>JAPKLW010000302.1:620767-643738 GCA_026898455.1 Plectranthus barbatus
TTTATGAAAGTCAATCGTAACATTGACCTTGTTCACCAGAGGTTTATTCTAGATTGTGCTGCATCAAATATTGGCCCTACTGCATTGCATCGGTTGTTATCTAAAATAATGGGGGGAACTGATTTTGTTGGATGTTCTGTACTGGAGGTTCGAAATTTTTCTAGAGATATGAAGACTTTTGTTGATGGTTGTGATGCTCAGATGTTGTTGAATGATATGAGAAAAAAAAAAAGAAAGAGTTATGTGAAACATTCACATATAATTTTGAGGTTGATGCATAAGATATAAATTGACCAGACTATTCTGCTGTGATGCAATCTCACGACAAAATTTCCAATTATTTGATCATGTTGTTGTCTTTGATACCCCACATATTCTACCAACAAGTGAGGTTTTATAGTTTTTTACGTAGCTGAATATATAAACCTTGTTATATGCAGCAATTAAAAACATATTTTACAGTTATTGATTTTTTTTTTTTTATGCTGTAGATATTGTGTGATTTTTGCGCCGTTTACTGGAAGAGACAATCATGGCAAACCAGTTACATTTGCTGCAGGATTATTGTCGAAGAAGGATGCAACATCGTTTGCTTGGTTTTTTAAGAACTTTGTAGATTGTATGGGTTCTAGTCCCAAACTAATTATTACGGATCATGATTTGGATATAAAAAGTTGCTGTTGAAAGAGTATTGACGGATACGCATCATAGATGGTGTATGTGGTATATAATACTTAAAGTTGCCGATAAGATTTCTAAGGAGCTTAGGGCGGATGAAAATTAAAAAAAAACTTAATGCATGTGTGTGGTCTGAGCTGATTGAGTCTGATTATTTTAATGCATGTTGGGGAGGTATTATGAGCAGGTATGGTTTGATTGGTGACTCATGGTTTAATTATATGTTTGAAAACCGCAACTATTGGGTACCTGCATATTTCAGGAATGATTCTCTTAGTGGTTTGCTAAGAATGACTTCAATTTAGGAGTGCGAAAACAACTTTTACAAGAAGTATACTAGATGTATGTCTAATTTGCTAGAGTTTTGGATGCAGTTCAACCATGCTTTAGTAGAAGGATTCTACCAATATCATAAAGTTGACACATAATAACTCTCCATCGTCGGTGTCCCCCAACATGGACTGCACTTCATCTGAACTTTTTATGCAGTATTTGGACTTCCCTATCTTCGCAGTCCACTCATCAATTTCCACATTGTCGGCACTATGTGTGTTTTCTCTGAACTGGGTTGTCCCCTTTTGGAAAACCAAATGTCACCCAGACATCTTTTTCCGTGATATGAATCCTCTCATTTTCTGGTGTAATCAGACAACAACTGGCAGGTTCGAAAGTTGAAACGCATCAATGCGCCATTTTCATAGGTATCTCTTTCACCATCATATTTAGTAATGATGTGAAACCCATTTTGGCTACTGATTTTTTTTTTAGCTGAGTTTAGTTCCTTCAATGATTCCACAAAATTGCCTAGGATTAGATATGTATCCTAACTCTGGGAATGATTTTTCTAATCTTTTTGATTCATCTGATTCTGTACTCTTTATCTTCTTTGCATTCTTACCTGAAATTAATTTTGGTTCTGTTAGCACATTTTTTTTATTTGATGTTGGTTATGTTTTTGTAAAACTTGCTTGGAGATGGTGGCTCATTTGTTGCTGTCTTTTTGCGTCCCATTCTTTAACCAAACTTTCAACACATTAATATTTTCTATATAATTGCATATGATTTGTATTGTGAATGCATAATCAGAGATATAACATATAATTTTTCAAAAACTATGATAGTAGTTGTGTTATTAAATTAAATCATTTAAATGCATGTTGTATTCAATAAAATATTATTGCATTAAAGTTAAATAAAACGTACATTCAACTGTTACTTTTTACAGTTCATTTTATTGCAGTAAAAGCTCAAAAACATACAGTGCATGTATATATTTTTGCAAATAATAATATAATTTAAATCTCTTTCGAAATATTTTAGACATGTAAGCAAATAAATCATATGGTACTCAGTAAATTTTTAGTCATGTATGCAATTTTTTCGTATAAATATTAATAACATACATTATAAGCAGAAAAATCTTGCATTAGAAGTACACATGTGTTGCATTTATATGTAAATGAAACTAAATGAAACTCTAAACACACACATCTTTCATTATATTGCTGTTGTAGTTCTAAAAATATACAGTACAATTATGTAGATGTTGCATATAATATTATTATGTCAATAAATTAAACTTGAAAGTTCAGGTTGCCATTTATTGGGAGATAAATGATATTTCAATCACAAAAAAGTATCATTAGAAGTAGAAATATGTTGCATCAGAAGTACACATTTGTTGCATTAGAAGTACAAATGTGTTGCATTTGTATGTACATGAAAATAATTCAAAATCTACACACACATATCTTTCATTATACTGCAGTTGAAGTTCTAAAAAATACAGTACAATTATATAAATGTTTAAAATAATACTATTATGTCAACAAAGGTCTTCGTTCTTTAAATGCTGAAGTTACACACTCCCGTGTAATCAACAGGCTTCTAACTCTCTCTCCCCTTCTTAAGATTTAAATTGCTCTAAACTAACTAGAAAAATCAATCGAGCAATATTTTTCCAAATTTATAAGGAGAATATCTTAAGTAAAAAAATCCACATTGAGGGGGAACTTTTCTGAGCTTATGCTACACATTGTCAAAATTGTAAAAATTCTAAAGTTATCCTCACCTCATCGGGCTTAGGTTCCAGATGGCTTTGACCACACCAAAAAGGGGAAAATTGTTAGGATTCTTTTTTAGAAAAATCATTCCTTACTTTTTGTTGTTTTTGTGGATCAAAGATTGTAAGTCATCTTAGTCAGTTTTTCCAATTTCTAGAGTTCTAAACTGTAATCCTTGTATAGGATCGAATTGAGTTGTAATAAAACTTAGGCTGAAGACCGAGTAAAGGAGAATGCTCGACAACTGACTAACATCACGCCTAGCCTTGACCTAAAACTGTGTTGGAGCATTGAATTTAAGGTCCATCCATACTGACAAGGAGAAGTAAGTATGCAGGCTTTCCCGAACTAACTAAGCAGAAGTCATTTCAAGGGATTTCCATACTGATAAGGAGAAATCAGTATGAGGGCGTTTGCCATACTAACTGTGGACAGTCAATATGATGGTTTACTATACTGACCCTCGGAAGTCAGTATGAGGGCAAAACTGTACTGACTTTTAACAGTCACTATAAGAGCATCTACTTTTAAAGAATTAACATTTTGAAAGATATCGAATCTCGGTCAGACTCAGACATTCAAATATATCCAAATCAATATGAGGTTATCCAAACTGGGACTCCCGTTTTGATCTAATTAGTTCGTAGTTCCAAAACATACAATACAATAAGGTAGTGAAAATCAAATAAATAATAAAAGGAATTAAAATAGAATATTCCATCTCAAATAGAAGTTTTGAATTGAAGGTTGGAGATAAATAATGAAAGATGGGAAAATAAGTGGAAATCAATGTAAAGTTAAATCTAAAGTTAACTGAAAATAGTGTTGATGCGAATTTTGTTAGTTAATCAATATTTATTTTTATTATTTTAATTGAGATGTAATATTAAATTAAGGTTGATGATAGTTTCATTTTATATGTCCAAACAATATTGTTTGTGTCTACAAGTACAACTGATCAAATTTCACTAAGTTTTTGCACAATGTCTAAGTTTTATCTATAAAATCCCAATAAAAACTAAGCCGAAGGTATTTGAATTCATGAATTATTTTTAGAAATTTCCCTTTTGAATGTGCAATGGATTTGTGTCCAACTAAATCGACATTGGAATTGCAATATTTATCCTCTTGGTTAAGTAACAAAAACCTGATGAAATACTCTCTTCGTACCGAGTAAATTGTTCACATTTTCTTTTTCGTCTGTCTCAAAATCTTAATCCACTTTATTAAAATAATAAGTTTTTCACACTTATCAATAAAATATTCATCTCACTACCACTCATATACCTTAGTTATCGTGCCCGTTAAATGCAAATAATTTGACCAGGACGGGGGAGTAATATTTTTCTTTGTCAAATATATCCACATTTTAAATCTTTTATTGGATTCTTCTCACAACATTATTTTTTTTCCAAAAAAAAGAATTATTCACTAGATGCCAAAATTAAACAATTAATCAAGAACAGTTCCTGAATTATTGCTGGAATCATAATTATCATTTAAATTCATTTTTAGTGAGACTCGAATATTTTCAAAAATTTCCATTCTCCCGCTCAAACATAATCTGTCAAATTTATTTCTAAACCCCACGTTTCCAAGAAGCATCAAGTCAATCGAATCCTTTCTCTCTTCTCTACCTTCTTTTTCCACCAAGAATTCATCAATCTGGTAGCAGCATGTCGGCATCGGTGCGCCGGATTAAGGAACGCGGCGGCGGAGGCGGAAAAATAGCCGCGTCACCCGCCGGAAGAGTATCCCCAGTTTCAGGGAGGTCTGTTTCCGTTGGGAAGGATAATCCCAGGCCCACATCACGACCTAGGGCGGCGACCCAGAAACCAACTCTAAAACCTATGGCGCGGGTGGACAAGTCTGCGGTGGCTATGGCGGCGCCGGTGGCGGAGGAGTCGCGTTCGAGGTGGTCTACTTCGTCGGTTCCGAGAGGTAGGAGTTCGAGTCCCTCTGAATTTACTAGTGCTATGTCTGATTTGAGGAAAAACCCTTTGAAAGCTTATATGGGCTCGGCGAGGGGAAAAGAAAACGGTGTTGGGTTGAAGAGATTGAGTGGGAAGCCTGGGGAAAAACCTGATCTTGATAATAGATTTGAAAAAGAATTGTCCAAAAATGGGAAATTTCCATTTCTGGGTGAGGTAGATGGTGCTTCTCAGAAAAAGGATAAAATTAAAACTAGGGTTTTGAACAACGGGGGAAGTGATATGAAAGAACAAAACTTAGGTTTAGTTTCGTTGGAAAAACCAAATCTTGAAGAGAAGCTTTTTAAAGATCTCAAGAAATCTGGACAATTTGAAGAAATTGTCACGGTTTTGACTGGGAGTAGTGAAGAAAAAGAGCGTAACTCGACCTCAGTTACTGCCAAAGAATCTGATAGTGTGAAATCTAGTTTAGAAGTTGGTCTTAAAAATTGTAAAGTTGGGGAGGAAATAAAGGTGAAACCTAGCATGGTGGGAGTTCAACCAGGGTTGATGGTGGTGAACAAAATTAGTAACTGTGATGGTGCTTCGAGAGATAATGTTGCTGCAAACAATTATCCCAGCAGGCTTCACGAGAAACTTGCATTCTTGGAAGGGAAAGTGAAGAGAATAGCATCTGATATAAAGAAGACTAAGGAAATCTTGGATTCGAACAACCCGGATACTTCAAAGATGATGTTGTCTGATATTCAGGAAAAGATTACTGGGATTGAGAAGGCAATGGTATATGTGAAGACTGGGGAACATAACCAAGATGTGAAAGAAGTAAATGGAGTGAAGGATGGTAAAAGTTCGGGTAAGGGGCTGAATTCGGAAGAACTGGAAGCACGGCTGTTTCCTCATCACAAGTTGATTAGAGATAGGACTTTGTTAAAGTCAACATCCATGAGCACACTTGTTGTGGATGAGAAGAGCACTAATACTGAAGATAATTCTGTTGCTATGGGATTGTCGGCTTTTTTGTGTAAGGAAGAATCACACACTGATCCAAAGGCTAGTGAGCTTCAAGAGATGGATGATTCTGTGAATTCCATGGCAGAAAGCTCTTCGTTTACTGCGCCCAAAGGCAAAGATAGCATTGATGCTTTGCTTATGGCTGATGAGAGGTTAAATGAATTTGATGATGAAGAAAACAGGCCAGCCATGGTATCTGAAGATGAGGCAGATGAACACTACACGCACAAGTTGAATGATATTGGAGGCAAGACCTCAACTGCAGGATGGTTTGTATCGGATGGAGAGTCCGCTCTTCTTGCTCATGGTGATGGCTCTTGTTCTTTCTATGATATTGTTAATTCCGAGGTACAATCCGTACATTTAAATGATATTTTGGTCGTATCTATGTGCATTGATTGTCTTATTAAATAATATCAATGAAATTACTATATGTACAAAAAAACTATGCTTTTACAGCTGAAGGCAGAATACAAGCCCCCTGGTCCAGTCTCACCAAACATTTGGCAAGATTGCTGGATAATCCGGGCCCCTAGCGCGGATGGATGCTCCGGGAGATATGTCGTCGCTGCATCTGCTGGAAACTCTGTGTATTCCGGGTTCTGCTCATGGGATTTCTACACAAAAAAGATACATGCTTTTCATATTGAGGATGACAGTGAAACCAACCTTGCGAGACCAGCCCTCGCTCCTCTGTCAAACAACACCATGCGTCGCAGACCTTCTCTTTCAACTGCTATGGCTGCTGAAAACTCACAATGGTGGTATAGACCATGTGGGCCTCTAATCATGTCAGGATCCAGCTGCCAGAGGATGGTCCAAATTTTCGATATTCGTGATGGGGAAGGAGTAATGAAATGGGAGTTGCAGAAACCTCCCTCAGCAATGGATTATGCAAGTCCTTTGCAGTGGAGAAACAGAGGAAAGGTGGCAATAGCAGAATCAGATTTGGTTTCTTTATGGGATGTCAGCTCTCTCAGTTCTCAGCCACTGCTTTCGGTGTCTTCTTCAGGTCGAAAAATCTCTGCTTTCCATGTGAACAACACTGATGCAGAATTAGGTGGAGGAGTTAGACAAAGGTAAATTTGCTTTATATTTTGGCTGTGTCTGACTTTACAAACATTCGAAATCTAGAAAGCTACTAAAATTTGTTCATTTCATGCAGAGTTAGTTCATCAGAAGCAGAAGGAAACGATGGAGTATTCTGCACTTCAGATTCTATCAATGTGCTGGATTTCCGGCTGCCTTCAGGCATTGGTCTTAAGATGCCGAAAGTTGGAATGGACGCGCAGTCAGCTTTCTCACGCGGGGATTCCATCTACATCGGATGTTCCAGCTTAAGATCATCCGCTAAAAAGCAATATTCTTCCCAAATCCAGCAGTTCTCATTGCGGAAACAGAGGCTTTTCAACACCTACACATTGCCAGAATCAAATGCTCACAGCTCTGTCACAGCATTGACACAAGTCTGGGGAACTTCAAACTACGTGATGGGCGTTTGTGGACTCGGTTTGTATGTTTTCGACTCCCCGAAGGAAGAGGGACTGCCTTCCTTCACCATGGATTACAGCAGCTCGCATAAAATGGAAATCATTGGACCGGATGACATGTATAATCCTTCTTTCGATTACTCGTCGTCTAGGGTTCTGCTGATATCCCAAGATCGCCCTGCTCAGTGGAGGTACTTGTTCTAGATACAGTTTTAAGCAGCATGGATGAGCTATTACTTGTTGCATTTTTTGCTGCTGCAGCTACAAGTGTAAACTTGTTTCTTTGAGTGATTGGTGTGGTTTTCTTAATGCAGCTTTGTTTATAATTATTGTAGTATATCTTGTTTTCTTCCCTTTTGCTTAATGGGAAGTGTGAGGTCTCAAGTGTTTTTGGATTGGAGAAATAAATAGAGATGCTTTTTGTGTGTTTAAGGCTCTTTTCTTATTACAGTTTTCAATCAAACTTCCCATACATTATAGTAACATATTTTTAGTATTGAAGTATTTGGTAGTGATCTCTTTACTAGATTCATGTAGTAGTCTATTCTTACAACAATCAAATTGACCATTTATATGTAATAGTTTGGCTGACTGAGATCCAGCAAGAAACCTAGGGATGGTGAAAAATGTCGAAATAGAGAAATATTGAAATTATCAAATTTTTGGTATTATAATTTTTGTTGAGGTATCATTCCATACTGAAAATAATGGTATGACCATCCTAATGTGATAATATCATACACATATTGTATTGAAAATATAATAATAATATTATTACTTTTAATCAATTAATTAAAAACAAAATCATATAAATTGAAAATAAAACATATCTTCCATATTCATCTAATAATATTATTGATATAAATATATTTCTTGAATAAATATCATCAGAAAAATCTTAAAAATTAAAGTATGTAAAAAAATTTCGATATGTTAATGGTATATTAAAAGAATGATAAGATAAATCATATATAAATTATGTCATACCAAAATTATAATGAAACCATTCCTAAAATTCGATATACTAAAATAATGTATATAAATTATCACATACAAAAAATTTGGTATCCCGAAAACTTCGGTACGATAACTATATTAATTTTTCTCATAATGTAAATTTCAGTAAGGTATAAAGTATGAATGGAAAAAATCCGGTACACCGTACCGTATCATCTCTAAATGAAACCTGTGAAATCTGAGTTGGCAGCAAAAAATTCAAACCCTCCTTCCCTGTGTTTTCTTGATCAGACATATTTTGTTCTTGGTTTTAACCTTCTGTTCCTCTGTTTATCCATATTGATGCGTATAGTTTCTCAACAATCAAGCCAAGTGTTATTCATTAGTTTGAAGGGACAAATCATGTAATAAAAATCTGCTTCAATAGTCATGTGGATAAAGGTACATGGACATTGGTCATCAACACCACAAAATAAATCTATGTCACAATCTCTCTGTCATTTCCCTGCTGCTCATCTCCACAGAGACCCCATTCTTCTCTCACTGCTCCACCACACACAGCAGTTGTCTGATCCTCAAGGCTTATGTTACATATGTTTCCTATGATTTCAATCAGAATCAATCTCTTTGAACGGCAATGGCACTGTCTTCACTGCTCTAAACTTCCCAGCATTGTTGAGGTGCTCATTCTCCAATCTGCATTCACCATGATGTCTGATATTAAGACCATTCTCACTCTCTAACAAGGTAAAACTGTTTTTTAACTGTTTTATTACACAGACTGAATGTTTTAACCTGTAGTAGTTCCAGTGTCCGCGCCTGATGACCTCCATTGAAGCTAGAAAGAAGTCGAGCACGCGCGACTCCAACGTCCCAACGTTGAATCTGATCACAGCCTCCACCCATGCTATTCTCAGAACACAGTTTATAGCCTGAGAATTGCAAGACACCACTCAAAGCTCAGCCAAAAACATTGAGGAGAGAGGGGAGTGTTGAGAGAGAGATACTCACTATGGATACATAGTAAGTGCTTCTGTTCTTGAGCACTAGATCATCCCTGAGCCATGGATTCTTGGACTTCCTGTTGAGAAGCCCCCAATCTTTGACGAAATCCCAGTACAGCTGGTAAACAGTGGCGACGACCGAGGTTACCAGAACTATGTACATCCATAGCTGTGTGGGCTGTCTGGCAAATGTTAGCCTGGCCCCTGCTGCCACCATGGCTGATACATACTTCCCCAGGTTGGCTAGGTGATCCGGGTTGCTCTCGTCGAACCATCTCCTCGCGCACTATAAGCCATCAAATCAAACCAAACTTCCCATGTTAGTAAAGATCAGAACAGAGCTGATGCCTAAACAAAACCACAATCTTGATTGCTTGTGAATATTTCACCTGCATTGCTCTCCAGTAATAGGGAGCAAAGGAGATGACATAGGCGAGCTCCCTGTATAGCCTCCCGGACTTGCACGTCTCGTAACGGTGAGTCTTGAAGCTGCCGGCCACAAAATAGCATGATGCAGCTTCCATATGCCTCAGCAGTGGGATCTGTTGTTGAAGAAACATCAGATTTGAATGAATTGATCACAGTTTCTTGAGATTTCTTGCTTGATTGCAATTGAGTATGCATACCTGACTGGTGAGCTGATCAGCCATGAAGAAGTCCACCATCAAAACCTGCAGTGAAGAGAATCAGATGTCAGAATCTGTTAAATCTTGGACAAGGCAACATGATTTGTAAAATATATTGATTCAGAGATGCATACCTTGTAGAAGGGAGAGCAGATGATATTCCTCATGACTCTGAGGAAGCAGTACCGCGTCGGCCGGTAAAACACATTCAAAGGGCATATCAGCAGCAGCAGAGAGCCCTGGATAAAGAAACATTCTGCATAAAGGCCTAATACAACTACACTCATGCTTCCATTGATGCTGAAACATTACTCACCAGCAGCAAGATACCGGGAATATAGTCAACCTCACGAGGGAAGAAGCCGGTGGAGAGCAAGATGAGGTGCAATACCATTGCAGCAACAACGGCAGTCATCAGAGAGGTGCAGATGAGGAAAGCGTCCCTGTATTTCAGGGCGCTGCTCGGTTGGAACTCGAAGATGAAGCTGTAGTTGATCCTTGTGCTCTTCCACATAAACAGATTGCATCCATACATGAACAAGTGCAGGCTTAGCAATGCAAACATGCTGCAAAATGGCAAATGTTAACACAAGCTATAATGAATAAAACATGACAGATTATTCACCTGAAAATCGGGTAGACCGACTCCATATACGCAGCCTGTGTTGCAGATTGAAGCATGCCAGTTACATGTGCCAAGATTGCATAGACACAGAACAATGTCACAAAACTACCTGTGAATAAACCTGCCACAACCATATTTAAAAAGTTAATTTGCAACCAAATTCTCCCTCCAATATTCACAGTTTTATCAAGATTTTAAAACTTTTTAAGTTAAAAACGCACCAACAAAAAAGGTAACAACGTGGGAGTTCTTGTGATGTAATGGCCTCAAGATTTTCATGGCCTTCTTCCTGTCATTGTTGGTGTAGTGCTCTGTGAATAAGGACTCCACTTCGTCCATTAATCTTACCACCTTATTTTCCACAACACATAGTGTTATTACATTCATGAATAATCATTGAATTATAACAGATACACCTTTTACCTTGTCTGAACTGATGAAGTTGGATCTTTTCACTGTTGTGAGGTAATCAGGTGATGCCTGCTGATTTGATACCTATTCATTCATGCATGGAAAATGCATCAGAAAAAAACTAAACATGTAAATTATGACTCAAACACCTTTTTTTTTTTTAATAAATATTTTACCTTATCAAATTTCTTGAGTATCTTCGTGAAGGCAACCATATTCAATGAACTGCCAAAACCATCAAACTCTCTCTCTCTCAAAAAAAAAAAAAAAAAAAAGAAGAAGAAGAAGAAAAAGTTAACGAGTGAGAATATTTGAATAACCTGTATGTTTTAAGCAGTCCGAGGCCTCTGTAAAGCTCTACAAATCCACCTCTAATCATCTTCTCAGCGCACTGAATCTTGTTTCTGTTAATGCATTCTCCTTCTCCTCTGTTGCTGCTGCTGGCTAAATCGTCCCGCAGCATTGACGTCACGGCGGCTATTGTCCGCGACGGCGTCGTCGCCGGAATATCTATTTTCATCGTTATTTTGGGCCTCAACCCTTTTTTCGGCTTTGAAGAATAGTCGAATTTGATGCCGTTTCTCTGCAGTGCATCTATCACATCGTCGGTTTCTTGCTCCGTCGCCGGACTTCCACACTCTTCTTGCACATAAAAATGAGAGAAAAAAAATTAAAATATTGTTGAACACATAGATTCACAGACAAAGAAACTAACCGGAAAAGTCGGAGCTCCTTCGCCACGTGGGATCAGGAATAGACAGAACTGCCATGTCGTCGTCGCCGGTCGTAGGCGGCGCATTATTCCGGCGGCGGTGATCACTTAGAACTCGCTTGAGTTTGAGCAATATCTGTAGCTGTTTGTTTAGCAACTCCCCTCTTTCAAGAAACTCACTTTCTTTTTCCGTGTAGAATTGGTCGACTTTTTTCAGCTCATCATCCAAAATCTCAAAAAATAACTTAAGCTGTTCATCAAAGATTCATTATTATTATTATTATTTTCGAGAAAATCACGAAACTTTTATTTCCAAACAGTAATAATTGATCATGCACCTCGTCTTCTTCAGAAAAGAGCTGAGCTTGCTCATCTTCGTCAACCTCTTCTTCATCTCGACTGGTTTTGCTGTTTGTCTGCATAAAACATTAATCTCTTTCATAAATATGATTCAAAAAAAAAAAGAGGAAAAATA
Source organism: Plectranthus barbatus (assembly GCA_026898455.1). NCBI lineage: Eukaryota > Viridiplantae > Streptophyta > Magnoliopsida > Lamiales > Lamiaceae > Plectranthus > Plectranthus barbatus. The sequence continues at coordinate 632,751 of JAPKLW010000302.1, forward strand.
TCTAAAACTGGCTTTTATTGGTTTATATCCTTTTCGGGTTGTTGCTCTTTTTCACGATTTCTTCATGAATCAAAAGAAGCCAAACCTAATTCCCTCTTCATTGATGAAGGCAATGAATACGAAAACAGAAGCAGATTGCCACCAACAATCATGAAAATGAAACAAAAAAGAAAGTATAGAGGCGATTGAATTAATCTCAAGAAATATATATAAAAAAAATATGGAGTGTTTTTGATGTACCTGAGTATTTTCACCATTGTAGGTGGGGTTGGAGATTCCAGAGAGGAAGCAGCAAATGGGGTCGAAAATGGATCGACCGAAATCGCAGCGGGAGTGATGAGCATGCTTGGGTTTTCTAGCAAGCTTGATTTTTTTGATGTTTTTCTTGAGTTGCCAGTAGTCTAGAAACGCTTCTTTCCATTCTGGGATCAGCTGTGCTTCCAGTTCTTTCGAGAACTTCACCATCTCCGGTGACGCCGGCCGGCAGAGAGGTTGATCGACGGGGGAGGAGGGTAGGAACGTCGAGCTATAACAGCACTCGTGCAAACAGGAGAGAACGTATTTTTATAGATGGAGGTGGCACCTAAATGGCTTGGTTTATATATATATTATAAATTTTAAAGAGCAAAATTTATATAGCCACTTTGGATAAGTCAATATGTTATATAGTCACGTGTTTAAAAGTAAAAATTTTATAATCACTTTCCAATCATTGGAAATAATATTTGATTTTTAAAAAGTTTGATTTTGTATTTATTATATACCTATCCCACCACCTACCCCACTTCCCATCTCTCTTTCTCCGTGCCAACGATTCACCCACCACCGTCAATCTCCATTTTTGCCAATTGCAAGCTCCAAACCACCGGACTTAGCACGCCCAACCAAAAATAAGGTTAAATTCCGTCTACACGATGTATGAGGAACAACTCGAAGCGAACTAGGTACCGTTTTTCCACCCATTTCATCGATATCTTGACTATTTTTTTAGTTTTAAATTTTCATTTCTATGTGATTTTAGTTGATTATAGGTGTTGAAATATGCTTTTAGTTGATTATTTGTTGATATAGATTGATTATATACTTTCATTCCGTTGATTTCATGTGTTCATTATCGATTTTATGCTTTTCATATTCGAATTTGCTGAAACTGGGCGAAGAAAGTAGACCCTCGATAGATATCGAGATTTTGAAGCAAATCAAGATCTTGATTTGTGCATATCGAGATCTCGACATGCACAAATTGAGATCTCGATTTGTTTCGAAATCTCGATACCGATCGAGTTTAGGTCGATTTCGTATCCAGAACAAGATCTCGACATGCACATCGAGATGGAAGTCGAGATCTCAATTTTTTTTTAATTTCTAATTTTAATTCTTTTAATTCTCCTTTTATTAAATACTTTATTTTATTTTATTGCAGAGTTGGGAGTGGATCAGGTCTAGTTTGTAGGGGACAGTACCGCGGTCTATGAATTGTTACGACCAGGACATTCTTGAGGATATTCGAGTCAGATTGATGGGCTTCGGAGATGACGTTTTTGAGTTATTTAGGGAAGGACTGTTTGGTCCATTTCTCTCTTTCCGGTGGAAGAAGAGAACGATACGTGCTACGTGGGGTCTGATCACGTACGAGATTGATGTGGAGGGAGCTGAGAACGAGCTGTGGTTTCGTGTCGGTGAAACCAATATTCGACTTGGTGCTGAAGAGTTCTGTTTGATGATCGGGCTGCGGTTTGGTGATTCGGGTTTTGATCCTACTGAAGCGCATGATTTGCCGGAAGATGGGTGTTTGTATTCTCACTACAAGTCCTTGCCTACTGTAGATGAATTACTCATTGATTTTATGAGGATGAACCTCATTCTGAGCAATTCTTATGATGATTACGTGAAGATCGCTCAGATTCTGTTTGTTTACCGCATGCTGATATGCTTGGATGGGAAGCGACACGTAGACCCCTAGGTTAATACATTGGTGGAGAAACCTCACGAGTGGAGGGCATTCCCTTGGGGCTCGTGGTCCTTTAGTATCTTGCTGCATCAGATGTCTGTCGTGATTACATCTTCAAAGACTGATAAGGTGACCTTAGTGCATATATACGGCCCTCTTTGGGTGTTGGAGGTAATTGTTTGTATTTTTTTTATTTTTATTTTTAATTTAATTTATTTTTAATTTATAAAAGACTAGAATTATTAATTATTTACATTATTTCGCAGGCATAGTCGTATGAGGTGATCCCTGATCTGGCAGCTTTATGTGCGATAAGCAATATGCCTGTGGGAACTATCCCTAGATGTTTGATGTAAAGACCTCTTTATGTACGAGATACTGACTTTACTAATTTTTTCACACAGGAGGTAATTATTGTTTACAATTTTGAATAATTATAATATAATTAAATATTGTATATTTTATTTGATTTATGTTTGTTTTGAGCATGAGTGCAGTACTTCACTGCAGCCGACTGACGAGGAAGCCGTTTCTGAGACTTGGCTCAGTCTGAAGAATGCTGAGAAACCGTTGAGGCGTAGATTTAGACCTTATAGGGGGTTGAAGCCCCGACAATCATCCTCTCAGCGGTCTTTTGCCACCACCTCCAAGCCTTCCTTTAGGAGGGTTCCGCAACAGCCGTAGCCGGCGCCACAACGATAACCATCGCCTCAGCGGCAGCCATCTCCTCAGCACCAGCCACCTCCATAGCGTTAGCCATCGCCACTGATCGATATGGGGAGCGGTTTTGAGGTTCCCATCCGTTATTCTTTTGAGCATATTGAGCTTCCACCTCGGCGATTGGCTACGAAGCACTCGCGGCGTTTCTCGTCCGCAGAGCCTGTAGAGGTACTTGTGTTTAGATTTATTGTTTACATACTTGTTTATAAATTTTATTTGTTTATATTTTAATTTAATATTTTTATTATCTTTTCAGACTTGACGACCTTCATGGTTCGAGCTGCACGAGCTGCACGACGATAGCATAGTGCGATTTGCATATTGCGTAGCCCAACTATGGGCTCATCGGCTCTTGCAGCCACTGGCAGATCGCCTTTTGCTGCCACAGGCATATCGGCTCTTGGATCCACTTGCAGATCGCCTCATAGATCCACTGGCGGAACGACTTGTGCATCTATTGGCAGATAAACTTGTACATCCATTGACAGATTGCATGATTGATCCAGTGGCTCAACGACTTATTCAGCCATTAGCAGATTGCATAATTGATCTAGTGGCTCAGCGACTTATTCAGCCAGTGGCAGATAGACCCGTGCAGTAAATGGCTGATTAATCACTAAATTTTTAATGATTCTATAGTTTAGTTGCAAATTAAAATTATCGATCCCATAGAGATTGTATAAGCGAACATCCTATATACTGAAACATAGTTTTTTGATTTATTGTCCAAGTAAATCAAGATTTTGAAAGGGTTTTTATAACTGAATCTTAAATTTGCAAGAATTAAATTAAAACAAGAATTAAACCAGGGTTTTGACAAACAGAGAAGAGTACAAATTCCAGGGCAAGTTTATATCTTGGATAACATGCAAGGAAATCAATCGATCAATTAAAAATAAAGATAAAGGTGGAACATCATAAAATTATTACAAATTTCAGGGTTTGACAATTCATAAAGTAGATTATCAATTTTCCTATATTCTCTCGGTCTCTAGAAAAATTGATAACTCCCAAAAACATCAGATTTATTCCTATGGATTAAATTCTTCTTTTCAAACATAAGAAATATCCATATTCTTCTTTTCACATTTCAGTCTCAAATTAATTAATTATGAAATCTAATCAAATGACCAATTTTATCAGATTAAGAAAAGCAGGAGAATTGATAAACCAATTGAAGTTTGATCGATTTGATAACCTAAACATACATCCAAGATAATCACATAAACCATAGAATCTGAATAAGGAATTACCTACACATATTCATATTAAACAAATATATGAAAATATAAAACATGTAAATGTTCTTCATAAATAAATTAGTATTGAATTGAGTCCAATCTCGAGAAAACTTGATCCCAATCTTCAATCCAAAGTTGAAATAATTGAGAAACTCTAAAAACTTTAACTCTGAGTCTCAATAGTGGCATAAGTCTATAATTTCAAAAATTACCAACTATATATAATAAGTCTGAATGATTAAACATGGCAATTAAGAGTAAACTTGGAAATTCCACCTAAATAGGGCGTGTGTCGATCGACACACGGCCCCAAATTCGAGCCACATGCGCACCTTGTCGATCAACACAGCGGGTGTCAATCGACATGCGTGTCAAATGTCGATCCGAGCCTCCCTTCTCGAGCCAATTCTCTTCGACCTCCATGTCGACCAATACCCCGAGACCGAAATCGACGTGGGAGTGATGAGCATGCTTGGGTTTTCTTGCTAACTTAATCTTTTTGATGTTTTTCTTGAGTTGCCAGTAGTCTAGAATGCTTCTTTGCATTCTGGGATCAACTGCACTTCCAGCTCTTTCGAGAACTTTACCATCACCTGCGGCGGAGGAGGAGAGGTTGATCGACGGGGGAAGAGCAACGTCGAGGAGTTTCATTAATATATAGAGATGAGAAATAAAAAAGATATTAATTATTATTAAACATAATTTATTTAAAAATAATTTATATAGTTAAAAAATGTAATGTATTCAAACATAACATATATAGAAAAGAAATACATAAAATTATGAACAAGTTTTAATATAGACTATTAATTAAGCTTTAAAATTAGGATGAAAAATATAGATTTATTTCTATTTAATATATAGATACATGGATCAAACGAGAACCACTGAGCCCTCTAGCTCGTATTTTTTTTTCTCATTTTAGTAGTATAGTGTTGGGTATCAGGTCTACTCCTTTGATTCTCCGACTCATTTTCTTGCCGGATCCCGATTGAGCCCAGATCGGACTTAGTTTCCACGCACAGGGTCTGAAACCCCTGTTCTTGAAGCTTTGACTCTCCTCCTTTGATCTCCAGGCCTCCGATGTGTGTGCGCGGGTGCCAATCACCTTGCCTCTTCAGTACGTGACTTGTTTAGGCTCATAACTCACCTTCTTGTGGTTCTCTGCCTTCCAACCGACCACCAAGGGAAATTTATGGGTGAAGGCTTCTCAGGCTACTCACAGGCTCACCAGATCTCTCATCGGAAACCATCTCAGGCCACTAAGGGTTCAGAAAAGGTAGAGAGAAGACAAAGCGAAGAGAGAGAGAAGAACAGCGTGCGACGCAACAAAGGGATTAGGGTTTGTATTGCATACCCTAGCAAACCGGATCAGAGTAATATATATAAGCGGATCGGGTCGAATAACCGCTCCAAACAAACTCCGATCCAAAACCCGGACCATTAACCAATCCATAAACCGGACCTAACAAATAATGGGCTCGGACAAAAGGAATGGGCTGGAATAAACCCAATAAGGCCGACACAACTCACAATCTCCACCTTGTTGGCCGGGGTTGCAAAGATGATACCACTTATTTAGGTTATCATCATCGCCAAGTTGCCTAGCAATACATGCACTAGGACTTTCATGGGCAAGGCAAGAGGCACACCACAGCACACACTATATTAGTACCTGCACAAGCCCAAAAACAACCAAGTTTAGACGGTTCAACAAATTTAACCAAAACACAGAGTTTAAAAAACACATAACCATATATATATATATATATATATCACAAAGAATTTAAATCCTATTATAACAGATTTCAGAAATCAGAATATGAATTTCAACCATTATCAAAGTTAAGCAATTTCTGACATGATATAAATTTTTCTAGAGGCAAACACTTAGTTCCCATGTCAGCTGGGTTGAATTCTGAAGCAATCTTCTTCAATGAAACAATTCCCTTTTCAACTATATCTCTAATAAAGTGGAACCTAACATCAATATGTTTGGTTCTGTCATGAAAAACTGGGTTTTTGCATAGTTGAATAGCAGATTGAGAATCTGAAAAAACAATAGGTTTAACACTTAAAACTTTAATTTCAGATAATAGACCCTTAAGCCAAATAGCCTCCTTAAATGCATCAGTGATTGCTATGTATTCAGATTCAGTGGTACATAAGGCTACTATGGGTTGAAGTTGTGACTTCCAACTCATACAAGAACCACATAAGGTAAAAACATATGAAGTAGTAGACTTCCTGTTATCCCTATCATTAGCATAGTTAGAATCCACATAGCCAATCAAGTTCACACCATCAGGACACTTAGAAAACTTTAAACCAGTGTGCTGTGTGTGATTTAGATATCTCATTAACCATTTAAGGGCTTCCCAATGGGGCTTACCAGGGTTAGACATGTATCTGCTTAGGAGACTTACACAATATGCAATATCTGGCCTTGTACTTACCACAAGATACATCACAGAACCTATAGCATTTGTGTAAGGAATTGATTTCATTTCATTAATTTCAGAATCAGTCTTGGGAGACTGATCCTTACTTAAAAGAAAGTGAGAAGCTAAAGGAACATTAATAGGTTTGGCACTTAGCATAGAGAACTTATTTAACACCTTGGCAACATATGCAGCTTGATTTAAAATCAGCTCAGATTTATTTCTATCTCTAACAATATCCATGCCTAGGATTCTTCTAGCATTTCCTAGGTCTTTAATCTTAAAATGTTTAGCTAGATGTTCCTGAACAAGCTTCTCAGATTTCATACAAGGGCTAACTATCAGCATGTCATCAACATAAAGCAGTAAGAAAACAGGCATGCTTTGGTCAAGTTTGAAATATAAACAATGATCATGGACACTTCTTTCAAACTTGAGGGACTTAATCACATTATCAAACTTTATATTCCACTGTCTAGGAGATTGTTTAAGACCATATAAGGCTTTCTTAAGAAGGCAGACATGATTAGGATTATTTTTATCACAAAAGCCTTCAGGTTGATTCATGAAAATATCTACATCTAAATCACCATAAAGAAATGCAGTTGTGACATCCATTTGCACAAGTTCCCAGTTAAAATGAGCAACAAGAGCAAGCATGATCCTAACAGTGGTAAACTTGACTACAGGAGCAAATATTTCACTGTAATCAACACCTTCTTTTTGGGTAAACCCTTTTGCAACAAGCCTAGCCTTAAATCTAACAGTTTTACCATCATGTTTGATTTTATAGATCCATTTATAGTCAACTACAGAGACATTATCTTTCCTTTTAACAAGTATCCAGGTTTGATTCTCATGCAAACTATTAATTTCTTCACACATAGCATCATGCCACAGTTTGGAATTAGGTGATTCGATTGCCTGTTTATAAGTCTTGGGTTCATTGCCATCTAATTCATCAAACACATTAAAGGCAAGCAAAGTGAGTTCATAATCATCAAATTTCCTATTTATTGTAACAAGTCTTATAGATCTGTCCCTAATCAGATTATAATCACTAAGATCATCAAAATTAGCAGGCAGCAAAGTATCAGAAACAGAAGCTCCACCTTGATCATGAGAATCAGAATTAAACATATCATTATGCACATCATTATCATTCATATCAACATTGTCTCCCTCTTGAATGTTATGATATTCATTATTAGGGAGCTCCACCTTATTCAAAGTATGATTAGAAACAAAAGTAGATTCAGAATGGATAGAACAAGGGAATTCATTCTCATTAAAAGTAATGTCTCTACTTATAATGACTTTGTAATCTGAATCAGTTATGTCCCACACTCTATAGCCCTTGGTTCCCTCAGGATAACAAAAAAAAAAACACATTTTCTAGCTCTTGGTTCTAACTTATCACCTTTCTGATGGATGTAAGCAGTACATCTAGGGGTGAGCAAAAAACCGAAAAAATCGAAAACCGAACCTAACCGAATAAATTTCGATTATTTCGGTTCGGTTATTTCGGTTTTCGGTTCGGTTCGGTTCGGTTACGATTTTTAAAACAATTCAGTTTTCGGTTTTCGGTTCGGTTTTGTATTTTTCCGAACCGGAATTATATATATAATATTAATATATTATATATATATATATTTAATTATACTTAAACTTTAATATAATATATATATATATATATATATATATATATATATAAATATATTTAACTATACTTAATCTTTAATATTTAATTATATTTAACCAATAATATATTATTTATATATATATATAATATATTTTTAATTGCTAAAAAATTAATTTTTATTTTTTTATGTGCATTTTTTAATTTTTTTAGATTTTGTATTTTTTTAATTAAAATTTCGGTTTAACCGAAAAATTGACGTAAAAAACCAAAAATCGAACAGGAATTTCGGTTCGGTTTTTTTTCCTGTTCGGTTCGGTTCGGTTACGGAAAAAAAAAATTCGGTTTTTCGGTTTGGTTTTTTTTTCAGGCAGAAATCGAACCGAAAAACCGAATGCTCACCCCTAAGTACATCCAAAGATTCTAAGGTTTGATAAGTCCAAGGGCCTATTAGAGAAGACAGATTCAGGACACTTTCCATCTAAGGGAACTGAAGGAGACCTAAGGTTGCTGTCATGACTGCCTCACCCCAGAATGATTTGTCTAAACCACTAGCAGACATTAAGCATCTAACCTTCTCAAGCAGTGTCCTATTCATCCTTTTAGCAACCCCATTTTGCTGAGGTGAATAGGGCACAATTCTATGTCTTTTAATCCCATAATCAACACATAGTTTGTCCATTTGATTATTGCAAAACCCTAAGCCATTATCAGTTCTAAGGGTTTTTATTCTCTTTCCAGTTTGATTTTCTATTAGGTTCATCCAGTTTCTAAACTTTTCAAACACCTCAGATTTATTGCTCATTAAAAACACCCAAACCTTCCTAGAAAAATCATCTATTATAGACAAAAAAATACCTCTTTCCACCCTTAGTATGCTCACTAGAAGGGCCCCAGACATCGGCATGTAGGTATTCTAGGATACAGGTACTCTTAGGGTAATTAGGCTGAGGGTTATTAGGAAAGGTTACCCTACTTTGCTTACCTAAGACACAGGATTCACATAAAGGCAAAGAGGTAACATTATCCTTACCAAACACTCCTTCTCTCTTAAGAATATCTAACCCCTTATTACTCATATGACCTAATCTCAAATGCCACAAGTTATAAACTTCATTACTCAATTCTTTGGCAGAATTAGCACATGCTACAGGTTCAGTTTTGCACACATATAAGTTCTTTCTCTTTTCAGCCTTAAAAACAACTAAAGACCCTTGCATAATCTTCACTGTACCCTTTCCCCATCTACCCTCTAAACCATCATTTTCTAAAGATGAGCAGGACAAAAGATTAAAGCACAAATCAGGAACAAAACGAACATCATTTAATGTATAAGAACAACCATCAATGAATTTCTATTTAATGTCCCCTATTCCTTCTACTTTACATTTCTTTTCATCAGCAAGAAGAATGTAACCATTATCAATGGGTTTCAAGCAAGTAAACAGGTGCTTATGTGGTGTGATGTGGTATGTGCAACCAGAATCCACAATCCAATCATTGTCACACAGTTTACTGGTACAAGCATAAGCAGATGGTACATAATTCAAACATTCAGGAGAGAAAACCATATAGACATCACCTAGACTATCACCTTTAGCAGTATTAACATTTGAGTTACTGCTTTCACCCCTTTCCCTTTTAGGCTTAGTACACTGCTTTATATAGTGTCCAAATTCACCACAATTATAACATTTTCTCCCTCTTACTCTAGATTTAGACCTAGACCTGTTATCATATTGAGGCCTCTTTCCATCCCTAATGCTAGTCTGATCATTGTTTCTGTTATTCTTATCATTTCTATTCTTAGACCTGTTAGAACATGCAATATTTCATTGTTATTTCCCTTATTCCTAGCTCTGCCACATTTAAGATCTTGTTCTTTACTCTTAAGACCACACATGACAGTTTCTAATGTAACAGAATCCCTACCATATTTAATAGCATATTTGACATCATTGTAAGAGTCAGGAATAGCATTCAACAGAGCAATGTGAGCATACTCATCAATACGTTCATCACCAGTTAGCTTTATATCTTGAATCAATTTATTAAAGACATCCAAGTTTTCATCAATGTCTTTATTTAGATCCAATTTAAATCTGAAAAATGTCTCAAGTAAATACATCTTGCTAGGCAAAGATGTTTCAATAAACAGGGAGTTCAATTTATCCCATATCTCTTTTGCAGTCTTAATTTTACCAATTTTCCTTAAGACAGAATCAGATAAATTCAATATAATGATGGAACGAGCATACTCATCTATTTCAATCCTTTTTTCAGGTGTATCAGAGTCTAAAAATTCTGCAGTAATAGCTCTTAAAACCTTTTGCTGAATCATTATACACTCAATCTTTTGTTTCCATATAGAAAAATCTGTTTTACCATTAAAAGGGGTCATTCCATGTGAGTTTAAACCCGAAGCCATTTTTAATGAAAAAACAGTGACACCAACAAACACAAAGAACACAAAATGCAAGTGATCTTTATCACAGTAAGTGGTATTTTCAGAGAAACAAAGCAAGTGAACAGAGGTGACAGGATTTAGCAAAATTACGGCTGAACTAAGTCCCAGGTTATACCCTAAGGTTTTTATAGATTGTTTTTGTTGGGATTATATACTGAAAGCATATATGATTAAGTGTTTTGTACACTGGTCTTCATATATGTTGCCACAACAATACTCGCTGTCTGATAGAACAAACATACAACGAACCATAATATCCTATTATCTCGCCTATAGGGATGATCATATGGTGTGTAGGAGATCACAGAGGATCATATGAATTGTTCGACCTAGCGAGATATAAACAGTATCACAGCTGAGACGGTCCCTGGATAGGCTGTCGGTCTAAGCTGCGGCACATCGGTTCATAAGTGGGCTTATCCTAGCTACTTGATGTGTCGGTACATGGTTATGTATTGATGGGATCAACAGTGGGATGTGCAATTCTCATTGACATATGAATGAGCCAGATCCCTAACATACTTCCTAT
>JAPKLW010000303.1:0-22550 GCA_026898455.1 Plectranthus barbatus
TCAGGAATGTCTAACGGCTGCAACTTCCCGTACGGCCGTTGATGTAAAGCCTTAACTTGCTGACATATTAAACATTTCTCCACATACAAGGCTACATCCTTCTTCATACCATCCCACCAGTACTTGGTTTTCAAATCTTGATACATCTTAGTACTTCCTGGGTGAGCGGTATACGGCGTATCATGTGCTTCACTCATAATCTCATCTCTCAATTCATCGCTGCTTGGCACTAAAATCCTGTCCCTGAATAATAGAGCATTTTCAGGTATCTCGCGATATTCTTCCACTGGCTTCATTCTTAATTTCCGGCGCAGTTTCTCAATCTCTGCGTCTCCTCTCTGTGCCTTGATTATCCTATCCCTTAAATCTGGTACCACTGTCAACATCGCCAGATCACATCTCTTCCTTTCTGCGGGTGATATTACTTCTAGACTGAGCTTCTCAAATTCCCTGATCAAGTTATTCTCTCTTGTGAGCATACAGCCTAACTGAGCTTCTCCTTTTCTGCTCAAGGCGTCTGCTACTGAATTAGCTTTTCCCGGGTGATAATTGATTGTCAGGTCGTAGTCATTCACGAGTTCCAACCACCTCCTTTGCCTCATATTCAGATTCTTTTGTTCGAAGAAGTACTTCAAACTCTTGTGATCCGTGAATATGGCACACTTTACTCCGTAGAGATAATGTCTCCAAATCTTTAACGCGTGGATCACTGCTGCTAATTCCAAATCGTGAGTTGGGTAATTTACTTCATGCGGTCTTAACTGCCTTGATGCATATGCTATCACCTTTTCTTCTTGCATTAGCACACAACCCAGTCCGTTCTTCGAAGCGTCAGTGTAAACTTCGAAGTTCTTATTCGGTTCCGGCACTGCTAATACTGGCGCGGTTGTTAACAACTGTTTCAACTTCTGGAAGCTCCCCTCACATTCCTCTGTCCATTCAAACTTGACATTCTTCTGTAGTAATTGGGTCATCGGCTTCGCAATCTTCGAAAAGCCCTCGATGAACCTCCTGTAATAACCTGCTAAGCCCAGAAAACTACGAATTTCGTTCGGCGTCGTCGGTGATTTCCAGTCCATCACTGTTTGAATCTTGGCTGGATCTACCTTAATTCCGTCTGCCGAAACAATGTGGCCTAAGAATGTCACTTCCCTCAGCCAGAATTCACACTTGCTGAATTTGGCATACAACTTCTCATCTCTCAGAGTCTGCAAAATTGTTCTCAGATGCTGCTCATGCTCAGCTTCACTCTTCGAGTATATTAGAATATCATCTATGAACACCAACACGAAGTTGTCCAGATACGGATGGAATACTCGGTTCATCAAGTCCATGAACACTGCAGGAGCATTCGTAAGTCCAAACGGCATTACTACAAACTCGTAGTGACCGTATCTAGTTCTGAATGCTGTTTTCGGAATGTCCTCCTTCCGAATCTTTAACTGATGGTACCCAGATCAAAGATCGATCTTAGAAAACACTTTCGCTCCCATGAGTTGATCGAAAAGATCATCGATTCTCTGTAATGGGTATCTGTTCTTCAGCGTTAACTTGTTCAGCTCTCTGTAATCAATGCACATCCGCATCGACCCATCCTTCTTCTTAACGAACAAAACCGGTGCACCCCATGGTGACACGCTTGGCCTTATATAACCCATGTCCAACAACTCTTGGAGCTGGACTTTCAGTTCTTGTATTTCTTTTGGGCCCATGCGATACGGCGCTTTAGAAATCGGTGCCGCTCTCGGTTCTAGATCGATAGTGAACTCCACTTGCCTGTCTGGCGGCAACCCTGGTAGTTCCTTCAGAAACACATCCTCAAATTCCCTCACGATTGGGACATCTTGTACCGTTAGCTCTGGTTTCTCTTCTCCTTCCAGATACACTAAGAACGCTTGGTTTCCGTCTTTTCGCAACAACTTCGTTGCTTGAATTGCAAAAATCAAAGGTACTCTCTGCCTTTTCTTGAATCCATGTACAAGTGTCTCTTCATTCCCTTGCTGAGGAATGATTACTCTCCTCTCACGATATAAGATCGTTGCCTTGTTTTCTGACAACCAATCCATTCCTAGGATTACATCTATGTCATGTATATTCAAAACATTCAGCTCTGCTACTGGAATTTCATTCTCGTTCATCTTGATTCTCAAGTCTCGGCACACTAAAGTAGAAGTAGTTGTTTCTCCTGAAGGTATTGCTACGTTCAAGTCATGACTATTCTTTTCTACCTTAAGTCCTAGTGCCTCAACACATGCAGATGAAATGAATGTATGCGATGCTCCAGTATCAAACAATACCATGACAGGTATATCATTAATGCATCCCATACCTGCCAGGTTACCATCATCCTGATTCCCGTCCAATGCATAAGCTCGGGCTCTTCTCGGCTGACCATCATCGCCCTGCTGATTCCCTCCTTGATTCCTAGGTGGGGCCTGATTGCCCTGCCTTCCACCTCCTCTATTTCCAGCATTTCCTCTCCACGGATGGCGGTGTCCCCTGATGGCTCTCAGATGCTGATTGGCCGGCCTCTGGAAATTAGGACGATTTCCTTCTCTAGTTTGGGGAGTGGGACACTGATAAGCAAGGTGCCCTAAACCATTGCAGTTAAAGCATCTAATCTCTCCCCGTAGACAATCTCCTGGATGCCTCTTCCCACATCGTGGGCAATTCTGCTGACCCATCTCCCTCTGATCACGCCTCGGAGCTTGCTGAGGATTCTGCCTCTGGATGTTTTGTTGCCGTCCCTGGTCATAGCGTTTCTGATTGCCCTGACCCTGCACAAATTGCCTCAGCGGCTCCTCGAACTTCCTCTTCTGATTCGAGCCTGAAGCCTGCGCCTCCTGCGCTCCCCATGCGGGCATCTTCTTCATATTTTTGGACGCTTCTATGTCCAAAGCATGACCCAATAGCTCCTGGTAACTCAACCCTTTCATGGTTGCTAGCTGTGTGCGAATTTCCACGCACAATCTGTCTCTGAACTTTTCTGCCATCTTCTGTTGCGTGTCTGCTAGATGCGGCGCCATCTGTAGTAACTCACCAAACTTGGTGTCATATTCTTCCACGGTCAACTTGCCCTGCTCAAACAAAAAGAACTCTACCGTTCTCTCCTTCCGGTACTGTCTCGGAACGTACTTTTCAAAGAAAGCTTCCTTGAATTCCTCCCAGCTGATGTTATCCCTCTGTGTTGGCGCAATAGACTTTGCATAGGTCTCCCACCACCTATCTGCCTTTCCCTTGAGTTGATAAGACATGCAATTTATCTTTTCATCCTCCGAACATCTCATATGCTTGAATATCTTCTCAAGCTCTCTTATCCAATCCTCTGCAGCTGAAGGTCCCCCTGTTCCGTCAAAAGTTGGAGGGTGCTGCTTCCTGAATGTCTCCACCCACATATCAGATGGAATTTCTGGTACAATTCCGTGAGGTGGCGGGTTCTGCCCTTGCTGCCCCGTAGCACTCTCTCCGTCAGACAAGATTTCAATATTATCATGTCCCTGATACATGGGATCTTCTTCCCAGAGTGGTTCTTCGTATGCAGGTTGTGGAATAGCTCTTCCACGACCTCGGCCTCTCTGGCCTCTACCTCTTCCCCTGCCTCGGCCTCTACCTCTACCTCGGCCTCGACCTTGATCGATGAATTTCATTACTATTCTGCAACAAAACTTATTTAGTAATTTCATAATACACTCAATTAATAATACCCAATACATCCTGGAGTCATTTCTCCCATTCCATACTCACTCAAAGCTTGTAAACAACCATTATCATCATTCAGAACTCAAAAGGTTCCATACAATAATCATCAAATGCTCCACACAGTCTCACATGTCACACATCTGATATAAATCAAGTCACCGGTACAAGAAAATAAAGTTCAGCAATAATCAAATCTCAGTCTCCATCCATAACATAATCATAAATAAAGTGCAACAATAGAAATCAAATGTCCAAATCGGGAACGAATCAGTCCGCCAACTCCACACAACTCTCAGTCGGATCCCTCGGAAGGGTCCTCCTCCTCCTCATCATCCTCTCTCTCCATCTGCATCTTACCCCGATCCTGAGCGATCCTCCTCCTCTCACGACTGCTCTCCGTGTCGCTGGATAGACAAATAGGTGCCTGACGCATCCCCTGGCTATAGGCGATCCCATGACCCCCAAACATATCCTCGTACCCGCTAATAGTCTGCCTCGGCCACATATCGCCGTCATCCATGTCATGATCGCGAACCGGCTGCACTCCGCTAGGTCCTCCCAGGTCCTGCTGCGGCTGCTGAACTGATGGTGCAGGTATATCCTGACACCCATAAAGCAAAGTCGGATCCTGCTGCGGTGGTGGGTACTGAACTGAGGCGGTAGCGAAGTCACACCACGCGTAAGGATCATACGATCCTCCCTGATATGACCCATGCTGTGATCCCTGCTGTGATCCGTGCTGTGATCCATGCTGTGATCCCTGCTGGGTCTGCACATAAGCCGCCACGGGCGTACTCGGTATAGGGCGTATCCTCGGGTGTGATGTGGATGCAAGTGCATCTAATGCCGGGGATGGTGCTGGTGGCAAGGCCGGTGTCCACTGCGGCGACGACTGCTGCAATGCTGCCTGGTAGTCCACAAAGCCTGAAGATCCTACCGGATCAAAATGAGGCCCGACTGATCCTCCTGATCGATGCTCGGATGGCATCAACATCTGTGCTATGGAAGAAGAGGCACGCCTAGGTCCTGACTGCGGCGCCTCACCTGTTGCTGACGCCTGCGTGCTCCACGAGGATGATGGTGATGCACCCTCAACTAAAACTACCTCCTGAATCAGTGCTGCCATGAATTTCGGATAACTCCCTCGAATACCCATCCTCTGGTTACGGTGGGCTCTGGCTAGCTCCAAAGTCCGAGTGGTCCACCTAGACGGCATCAGCTCTGTGGTCCTTTCCATCGCCTCTGCATCGTTAATGTCCTGCCCTCTAGCCTGCCTCCATAAGCTCCAAAACTCTGTTAAAGTGCCAGACAAGTTCTCCTCCTCGAAGGGGGTGGCGTTCCTAAAGCGAAAAGCAGCACTCCTAGGGCTCATCTGTCACGTCAAAACAATAAACGATCAGTCTGAGGCAACATAACATCAATACGCGCAACTCGGTGTCTCGGGTCATCTGCTGGCCTTCGATACACCATGCCGAGGGTCTAAACAAATCCTCGTGCTAAAATGCACTCACTCGAGTCTCGACTGTCATGCCAGGCTCCTTGTGCATTCTGCACACTGTCCAACTACTGGATTTTCCAGTTCAATGAAATTTTCAATTTCACAACATAAGGTCAAGTTCTAAGTTCAATGGTCACAAGATATACTCATTCTTTTCTCACAGTTACCCAATTACCATCGTCAATCAAATCATTGCCTTTTTAAGGCCCACACTTAGTTCATCAGTCCTGATTCATACCCGTCATTCTCTCCATCAATCAAGTTATTCCGACCTGAGCTCATTATATTCTAGCACATCTATAGCCATATTATCGAGGTTTTAAGCTTGCAATTGTTCAATCATCTCATAAATCAGTTCAAATTCAGTTTATCTTCCAAGAAAAAGTCACCCTGCGGTGCCAAGTAAACTCAACATTTTAAATTCAAACATCAAACTTTTCACTTATCAAGTTCCTTGAAATCACGTAAGCAATGTGGTGTTAGCACTCTTGCTTAACACAAAATAATCAAGTTTATTTCAGTTCACAACAAAACATCTCAACTCCTTATTTCTCCCATACTTTGCTTTCCTTTCTCAATACATTCTCAAAACAATTGAGAGGTTTTCAAAATACTCAAATCTCATTGAAATTGCAAGCTGGGAAACTTTTAATTTAAATAAATTCAAAACATACCTCAGGTAGCGCAGGATGGAGTAGGGTGTAAGCATGAGCGATCACTTCACACAACTTCAAAATATTTTAAGACTCGAAGTTTCAATTTACTTCAAAATCCTTTAAACTTTAAAACTCAGCTCTGATACCACCTCTGTAACGCCCCCAACTGACCTTCCCAATTTGGGGCCACGTTACATTGATGTTTCAGGTTTTGACAATCAAATTCAAGAATAATAAGCGGAAGACTTAAACATAAGAAAAGATATAAGCATTCTTAAATAGTACTTCGAGTCAAGTCAGTTAAAACATATTCCAAAGTTTAGATACTTCAAAAGGGAAGGGAAATATTCAGAGAGTGTAGCAGCGTGTGTGTAGCGTGATGGTGACATGTATATGAAGATACATGTCACAGGATCTATTATTTCTCAAATATAACCACTTTATTCCGCCTGCTTACACCCTGCTACTCCCATCCATGCTGCTTAACCTGCACGTTTTAGAAATAACGCGAGGGCCGAGTACTTTCGTACCCAGTGAGAAACATGCCGAAAACATACTTTAGGTAAGAAACATGCTATGCAACTCACACAGATAGACATGGGGTTTTGTTGAAAAGAACCATGCTATCTAAAATATTTTATTTTGTTGTGCTTTAGGGTATGTTATTATATCTGTTTTATTTTGTAACTGGAAGTTGGCCGACCTCCTAGTTACGATGATTTATAAGGAATGATTTAACATTCAACCTACAATCATCTAAGTGCACAAATCTCGGTTTGTTCTTCGAGATCCGATCGTATTATATGTCTTCATTCACTTCTCCACTGGGTTTAAGGTCACTACCGTTTCACCCATCATAATCTTTCTCTCGGGTTTAAGGTCAGTACCATTTCACCCGTTAACATCCTTCTAGGGTTTAAGGTCACTACCATTTCACCCCTTTTATTGCTATTAAGAGTAGCGCATGTACGGAGGGTACATGGTTCTTGTCTTATTAGTATTATCTCTCTGTTAATAATGATTAGCAGAGGGCAGATATAATAGCACAAAACATGCATAGCAGTCTCAGTTAAAACAAGCATTTTATAACACGTTTTGAAAAGTAAAACACGCATTTTAAGTTTTTACTGAAATAGTTCCCCACCTCGTTCTTGGCTTTTGGCTAGATGTCTTTAGCTAGAATGAGCTCGAACGATCCTTGCTTTCAATCTCCTACAATCAGATAAGGTTCTCGAGTCAGTATGATTATCTAGGACAATACGTCTTAATCGTAAATAAGCAAAACTCGAAAGAACTAGGATTGAACGACAACTTATAACAATTCAGGCCTCTGTGTCGACCGACAGGGATCTGTGTCGGTCGACACACCCTTAGTCAACACTAACTCAGTTCGGTCGACACACCTTGGTCGACATGGGCATATCGATGGCTTCTGTCGATCGACACAAGTTCTGTCGATCGACATGCCTCTCGTCGACCTCCCTGTCGACTATCCTCATGTCGATCGAAACAATTCATGTCGACCGACAAGTTCGTTCGATAAGTTACCCGACAGAAAGCCTCCCTGTCGATCGATAGGATTCCTGTCGACCGACAGGAGTCGTCTTCTCCACGGGTTTCGCCGGAGCTGAGCCTGCAAATCGCCATATCTTGCGATTTTGCCGGCCGATGACACATGCAATCACATATTCAGACTCCCTAAGCTTCCTAGAACAAGATTATATTAAAGAGATTTTTATGAAGATTTTTTGAATTGATCATTCCTTATACAAAGCATTATCTATTTATTTCAAATAATAATAATAATAATAATATTGGACATGGAAGATCTTATGATCAATAATCATCCCTCTTCTATCCAAATCAAGAAAAACAAAATAAAAATAAAAAGCTACGGTTTAAATTAAATTCCCAATAAAAATATTATTTTGTTTTTGCTACGTACACTTTTCTTTTTGATAAAGCCGTCTTTGACTTTTGTGCGTAACATAAAAGTTGGTTGATACTCCATCTGTCTCATTTAATTAGTTGTACTTGCTTTTTTTGTCCGTCCCATTTATTAGTTTCATTTTCTAAAATAACAAATTTTTTTACACTCACCAATAAATTATTAATTTCACTACACTCACATACATTAGTTTATGTGTCATTTTCATTTGGGACTAATAATATGGGACGGAGGGAGCATTAAAAAAAATGAGTTTATTCATGATATGAATGAATATACATTATTTATTTTAAATAATAAATAGTCAAGATTATTTTTTTTCTAAGTTTTATATTTATTGTTTTATAAATTATGCTTATGTTAAAATTTCTGATCATTAATGTTTTCTTATTTCAACTGTTGATGCTATCAATCTTAGGGTTGAGATTCATTACTTTTTAACCATAACTATAACACGTATTTCTCGTTGCAATTATTTTTTTTATTTTTATGTTTTGATGTGTCAAACCAACCAGTTGTCAGTTAAAATATATAGAACTAGCAAGTCTCTAGATGCGAGATTAGCTTAAAAACATGTGAAGTTATGTATAGGGTTATCGAGTTGTAATAGAAGCTAGATTTCTCACATTGGGTCGCGAAGCCAGCAACGATGACAATGCTGAAGCACCTGGAGACAGGCAAGTTGCCAGCTGCAAAGATCAACAACCAGTTTCCTGAAGCTAATAAGAGGAAACTGGAGAGACCTAACAACCAAAGAGACAAAGAGAATATGCCCGCCGTAAACTTTTAAATAACTGGCTTGAAGATAGTGGATTCCGCAAGTCAGTATCACTCAGAGACAAAATACCAAATTACTTAGAAATCTATCGGTTTGGATTTCTAAGAATGGGAAAGAGATGTTCTAACGCAAAGTAGAAAAGTCCACCAACCGCAATGCTCCGTACGGTACTGTAGCACAGAAAGCAGAAAGTGTCAAAACATCCCATTAATTGAATTTAAATTAGTCTCAAATGACTAAATCTCATCCCTCAAAGAGAAGATTACGAGTTATGAAGACAAAAATCGAGTTTACAAATACGAATTCTAACAATTTTGTAACTACATCTCTATAGAAGCTACAAGCACTCAAGCTTTCAAAGCTCTACTAGTTCTCCGTGTTTCTTAAACACGAGGTTCTTAGCATCTTGCTAGAGCTATTGCCAAAATTTATATTATTTAAGTAAGATTTCAAGATGAGTTTCTCACTTCTTGAGAAACACAGACAATATTTCATTCAATCAATTACATTTTGGGAAGAACTCTACAATCCTACCCCTTCTAGCTGGTGGCAGCGCGACTTGTTCGCACATCAAGCTAAAGAGAGCAAGTTCCTGGTAGACTAGACTAGACCACATATAGTCAGGGGACTGAAGAGTTGCCTGCAGCTGCGACAGATCACGATACATCCTGTACCTGGTTCTAGTGCATTCCAACCTACGCGGTTGAAGAGTGGAAGTAGGACATTTGACTCCGAACCTCTATAAACCCTTGTGTATATCCTAATTTGCTTATTCCGTTTTGCCTTGATTTCTGTTGTTGATTTGAAACCCAACAACTTGCTAAGTTGTTGGTGTATATTATGTGAAATTGGCTAAGCAAAGACTCGACTCCAAATAATCAGTTTTGATAACCAAAACCTATTAGGAACAGTCAGTTCTGAGCTCTGAAGAGTAAGACTAATTTTCTGCTCCGTACATAACTCTTTGATTTTACGACCAAAAAGTGGTATCAAAGCAGTTGGTCTTCTTCATGACTGGCTTTTTTGAGTCGTTTTGGACCAGATCCATTCCTTGCGGTGTTTTTTTTTTGTCTTAGTGAGCGTGTACTTTTAGAGTTAACAATAAACTGCACCAAGCTTCCCCAATTCACTGTGGTCAAATATGTCAGTTGGAAGAAGTGTGTCCTCACTACCTCAGAAGTTAGCACCAGGAGATGGGAGATATGTTGATGAAAGGACCTTCAGAATTACAAAAATGGAGACTCGAGTTGGTGGAGTTGATGTGAAGGGTTTTAACTTGCAATCTGAATTGCATAATCTGATTCACCAATGAACTGATTATTGGTATCAAAATAAATTACTATGCCTATGAAATAATCCTAGCATGCTCCTATTAAAATTAAATGCAAAAGATAGTTATGCAGAATACTTGGTTTTTAATAACTCTGAATTGTTGTGCATATATTACATTTTTGAATCCTTATTGCACAAGAAAATTCAATCCTCAAATAATCAGCATTAAATCTTTAATTTTATTGTCTAATAAAATCAAGAATAAGAAGGAAAGAAGATCCTCCAAATCTGATATTCTGATCTGTATCACTTGCTCGTATCCAAATATTTGGTGAAGATTCTCTTCGGATATTGAATCGATCAATAATTAGAATCTTCTTCGCTTCCTTCAGTTGTCGTCGCCTACTGCAGCTCCCAAATATGGGCTGCTAATCAACAACTTATGAACATATGAGTTTGCATCCTTAATGGGCTTGAGCTTTTCATGGGCTATACCAGGAACCAATAGCATGCAAATAACAAGGGAGGCCTCTAATTATTTAATTCTCATATTCAACCCAGAATATAATTAATTAATTAATATTGACTCATGCCACCAAAGAATAAATACTGACCTATCCCTTTGTTACCACGTTATGAGGAATGAGTTGGGCTTGGTATGTCCCCATATTTAAGATTACAAACATTCATTCACTAACTTAAGTTGTGGCAAGCTTACAAACTAATTAATATCTTATATTCCTATGTAATACCACTCAACCTTTTCATTTATGCTTAGAGAATATCACCATCCTATAATGGATATGGTTACCTACTTACTGAACTTGAAGTCATACACAAGTTGATATCACCCAAGATGCAGATATGTAATACCCTAAGCTTAATTAAGCTTCTTGTATTGCTCAATTGAGTTTAATAAAGAGAATTTCCTTAATTTGAGAGTATTCGAATTTATTTGTTTGCGATTGAATAATTTAATTAGATTAATGAGCTTGGAATTATGAAAGAATTTGGAAGAATTTTCAAAGTTTATGAGGTTGAGATGAGATGTGTATATTGATTGGAATGAAGTATTTTGAAATGAGGTGATGTAATTCATGGAGTATGAATTACAAGGATATATTGGGAGTTATATTAGAAAATGTACATACAAATGGATTAAATTAACTATGGAAGTGATACACATCTATGTATAATATTTATATATTAAAGGGAAAGGGGAATATTGAACAAATATATGGAGGAGGATCATCTCATTTTCACACCATCATACTTCAAGCTTAGAGAGAGAAAGTGAGTGAGAACTTATTAACCCCAGCCCAAAACCCTACAACAGCCCCACTTTCCGACAACTTCCCAACCAACTCTGGCCACCCCCGAACTAGCCACTACGACCACCGCGTAGTACTTCCTCCAAGCTTCAATTTGAGCTAAGGTGGGCTCCGAGAGGTCGTGTATTGACGGAGATATCGAAGAGAGAAGGTGAGGTATAAATCAAGTTTGATTTTTGGGGTTTGGATTTAAATCTTGTTCATTTGGAAATAGAATTGAGTTTTGACGATTTGGGCGTGTTCCTGATGTTGTAGAAGTCGGAATTGTACCCTGAAACATAAGTTTTACCGCCGGAAATTGCCGCCGCCGTCGACTTGAGTTCTCCGGTGAGCTTCGCTTATTTCTTCGTTCTTGCGTTTAATTGATGTTTGGATGTGTTATTCGTGTTCTAGGGAGTCTAGGGATAGTTTATGTATGTTTGCATGTGAGTTTTACCGGCCGGAATGGCCTAGATCGGAGTTTGCAGGTGCAGCCGCGCGAGGGGTCGAAGAAGACGACCCGTGTTGGTCGACAGACTGTGCATCGATCGACACGAAGGCTGCTCGATGAAGGGGGTCGATCGAACACTCCTGTTGGTCAACAGGATGTGTGCCGATCGACAGAATGACCGCTCGATGAAGGAGGTCGATCGAACACTCCTGTCGGTCGACAGGATGTGTATCGAACGACATAAAGTTTGACGGAGGAGTAAATCGACACGCTCTTGTCGATCGACAGGAGTTGTGTCGATCGACAGAGGTGATCGACGGAGGGATGTTGACAGGGAAGTGTTGACTTGGAATCTTGTGTCGACCTGGGTTGTGTCGACCGACAACCATTCAAAGAGTAGAATTCATGTTCTCTCGTTCCGTTTTCATTTATTTTCGAGTTACAATTGATTCCTAAGCTTATATTATGTTATTAGAATCATGATAAGAGTCAAAGCATGCGTATTCATGTGAGTTGGTCGAGTTTGGATTTATAGAAAGATGATAGAGATGATCGTATGTTGAGGTCATCGTGTCCTAGAAATGTTGTCCTAACATGGATATTCCCGATTATTTGTAGGAGGTTGAAGTCAGAGAAGTTAAGCACATTAGTGGGGAGCATTTTTACCCTAAAGCCTAACACCAGGTGGGAAACTATTTAAGTATAAAAGTAAATGTGTTTTTTCTTTTCGAAAACGTGTGAAAAACTGTTTTGCTTTACATTGAGATGCTATGCATGTTTTGTGCTATTATATCTGTCCTCTGTCGATTCCCATCGGCAGAGAGTTATACTAATGAGTTTAGAACCAGGTTTATAACTGTGCTAGAACTCATTAAGTTTGAAGTTGGGTGAAAAGCCCCCACATATTGTGAAGTGGGGTGAACTGATGGGTTTTGTATACTGAAAGCATTTATTATAATGAGTATACAACGGTTTATTTCTCCAATCTGTTAACAATCTTACATGTATGAACAATGGTATCCTCTTGTCTCACCGATAGGGACAATCATACGGCGTGTTGTAGATCGCTGAAGACAGTATGATCACTGAACCTAGTGAGACATAAACCTGATCACAACCGAGACAGCGTATGAGGATACATCTGTCCGGATGGCTGCGGCATTGTCGGAATAAGTAGTCTGTCTTGAGTACTTGACATGCTGGTACGCAGAGGTGGCGTATTGATGGACCGCAGTGAGATGTATTCGTCTGTCTGACATCAGCGAATACAAGATCTCGTTATATTGATTGAGTCCAAACCCTAACGAAGGTTCAGGGGTTTGCATGGGTTGACTGTTGCTTTGACTTGCCATGGTGGAGAGCCTAAGTAACGTGCTCGTATATCCGCATCTTGGGTAACAACAATTCGTGTAGTACCGCCTGAGACTGGGTTAAGGTAACCATATCCGCGTAATAGGATGGGGACATTCCCTGAGGAGCTCAATAACATTCATCGTGCCAAAGTCCTGCAGGCTGATTAATTTCAGGCACGAGTAATAAGGTTTGAGTGGTACTACTCAGGAATTATAAGATATTAATTAATTGTAGTTAGAGCTTGTCAGAGGCTCCGATTAATTAATAGATGTCCGGTAACCTTAAATATGGGGATTCTCAATTAATGCAGCCCGTTCTCATAACGTGGTAATAAAGGGGTAGGTCAGTATTAATTCTGTGGTGAAAAAGAATTAATATTAATTAATTAATTGTGTCCTGGGTTGTGGACATGGGAATTAATTAATTTAAAGGCCCACTTTATTATTTGCATTAGGTCCTAGGTCTGGCCCAATTAAATATGCTGAATTGAGCCCAAAAGCCCATCAGGGATAAAACCCTAGGTCTATAAATAGACAGCTCTCTCTCATAAGTTGTAACACAGTTGAAACACACTAAACCTAGAGAGAGAGAAGGGGGCACCGTTTTTGGGAGAAGAAGGAGGAGAATTTCGATTCTGGTCCTACTCAGAATACAGATCTACGTAGTCCTCACCAGTAGTAGATCTGAATAGCATTGGGACACAGATCTGAAGACCTGATCTGGAGAACATAATTCTTTTCTCTTGCTTTCTTTATTTTTGATTTTCTCTAGAAATTAGTATCCTAATTTCTGTTTCCGCAGATTAAATCAAAATTGCGTGGTTGAATTGAAAGTGGAAATTCAAACGCAAAAGATCGGATCAGACTCGACGGAGTTACCATAAACCCTAAATCCACAAATCTCGGTATTAAATTCATAGGAGCATGCTAGGGTTTGTTATGATTTTGATTGTGCACAATATCCATAAATCGATCCGGTTCAGTTTGGTTTTGGTGATTCGGTTCACGGGAAAACTCTACAATTGGTATCAGAGCCAGGTTTCTGATTTATGGCTCTATTGTTCATAATTAAATTCGATATGCATGTATGAATTTATTATTTTGTGGATGTTGGTTTTTGTTGCTCGTGGCAACCCATGTAATTCAGCCCGCGGCGGTTTATCCGTGTAGGGCTGAATTAATTTTGTAAAATCACGAGAAAATCCGTGTTTAGTGTAGATTTTTGAAAATTTGTAATAGAATAGATTCTGCATTTTTTATTTTTCAAAATCTGTAATTGGACGGGTCGAGGACGAAGAACGAAGACGGAGCCAACGGAGGGCCGGCGAGGACGACGACGGACAGCAGCACGCGGCGCGGCAGGCGCGCGGCCGGGGTGTGCAGCGCACGCACGGCGGCGCCCGGTTTCGGCAGTGGCAGGCGGCCGCGGTGGTCGTCGTCAGCTGATGCTGTCTCGTTGCGGTGGCTCGTGTTTTTGGTGGTTTGTGCAATCCTGTGTAAACCCTGATGGGTTTTGTATACTGAAAGCATTTATTACAATGTGTATACAACGGTTTATTTCTCCTATCTGTTAACAATCGTACATGTATGAACAATGGTATCCTCTTGTCTCACCGATAGGGACGATCATACGGCGTGTTGTAGATCGCAGAAGACAGTATGATCACTTGACCTAGTGAAACATAAACATAATCACAGCCGAGACAGCGTATGAGGATACGTCTGTCCGGATGGCTGCGGAATTGTCGGAATAAGTAGTCTGTCTTGGTTACTTGACATGCTGGTACGCAGAGGTGGCGTATTGATGGATCGCAGTGAGATATATTCGTCTGTCTGACATCAGCGAATAAAAGATCTCGTTATATTGATTGAGTCCAAACCCTAACGAAGGTTCAGGGGTTTGCACGGGTTGACTGTTGCTTTGACTTGCCATGGTGGAGAGCCAACACAGCGCGCTTGTATATCCGCATCTTGGGTAACAGCAGTTCGTGTAGTACCGCCTGAGACTGAACTTAGGTAACCATATCCGAGTAATAGGATGGGGACATTCCCTGAGGAGCTCAATAACATTCATCGTGCCAAAGTCCTGCAGGCTGATTAAGTTCAGCCACGAGTGATAAGGTTTGAGTTCCGATTAATTAATGGATGTCCGGTAACCTTAAATATGGGGATTCTCAATTAATGCAACCCGTTCTCACAACGTGGTAATAAAGGGGTAGGTCAGTATTAATTCTGTGGTGAAAAAGAATTAATATTAATTAATTAATTGTGTCCTAGGTTGTGGACATGAGAATTAATTAATTTATAGGCCCACTTTATTATTTGCATTAGGTCCCAGGTCTGGCCCAATAAGTGTGCTGAATTGAGCCCAGGAGCCCATTAGGGTTTTATAACCCTAGGTCTATAAATAGACCTCTCACTCTCTGAAACCCAAGCCACTTCATAACACAATTTGAAAAACCCTAGATCTAGAGAGTGAGAGAGGGGGCGCCGACTTCAAGGGAGAAGGAGGAGAATTTTCGAATTCTGGTCCTGCTCAAGCCACAGATCTACGGAGTCCTCACCAGTAGTAGATCTGAACAGCACCGGGACACAGATCTGAAGACCTGATCTGGAGAACAACGGATTTCTTCTTTCCCCTTTCTTTGTTTTCGATTTTGTCTTGAAATTAGGGTTGCTAATTTTTGTTTCCGCAGACAAATTCGATTTGCGTGGTTGAATTGAAGTTTGGAATTCAAACGCAAAAGATCGGTACAGACCCTACGGAATTACGGTAATCTCTCAATCCACAATCTCGTATTAAATTCATAGGAGCATGCTAGGTTATTGAGTAATTTAATTGTGAGCAATATCCATAGATCCGATCCGGTTCATTTGGTTTTGGTGATTTGGTTCACGGCAAAACCCTACAATTGGTGTCAGAGCGAGGTTGCTGATTATGGCTCTATTGTTCATAATTAAATTCATTATGCATGTATGAATTTATTGTTTATTGTGGATGTTGGTTTTTGTTCCTCGTGGCAACCCGTTGATTCAGCCCGCGGTGGTTTATCTGTGTAGGGCTGAATTATTCTGTAAAATCATGAGAAAATCCATGATTAGAATAGATTTGAAATTGTAATAGAATAGTTTCTGTAATTTTTCAAATTTTGTTTTTGAACGGGTCGAGGGCGAAGAACGAAGACGGAGCCGACGCAGGGCCGGCGAGATGACGGCGGGGCGACGGTGGTGCGGGACGCAGGCGCGCGCGGCGCGCGCGAGCAGTGGCAGGTGCGCGAGGCACGCCACGAGCGCGGGCGCGGCAGGGTGCGAGCGGTGGCGGACCAGCGCGGGGCGCGCTGATCACTGTAATTTCTACAGATTAATTATAGAAATAGTGGCAAATAAATTTGTAAACCCTAAGGTTATCGATCCAGGGGAATGAAATAACGAAAAATCCTTAAGTACTAAGTCAGGCGTTCTTGAAATACTGGTTAGGAAAAGCAATTAAAAAGTTTTGGTTGTTTTGAAAATCGCAATACTTGCTAATGAAAATTAAACAGGAAACTTAAAAGCTTTTGAAGTCAAATAAGAGAAGCACAGATTCCAGGGATATCTACCTATCAAGTATGACATGTATGAATGAATCGATTAATTCCCAATTTTAATTCCTCTTCGTAGTGAAACATCAGAAAAGTATTACGAACTTCTTTGTTGGACAATTCGTAAAGTAGATTAATTAATTACCTATCTCCGCTCGGTCTCAAGATAAATTAACTAACTCCAAAGATCTACAGATTTATTCCTACAATTAATCTCCTTCAGTTACGACAAGAAATCAAATTATATTGTGAAAATCTCTTTCGATTGAAAACTATCACAGTTACGTCTCAAGTAATCAACTAGATAATCCTAAGATGTGGCCAACAAATTAAGATTATGAATAAGCACAGATTTCACAAACAACGAAGGGAAAGGGAAAATAATTCAATCAATCAAAACATGTATACATTGATAGTTCGAAACCCGAGAATCTGAAGAAGAGATTAGTTACACATATTCAAGGTAATATTCATCATAGAAAGATAAACCTGAATTGCATAAAAACTTGGGTTGGAATGTCTTCCCACAAAACTTGATCTTCAAAAATAAACTCTAAAACTCTTTTAATCTCTCAAAATCTGAAATCTGGAATGAAACATGATTGGGAATGCATAAAAATCGAATTTACAAGGTTATTTATGGAGGTGGAGGTGTATCCTATCAAATCTAGGGCTAAAGATATGAATAAATCCGATTTTTATCAGATTTTCGCTCCAGCAGACATGCACGCGTCGACCATGGCTGATCCACGTCGATCGAGCCTCAATTTCTTGCCTCGTCGACCGCTTCTGAACAGCGTCGATCGACGTGGAAAACTGAGGTCAGCCCCGTCTGCGCGGTCTCACGGTTTTGGCCATAACTTCCTCATCCGAACTCCGATTGACCCGATTCCAGTTGCATTGGAAAGCTAATTCAAAGATCTATCCATTACCATGCGCCAATAGCCCGAATTCCTCTTGTGGAAAAACTCTTCACTGCTACTCTTACACGTCACTGCTTTCGGAACGGTTTTCTTGTGAGTTTAGGCCTAAAAACCTGCATAAACATCAAAACACACCTAAAACCACCTAATATTGATATCATGGATAAAATATATATATAAACTCAATAAAACTACATAAAATAGTATAAAAATAATATAGATAAGTGAGTGAAATAATGAGCTTATCAAACCCCCCAAACTTGAACGTTTGATTGTCCTCAATCAATAGGCAAGAAAGAAATCAAAAGATCAAGTGGTTAAAGTGCAATGCCTCACAAGATTCATCACAGTCAAGAACCAAGAATCCACTACCCACAAGCAATTTGAAAAGAGACAGAAAATTCATCAACCGTGGAAGAACTCACAGGAAATGTATCGCTCAACTCTCAAGTGTTTAAGGTGAAGATGAAAGCACTCAAAAACATGTATGAAGAAATTTCTACCATAGGCTTGCAGATTTTCTAATATCTCCACTGCTAGAATGTGCACACAAGTCTAGAATCAAAAAGGACTTTCATTAGGTTGTAATGTAGGCTTTTTGTGAAAGGTAGGGAAATATGGCCAAGTGACTAAAATCAATCTAGTTGTACTTCCTCAATCAATCCAAACCACCTTCTATTCATCATCCACCTCATCTCCTCAAATATATCAACAAATACACAAACTTTTTTTTTCTAGCTCATTTTGAATCTCTTATGCTCTTTTCGATAATTTTGTATTCTTTTCTTTTCATAGAGCTTATGAGAATTCTAATTATTTCTAGAGCTTCTCAAACATACATCTTTTCACCACTAATTTATCATTTCTTATCACGAATTCACCAATCAACCCCATACATACCACAACTCAAGACATGAGTGAGACAATACTTTTCTTAATCTCATAGACAAGGAAAGAAAAATTGTACAGGCTCAAAGTGGCTAACTAGGGAAAAATTTATTGTGAAGGGACAGTGTTTAGGATATTGGGTTATCAAAGATGGCCTAAGATCATTTTCTCAACTTGTGCACACTATGCAGTTTCAACACAGAAAATAGGCAAGTTCTAGAGAAATCAAAACACACATGTGAATCTCACATCAAACGAAATAAAAGCTCAAATTTCTTACACAAGGATTCAAAAATTTTCTTCCACAGTCAATTTCAAATCAGCTCAATCCGCGTGCAAGTATAAGTGTCAAATCAGTCATATCATGCGGTATTCTACATTCATAGGCATCTAACCACAATCTCAATCAATTCAATACTCAACCCTCAATCAATTCTAATCTCACAATCTCGTTCAGGTTATCTCAAAACTCAAAAATTTCCCCACAAAATAGCATAAAAATACAAAAAATTAAAAGACGGAAAGCATAATAAAATTTAAAGACGAAAAGCATAATAAATAAAAGACAGGACGTTCCATCTCTTGTCCACATCCCCCCAAACTTATTTCCAACTCGAAGAGTGGAATAAGTTTAAAAATCAGACTAGAGAGGGAACGATACCTGGTAGTTGATCTCAGACATCAACTTTTTTATCCCCCGGAGTCTTCAATCACCATCAAGGAGGTCGGGTCCAGGCAGGTTCTTTCGCGACCTCCTTTCCTTCTTTGTTCTTGATAACTTGCATTCCTCGTTTCTTGGTGTCTTTCAATGTCCCCCCAATGGCGGACTTGTACTTCCGTAGAATTCGTAGTAATTTTTTCAACTTGCCATACCTGAGGTGTGCCGGAAGTATCTTGAGTTTTAGAACCAGCGGATCAGAGTTAGATTGCAGCTTTCCCCGATTTGCATTAGCTGCCATGGGTGAAACTGCCGCAATCCCTTTTCTTCGTCGCGCTTTTTCTGCCGATGAAAATTCCGAGTCTGATTCCTTCGTGCGTCGATCGACGTGACTGTAGCGTCGATCGATGAGGATCCAACGGCTGCGTCAATCGACGAGGCTCCTCCGTCGATCGACGTGGGTGTTTTTCCACGCTTTCTTTTCTTTTTCTGGCTGCGTCGGCTTGGCAACCGCTTCCATCTGCTTTCTTTCTCATGTGTTATTCCCTCGGATACCTCCAGCTTCATTTCCCGATCCACAAGCTCATCGTCCATCTTATCCAAATCTGAAGACAAAAGCAAAGAGTGCAGTAAGCAGTTCTCCGGAAAATCCGAATCAGTTGCAATAGAAGAAAAAGGAGAGGAAATCACCAGATTTAATCGATTGATCATGTGGCAATCTTCCTGATAGCTCCCTTTATTGCGCTTCTGCACTTCTGTGTAGATGGGGAAGGTGACCGACTCGTCATTGACTCGGAATGTCAGCTTGCCGTCTCGAATGTCAATCAATGCCCCTCCGGTCTTCAAGAATGGTCTTCTAAGGATAAGAGGAATGTTTCGATCCTCCTCCATATCAAGCACCACAAAGTCGGCTGGAATAATAAAATCTTTTACCTTCACCAACACGTCTTCCACGATGCCTTTCGGATAAGTAACTGATCTATCGGCCATCTGGAGCGAGATTGTTGTGGGCTTGATGCTTCCGATCTTCAACCGCTTGAAGATTGACAGCGGCATTAAGTTTATAGATGCACCGGAATTGCAAAGGACCTTCCCGAAGGTCTCTCCTCCAATGGCACAAGGGATCGTAAAGGATCCCGGGTCTTCTCTCTTCAGCGGCATCTTCTTCTGGATAATCGCGCTGCATTCCTCGAACAAGTTGACCCTCTCGTGCTCTACGAAGGGTCTTCTCTGAGAGACCATATCCTTTAAAAATTTCATATATCCCGGTATCTCTCGGAGTGCCTCAATCAGCGGGATGTTGATGTTCACTTTCTTCATGTTCTCCAGAAATCGTGCATATTTCTCGTTCATCTTTGATTTGGCAAATCGCTGCGGATACGGCAGGGGAGGCTCATACATGGGTGGTTCGACTGGCGTCGATCGACGAGCTTCAGGCTCGATCGACGCCTCTTTTGAGGCTCTGTCGATCGACGAGGATGCTATGTCGGTCGACGGAGCTTCGTCTGTGGCGGTTTCTGCCTCTTCTTCGGCTTGCTCGACATCTTCGTACGATTTTCCCCCTCTTAGAGTGATAGCATTCACTTGGTTTATCAGACTCTGAACTTTGGGGTTAGCTTGAGTATTGCTAGGAAATTGCCCGGGTTTGTGCTGGGCTTCGAGAGCTTTGGCGATCTGACCGACCTGAGTCTGTATGATCTGTACGTGTTTCTCGACTTGGTCCACCTTGGTCTTTACTCCAGCTATCTCTTGCTTCAACTTGGCTACAGTATCAGTAGAGCCTTCCATGAACTTGGCCAAAATCTCCTCGAGATTTGGCTTCTTCTTCTCCACCACTTCTCCATCTTGCACTGCAAACCCAGGTGGTGGTTGCTCAGCTGCTTGGGGGTTCGCTTAGGAAAATCCAGGATGGTTCCTCGCGTGATTGAAAGTGTAGGGCTGGTTGTGCTGCTGATATCCTCCACGGTAGTTGTCTTGATAACCGCCCCTTTGAATGAAATTTACAGCGGGACACTCCCCCTCAGATGGAGCTTGCACTGGCTCTACTACAGCGACTGTTTTCTCCTGCTTCAGTGCAGCGAAGTCTTCCCTTAACTTTTTCAGCTCGGCTGCCAAATCAGGTTGTTCGGCAACTTTCTCCACCACTTTCTCCTTCTCGACCACCATCACCGGCCGAGTTCGGCTTGAGGACCACCGTTGAGTGTTGTTGGCCATCTTTTGGAAGAACTCCATGGCTTTCTTTCCGCTCTTCGTCATGATCGTGTCTCCTAGTGTGGTGTCCACCAATTTGGCTGTCTTATCATTGAGCCCTTCATAGAATGCTTCAGCTTGTTCTCCTGGCGGAAAACCATGTCCGGGACATGATCTCAGCAGCTCTTTGAATCGATCCCACGTCTCACTGAAGCTCTCGTCATGCCTTTGAGCGAACCTGATGATTTCTTTCCTCCTCTGCCTGATGACATTCGGAGGGAAGAAGTTTTCAAGGAATTCATTCCTCAATTCGGTCCACGTGCCTATGCTTCCTTTGTCCAGTGCGGTGAACCATGACTGTGCCTTATCCCTCAGAGAGAATGCGAACAGACGCATTCGGATGGCACTCTTGCTAACTCCTCCAATCTTGACAGTGTTGCAGAGCATAAGGAACTAATCCAAATGCGCATAGGGGTCCTCGGTAGCCCTTCCTCCGAATTGATTTTGTTGCATCATCTGCACCAATCCGGTCTTCAGCTCAAAATTGTTGGCATTGATGCCAATCCTGAAGTTTGTCTCCCTGAACCGAGGTTTATACCGGTTCTGCATGGCTTCTTCCTCCTCCTCATCGTCAGACTCTTCTGGAGGATCCTGATTGCCATCTTCTCCATCGTCAGGATTGTCCTCGAATAATGGGTTGTTCCTTTCCAAATGGTATTGTTGGATCTGCGCTCTCATAGCTTGGACCTCTTGGAGAAGCAAAGCCTGCTCCTCTGCAGTTAGAACTGGTGGAGGCGGAGGTGCGTTATCTTCCATTGTGTGACTACTCGAACTTTCCTGAGCACGCTTGTTCCTTCGGATTTTTCTGCAAGTAGCTTCAATGTCCGGATAGTAATAAAGCGGATCCTTTCCTCTGGCTCTTGTACTCATGCACTACCTGTACAGCAAAGGGGATAGTGAGGTAAGACTGAAAACAAAACAAACTGAAACAAGAAAACTGAAACGACGAATTCGTCGATCGATGTGACTACACGTCGATCGACAGAAGTAAAACAACTTCGTCGATCGAGGCTAAAGAGCGTCGATCGACGAGAAATACGAAAATGCGAGAAAATTCAGAAAATACGAAAATTACAGCCTAAAGCAATATTTCAATCACAGATTTAATAGTAAGACTAATTCTATTCACTCCCCGGCAACGGCGCCAATTTTGATCACTGTAATTTCTACAGATTAATTATAGAAATAGTGGCAAATAAATTTGTAAACCCTAAGGTTATCGATCCAGGGGAATGAAACAACGAAAAATCCTTAAGTACTAAGTCAGGCGTTCTTGAAATACTGGT
>JAPKLW010000303.1:35808-63766 GCA_026898455.1 Plectranthus barbatus
TGGAGAAAGTTGCCGAACAACCTGATTTGGCAACCGAGCTGAAAAAGCTAAGGGAAGACTTTGCTGCATTGAAGCAGGAGAAAATAGTTGCTGTAGTAGAGCCAGTGCAATCTCCGCCTGAGGGGGATTGTGCCGCTGTAAATTTCATGCAAATGGGTGGTTACCAAAACAACTACCGTGGAGGATATCAGCAGCACAACTAGCCCTACACTTATAATCACGCGAGGAATCATCCTGGATTATCCTACACGAACCCCCAAGCCGCAGAGCAACCACCACTTGAGTTTGCAGTGCAAGATGGAGAAGTAGTGGAGAAGAAGAAGTCAAATCTCGAGGAGATTTTGGCTAAATTCATGGAAGGCTCCACCGATACGGTAGCCAAGCTAGAGCAAGAAATTGCAGCCGTGAATACGAAAGTAGACCAGGTGCAGAAGCATGTGCAAATTATAGAAACCCAGGTCAGCCAGATCGCCGATGCCCTCGTAGCCCAACACAAGCCGGGGCAATTTCCGAGCAACACTCAGATTAACCCCAAAAATCAGAATCAGAGGAACCAAGTGAATGCCATCACTCTGAGAGGGGAAAAATCCTATGAAGGGCCAAAGCAAGCAAGGACTAATTTAAAGGAGGACAAAGATGTCGAGCAGGCCAAAGAAGTTGTCGCTGACGCAGCACCTTCGATCGACGGAGGATTGCCGTCGATCAACGCCAATCCAAAGGCCATGTCGATCGACGAGACCTCACGTCGATCGACGCCCACTCCTGTCGAGCCACCTTTGTATAAGGTTTTTCGTTGCTTCATTCCCCTGGATCGATAACTTTAGGGTTTACAAATTTATTTGCCACTATTTCTATAATTAATCTGTAGAAATTACAGGGATCAGAGGAAGGGTTGGAATTGATCCATTCTGACTTATGTGGACTGATGTCCATGCAGGCTCGTGGAGGGTACGAGTACTTCGTCACTTTCATTGACGATTACTCAAGGTACGAATACGTTTACCTGCTTCGCAATAAGTCTGAATGCTTTGAGAAATTCAAAGAGTTCAAGGCTGAAGTGGAAAAGAAGGTCGGGAAAACTATCAAGTCACTGCGATCTGACCGCGGTGGTGAATACCTCGGTAACGAGTTCCTGCAATATTTGTCAGAAAATGGGATTACATCTCGGTGGACTGCACCGGGTACTCCCCAGCAAAACGGTGTAGCTGAAAGAAGAAATAGGACTCTTCTAGAGATGGTAAGATCAATGATGAGTTAAGCAAACTTACCAATTTCGTTTTAGGGCTATGCATTGGAAACAACAGCTTACGTGCTTAATGTGGTGCCTTCTAAATCAGTTCCTAAGACGCCTTCTGAGCTCTTCCTTGGTCGCAAACCTAGTTTCTGCAAGTTTAGAGTATGGGGCTGTCCGGCACACGTACTGTCGAAGGAACTTGATAAGTTAGAAAGCAGGTTAAAAGTAATGCTGTTCATAGGGTATCCCAGGCAAACGAAAGGTGGTTACTTTTACTGTCCTAAGAGTCAAAGAATCGTTGTTAGCACCAACGCTAGATTCTTGGAGGACGAGTATGTGAGTAATCACATGTCAAGGAGTGATATTGTTCTTCAAGAAATTGAGAACGAGAATGCAATTCCAAGGGAAGGGGAACGTGTAGATACGGGTGCACCTGTGAGAGGTACAGCACCACAGACACGTTCTTCAGTGCAAGGTGCAGGACCACAAGTCACTGCACCTACTACTGACACGGCACCGATGCCTCGTCGTAGTGGGAGAGTTATTTTCCAGCCAGAAAGATACATGTTCATGGGTGAGTCTTCGGACTTGAGCCCGGAAGACGGACATGAAGACTCTGACCCACTGACTTACGAAGAGGCAGTGCAGGACAAGGGTGTTGCCAAATGGCGTGTCGACATGGACTCTGAAATTGAATCCATAACTGCTATGGATGTATAGAAGAAAACTGAATTGCCGGATGGCTTTAAGGCCATAGGTTGCAAATGGGTATACAAGAGAAAGAAAGGGGCGGATGGAAAGGTCACGGCTTTTAAAGCCAGGCTGGTGGCAAAGGGTTATAGTTAGAAAGAGGGCATTGACTATGACGAAACCTTTTCACCCGTAGCCATGCTCAAATCTATCCGGATACTCCTTGCCATTGCTGCGCATATGGACCTCGAGATCTGGCAGATGGATGTTAAAACCGCTTTTCTAAACGGTTACCTTGAAGAAGGTAGGGACATCTATATGCAGCAACCCGAGGGTTACATACACAAGGGCGAAGAACATCTTGTTTGGAAGCTTAGGAAGTCCTTGTATGGACTTAAGCAAGCTTCAAGGTCGTGGAACTTACGTTTCAACGATGTGATTAAATCCTATGGATTTGCACAGTTGGAAAACGAAAGTTGTGTTTACCGACTTTGTGTCAGTGGGAGCGTGGTCTTCCTTGCACTATACGTTGATGATATACTCCTATTTGGAAATAACAAGGGAGTGATGTCCGAAATCAAGGTTTGGTTATCCGAACAGTTCCAAATGAAGGATCTGGGAGAAGCTGGCTAAATTCTTGGGATTAAGGTCTTACGAGATCGTAAAAGAAGAATGTTGAGCTTATCCCAGGCATCCTATGTGGATACTGTGATTTCCCGGTTTAGCATGCAACTCACCTAGAAAGGTTTGCTACCTTTCAGACATGGCGTTCATCTTTCTAGTGGGCAGTGTCCTCAGACACAGCGGGAGAAAGATGAGATGAGTCTTGTACCATATGCTTCGGCAGTGAGTAGCCTCATGTATGCGATGCTGTGTACCAGGCCAGATATCTGTTATGCCGTTGGCATGGTAGCATGATATCAGTCTAACCCTGGACAGGCGCACTGGACTGCTGTAAAGCACATCCTCAAGTATTTGAAAAGAACTAGGGGGTGTGGCTCTGGAACTATATCTTGGAGGATCTCAAAGCAGAAATGCATTGCTGACTCCACCATGGAGGCGGAATATGTCGCCGCCTCCGACGCCTCGATAGGGGGTGTGGCTCTGGAACTACCTTTTAGAGTTGGGCGTGATCCCGAGTTTGCCGAGGAGCATCTCAATTTATTGTGATAACTCTGGTGCAGTGGCAAACTCAAAGGAACCGCGGTCTCACAGGGCAAGCAAACACATAGAGAGAAAGTACCATATCATATGAGAAATCGTATAGAGGGGCGATGTGCTGATTAAGAAGATTGACACTGCTGACAATCTTGCTGATCCATTTACAAAGAGCTTGCCGCAGAAAGTTAACGAAAGACATATTCGTGAGTTTGGTCTGTGGTAGATGCCGACCACTGGTAGTGGTTAAAGAGACAACAGACTAGATAGACGGACTGTATACTCTGTAATAGCTTAGTTATGCTTTGAGTATAAGTGGGAGATTGATGGGTTTTGTATACTGAAAGCATTTATTATAATGAGTATACAACGGTTTATTTCTCCTATCTGTTAACAATCTTACATGTATGAATAATGGTATCCTCTTGTCTCACCGATAGGGACGATCATACGGCGTGTTGTACATGGCAAAAGACAGTATGATCACTTGACCTAGTGAGACATAAACCTGATCACTGCCGAGACAGCGTATGAGGATACGTCTGTCCGGATGGCTGCAGCATTGTCGGAATAAGTAGTCTGTCTTGGCTACTTGACATGCTGGTACATAGAGGTGGCGTATTGATGGACCGCAGTGAGATGTATTCGTCTGTCTGACATCAGCGAATACAAGATCTTGTTATATTGATTGAGTCCAAACCCTAACGAAGGTTCAGGGGTTTGCACGGGTTGACTGTTGCTTTGACTTGCCATGGTGGAGAGCCTAAGTAACGTGCTCGTATATCCGCATCTTGGGTAACAGCAGTTCGTGGAGTACCGCCTGAGACTGGGTTTAGGTAACCATATCCGAGTAATAGGATCGGGACATTCCCTGAGGAGCTCAATAACATTCATCGTGCCAAAGTCCTGCAGGCTGATTAATTTCAGGCACAAGTGATAAGGTTTGAGTGGTACTACTCAGGAATTATAAGATATTAATTAATTGTAGTTAGAGCTTGTCAGAGGCTCCGATTAATTAATGAATGTCCGGTAACTATAAATATGGGGATTCTCAATTAATGCAGCATGTTCTCATAACATGGTAATAAAGGGGTAGGTCAGTATTAATTATGTGGTGAAAAAGAATTAATATTAATTAATAAATTGTGTCCTGGGTTGTGGACATGGGAATTAATTAATTTAAAGGCCCACTTTATTATTTGCATTAGGTCCTAGGTGTGGCCTAATTAAAAATGCAGAATTGAGCCCAAAAGCCCATTAGGGTTAAAAACCTAGGTCTATAAATAGACAGCTCTCTCTCAAAAGTTGTAACACAGTTGAAACACACTAAACCTAGAGAGAGAGAAGGGGCAACATTTTTGGGAGAAGAAGGAGGAGAATTTCGATTCTGGTCCTTCTCAGAATACAGATCTACGGAGTCCTCACCAGTAGTAGATCTGAACAGCATTGGGACACAGATCTGAAGACCTGATCTGGAGAACATAATTCTTTTCTCTTGCTTTCTTTATTTTCAATTTTCTCTAGAAATTTGTATCCTAATTTCTATTTCTGCAAATTAAATCGAAATTGCGTGGTTGAATTGAAAGTGGAAATTCAAACGCAAAAGATCGGATCAGACTCGACGGAGTTACGGTAAACCCTAAATCCACAAATCTCGGTATTAAATTCATAGGAGCATGCTAGGGTTTGTTATGATTTTAATTGTGCACAATATCCATAAATCGATCCGATTCAGTTTGGTCTTGGTGATTCGGTTCATGGGAAAACCCTACATGAACAGCCCCCACATATTTTATTAAGTGAGGTGAAAAGCCCTCACATGTTTTGGATCCAGTGGTTGTAGGGATTTCTAGTGAACCAAATCACAAAATCCAACTGAACCGGATCGATTTATGGATATTGCACTCAATTAAAATTCACAATAAAATCCTAGCATGCTCCTATGAATTTAATTACAATCGTGGATTGAGAGATTACCGTAATTCCATAGAGTCTAATCCGATCTTTTGCGTTTGAATATCCAACTTTCAATTCAATCACGCGATTTGATTCAATCTGCGGAAACAGAAATTAGAAGTCTAATTTCTAAATTAAATCGAAAACTAAAACAAAAAGGAAGAAATCTGTTCTCCAGATTAGATCTTCAGATCTGTATCCCAATGCTGTTCAGATATGCTACTGGTGAGGATTCCAAAGATTTGTGATGTAGGCCAGAGGTGAAAAACTCTTCTCCTCCCTCTACAGTTGGCGCCACCCAGCTCTCTCTCTCCCTAGGGTTTCAACTGATTTGAATGTTATGAAGGTGGCTAGGGTTTCAGAGAGAGAGGAGAGGGGTCTATTTATAGACCTAGGGTTTTATCCCTAATGGGCTACTGGGCTCCATTCAGCATATATTACTTGGGCCAGACCTGTGACCTAATGCAAATAATAAACTGGACCTATAAATTAATTAATTCTCATGTCCACAACCCAGGACACAATTAATTAATTAATATTAATTCTTTTTCACCATAGAATTAATACTGACCTACCCCTTTATTACCACGTTATGAGAACGGGCTGCATTAATTGAGAATCCCCATATTTATAGTTACCGGACATCCATTAATTAATCGGAGCCTCTGACAAGCTCTAACTACAATTAATTAATATCTTATAATTCCTGAGTAGTACCACTCAAACCTTATCACTCGTGCCTGAAATTAATCAGCCTGCAGGACTTTGGCACGATGAATGTTATTGAGCTCCTCAGGGAATGTCCCAATCCTATTACTCGGATATGGTTACCTAAACCCAGTCTCAGGCGGTACTACATGAACTGCTGTTACCCAAGATGCGGATATACGAGCACGTTACTTAGGCTCTCCACCATGGCAAGTCAAAGCAACAGTCAACCCGTTCAAACCCCTGAACCTTCGTTAGGGTTTGGACTCAATCAATATAACAAGATCTTGTATTCGCTGATGTCAGACAGATGAATACATCTCACTACGGTCCATCAATACGCCACCCCTGCGTACCAGCATGTCAAGTAGCCAAGACAGACTACTTATTTCGACAATGCTGCAGCCATCCGGACGGACGTATCCTCATACGCTGTCTCGGCTGTGATCAGGTTTATGTCTCACTAGGTCAAGTGATCATACTGTCTTCTGCGATCTACAACACGCCGTATGATAATTCCTATCGGTGAGACAAGAGGATATCATTGTTACATAAATGTAGTTTGTTTAACAGATAGGAGAAATAAACCATTGTATACTCATTATAATAAATGCTTTCAGTATACAAAACTCATCAATCTCCTACTTATACTCAAAGCATAACTAAGCTATTACAGAGTATACAGTCCGTCTATCTAGCTTGCTATCTCTTTAACCACTGTCAGTGGTCGGCATCCACCTCAGACCCAGCTCACGAATATGTCTTTCCTAAACTTTCTGCGGCAAATTGTTTGTAAATGGATCAGCAAGGTTGTCCTTAGTGTCAATCTTCTTGATCAGCACATCGCCTCTCGATACGATTTCTCGTATGATATGGTACTTTCTCTCTATGTGTTTGCTTGCCCGGTGAGACCGCGGTTCCTTTGAGTTTGCCACTTCACCAGAGTTATCACAATAAATTGTGATGCTCCTCGGCAAACTCGGAATCACGACCAACTCTAAAAGGTAGTTCCTGAGCCATACCCCCTCTTTCGAGGCGTCGGAGGCGGCGACATATTCCGCCTCCATGGTGGTGTCTGCAATGCATTTTTGCTTTGAGCTCCTCCAAGATACAGCTCCACCTCCCAGGGTAAACACATATCCTGAGGTCGATTTCTTCTCATCCTGATCCCCTTGGAAATCCGAGTCTGTATAACCCACAAGGCACAAATCCTCACTTTGATAAACTAGGCAGTAATTCCTAGTTCTTTTCAAATACTTGGGGATGTGTTTTACCGCAGTCCAATGCGTCTGTCCAGGGTTAGACTGATATCTTGCTACCATGCCAACGGCATAACAGATATCTGGCCTGGTACACAACATCGCATACATGAGGCTACCCACTGCCCAAGCATATGGTACAAGAATCATCTCATCTTTCTCCCGCTGTGTCTGAGGACACTGCCCACTAGAAAGATGAACGCCATGTCTGAAAGGTAGCAAGCCTTTCTTGGCGAGTTGCATGCTGAACCGGGCTATCACAGTATCCACATAGGATGCCTGGGATAAGCTCAACATTCTTCTCTTACGATCTCGCAAGACCTTAATCCAAAGAATGTAGCCAGCTTCTCTCAAATCTTTCATTTGGAACTGTTCGGATAACCAAATCTTGATTTCTGACATCACTCCCTCGTTGTTTCCAAATAGGAGTATGTCGTAAAGTGCAAGGAAAACCACGCTCCCACTGACACAAAGTTGGTAAACACAACTTTCGTTTTCCAACTGTGCAAATCCATAGGATTTAATCACATCGTAGAAACGTAAGTTCCACGACCTCGAAGATTGCTTAAGTCCATACAAGGACTTCCTGAGATTCCAGACAAGATGTTCTTCGCCCTTGCGTATGTAACCCTCGGGTTGCTGCATATTGATGTCCCTACCTTCTTCAAGGTAACCATTTAGAAAAGTGGTTTTGACATCCATCTTCCATATCTCGAGGTCCATATGCGCAGCTATGGCAAGGAGTATTGTTGCGGCTAAAAGTTCAATCAAATTAAACTCCTAGCTACACAAGAATAATATTTGTCAAATCCAGGTCCTTCCCCGCTTCGCCCGCTAGAATACCGAGATACTATAGCAAAGTCCTATAGCTAGGCATGATACAATCGTTGAGTAGTTTCTAACAATCTAAGCATTCAATCTAAACCTATGCTAACAATATATGACAAACATTGAATTAAACAAACAATCATCAATTGATCAATCCTTTTCCACATCGGTAAACCAAGACAATCAAATTCTCAAATTAGGAAGATAGGATGTTGAGATGAGTGTAGATGCAATCAAATTAGGTTAATCATTGATATAAACACATTTTAATTCCTAGGAGATTGAGCAATCGACCCTACACTCGTTAACCCCTTGTCACGGCGAGCTAACGGTTGATGATCTAAGACTTGCAAACCATCACGTTATTAAGCCCTAGACCACTCCAAATAGTTCGTCAATTATTGCCCTACGACCTAGCACCGCACATGGATTAGAACTAAAATCGTATGAATCTACACTATTCACGACGATTCCGCCCGCGTATTGGCTGCAGCGTTCACATCAACTACCTCCTAAGCTGGCTCTTACCTACACCTAGGAGGTAAAGAACAAGTTCTAGTGCAATTCAAGCTCTCAAAGGAAAGTAAACAAACAATTCTCAAACCAAATGATCATGCATCCTTACTCAAATCAACATCCAAAATGAATTTAGAACATCATACCTTTCAATTGTACAAATTCAAAGTTGAATTCAATTACATCCATTACAATTTGAAAAGTAGAGATTGGAATCTTCCCCAATTGGATTTGTATGCCTTGATCTACCACCTTGATTCTTCACTTCTCTTCCAAGGATTGGTGAATTAAGCTCTTAGATACTCTAGAATTTGGATGAATCGTGATAGGAAATGGAATCTAGGAGAAATTCTAACTAGATTTATGAAAAATGACAGAAAGCTCCTCAAATAACTGACTTCTCCCCTTTTATAGACAAGCAAACAGGGTCTCGGATCGCCCGGTCGAAGTATGGCTCGCCCGGTCGAAGCTGGAAACCGCCAAAATTCTGGAGAAAACCGTCTCGGATCGCCCGGTCGAAATGGCTCGACCGAGCCACTTTCCAGTGGCCTGGCTCGGCCGATCCATCCTGGCTCGGCCGGTCGAGCCCTCTGTCTGGGGC
The DNA here is from genome assembly GCA_026898455.1 of Plectranthus barbatus. Taxonomy (NCBI): domain Eukaryota; kingdom Viridiplantae; phylum Streptophyta; class Magnoliopsida; order Lamiales; family Lamiaceae; genus Plectranthus; species Plectranthus barbatus. The sequence continues at coordinate 44,759 of JAPKLW010000303.1, forward strand.
CTGGCTCGGCCGGTCCATCCTGGCTCGGCCGATCGAGCCCTCTGTCTGCCCTGCTCGGCCGGTCCTGCTTCGCTCGGCCGATCGACGCCTCAAAACTCCAAACACATGCGATTTTCCTCCAAAACTCCACCAAAAGTGCTCGTTTATGCCCAAAACCTATCCTACACAATTCAAACACACAAAACACGAAAACACAACCAAAATACGACAAAAACACATGATACGGGAGTAAAATAGCCACAAACAAGCATGCGCACACATCGAAATATGGGTCATTTTACGCACGTATCTTAATCCCCCAAACTTAAACCTTTGATTGTCCTCAATCAAAACAAAGCAAAGTTATTAATATACTGCATGCAATACCTCATAGCTCATCAAAGTTATCTTAGCATGTTCAAGTAAAACGAGATTATCACCTAACTTTGTAACAAGGTTAATGCTAAGGACATGAACCACTCATCGAAAATGGATACAAGAAACGAAAGCACTCCCTCACGTTTTTAGGGATGATGAGATTCACACAATCACAAGATATCGAGCTTGATTTCCATAGGCTTGCATCCATTCTCACCACTATACTACAACGAGTTAGTTTCTAGAATCAAAAAGGTCTTTACACGGGTTGTAACGTGGCTAACTAGAAGGTGGGTGGTTTTGGGCCAAAGTGACTAAACTTCTCAATTTCCCAAAACCCCCAAACTTGTTCGTTTCGAACCATTACAAACCTCCGAGGCTTTTCATTTCTCACACATTTAAATTTTTCTTTTCTTTTCCTTTTCTTTTCTTTCTTTCTTTTTTTTTTCTTTTTCATCCTTTTCCAAACACTTGCACCAAAATTTTTGTAGGTGCTCATTTTTCTAAAGTCAACAACAACCCCTTATTTCATATCTTTCATGCCTCAACATTTCCCATCAATACACATTCAATCAATTCCCAACCCAACTCTCATCACCGTATTCACCCTCATACACTCTTTCCCCCAAAACTTGATCCTAATTATATCAAAGAAGATTCACCAATAAAGCTCAATCACGGGGATCAAAGATAAGAAAGGCAAAATCATGATAACAACCACCTTATACTCCCGGTGTGAAAGGTAGAACTAAGAATCGACGGCCTAAGATCATTTTCTAGTTACACACTCAAGTCAATAGATAGAGAACGGATGCAAGTTCTAGATCTCGTACTCTCAATCTTGCCACTCACAATCGAAATAGATATGACAATATCATGGCTCAAACCTCACAGCTTTTTGTCAAGTCCTATGCATTAACCACATACAAAACTCGGCAATTCAAAAGTTAAACTTAAATCATGCTTTGAAAACTAGATTCCGCCCTATCATAAGTTGAGGTAGACATCAAACTCCACTAAGTAAATCATGATTAAATCTCAAATCTAGTTCGAGTTCATCACACACACACAAGCACACAACATCCTAACACAATCTACATACCAAAACACAACGTAATTAAAACTAAATGGTAGAAAGAACGATAGAAAACGTTACCCATCAGTAGGCACGATCTCCGCTCTCCATTCCTTATTTGCACCTACTAGAAAGCAACATACACACCACCAAACAATTGAGCATAAACAGGCCGATTAAATTCTCATTTCCACCATTTTCCACAAACCAATAAACTAGCCGATTAAATTCTCATTTCCACCATCTTCCACAAACCATTCATCAACAAAAATAAAGCAATATCCACTAGTTCCACCATTCATTCCAAACCCTTACACAACCACATACCAAAAACCAAATAGAAAGAATTAAACACATGTAAGCTTACCAAAATGTTCCATCCATTCAATCATCAAAATCAATCATCAAAATCATCATTCAAATCCAAATCCAAAGTAGATGTAAATCATAATACAACCCAATCGAAGCTAAACTAGACTAAACTAGAAAGCATAATAAGGATAGAGAGACAAAGGAATAGAGAAAAGAATGAACCAGAGCACCAACTACCGACACTTCCCCCCAAACTTAGTCAAGTGAGACTAAGTTTGTAAAAAGGTAGTCGGTGCGTCATTGCTCATCTATGTCCTGCTGCTGACGTTCTCAGATGGGTTGCCTCCCTTAGTTAAAGTCCATAGCTCGACTACACACCTTAGTTAACAAAAGAAACATCCAAAACCAAATTAGATCCAATATCAACATAATATGGTTTAACCCGATGACCATTCACCTTAAAACAAGGACCATTTTCACGGGCTATTTCCAACGTACCATTATCAAAAGTTTGCTTCAGAATAAAAGGACCCGACCATTTGGAACGGAACTTACCAGGCATAAACATCAACCGTGAGTTGAAGAGTAGCACCAACTCACCGGGAGCAAAAACTTTACGCCGGATGTGCATATCGTGGAACTTCTTGGTACGCTCCTTGTAAATTTTTGAGTTTTCAAAGGCTTCATTCCGGAATTCATCCATCGCATTCGAATGCATAGCACGCTCCCCTTGAGCCTTTCTCTAATCAACATTAACCATCTTCAATGCCCAATATGCTTTATGTTCCAATTCAACCGGCAAATGGCAAGACTTCCCAAATACCAATTGATAAGGTGACATACAAATCGGAGTTTTAAAAGCCGTGCGATAAGCCCATAAAGCATCATCAAGATGCTTAGACCAATCTTTCCGGGAAGCAATTGTCTTTTCTAAAATAGCCTTGATTTCTTGGTTTGCAAGCACCGTCTGACCATTAGCTTGAGGATGATACGGAGAAGTAATCCGATGCTTAACACCATATCGTGCTAACAAGTTTTCTAACAATTTATTACAAAAATGACTTCCCCCATCACTCACCAAAGCCCTAGGAATACCAAAGCGTGTAACTAATCCTTGCAAGAATTTCATCACAACCTTAGCATCATTCGTAATGGTTGGACAAGCCTCTACCCAACGGGAGACATAATCAACAGCAAGCAATATATACTGATACCCGCAGGAAGAAGGAAACGGGACCATAAAATCAATCCCCCAAACATCAAACAAATCGATTTCATTAAAAAACTTAGAAGGCATCTCATCCCTACGGGTTATCGATCCTGTTTTCTGACACCTATCACAAGCCTTGACAAAGTTCATACAATCACGGTAAATAGATAGCCAATAGAAACCACAAGAAAGTACCTTTAATGCCGTGCGATTAGCAGCAAAATGACCTCCACTTTCCGAAGCATGACATTCCTCCATTATCCGTCTCCACTCTCCTTGATGCACACACCTCCGAATGACACCATCTGCACACCTACAAAACAAGAAAGGCTCCTCCCAATAATAAAACCGCACATCTTTAAGGAATTTCTTCCGTTGATGGGGTTTCAAATCAGGAGGAAATACTCCGGCAACCAGAAAATTTGAAAAATCAGCATACCATGGAATGTTATAAGCTACATAAAAAACATGTTCATCTGGGAAACTATCATTAATGCCCGATTCATGCTCCTCTCCCTGAACCGGCTCCTCTAAACGAGACAGATGATCAGCTATCACATTCTCACAACCCATCCTATCTCGAACCTCTATATCAAACTCTTGCAAATCCACCTAATGAGTCTAGATTTTGCATTCGGTTTTTTAAACAAATATCGAATGGCTACATGATCTGTGTAAACAATCGACCTAGCTCCTACCAAATAAGCTCTAAATTTATCATATGCATACACCACTGCTAGAAATTCTTTCTCGGTGATAGTATAATTACATTGAGCCGGATTTAGAGTTTTACTAGCATAGGCAATCACCCTGAACACTTTGTCTCTAACCTGACCTAATGCCACTCCAAGTGCAACATCACTTGCATCACACATCAACACAAACTCTTCATTCCAATCAGGTGAAATTAAAATCGGAGAAGTCACAAGAGCCTTTTTTAACTTCTCAAAAGCACAAACACAAGCTTCATCAAAGACAAATGGCACATGTTTCTCCAACAAACTACATAAAGGTTTAGTTATTTTAGAAAAATCTTGAATGAATCTCCTATAGAAACCAGAATGTCCCAGAAAACTCCTAATTCCTTTCACTGATTTTGGAATGGGTAGTTGTTCGATAGCACAAATCTTAGCCTTATCTACTTCTAAACCTTGACAAGAAATTTTATGTCCTAACACAATTCCTTCACAAACCATAAAATGATATTTTTCCCAATTAAGAACAAGGTTTGTCTCTTCGCATCTAGCAAGAACAATTTCCAAGTTTTTTAAACATGCATCAAAGGAATTACCGAAAACTGAAAAATCATCCATGAATACCTCCATAATTTCCTCGATAAGTCCATGGAATATAGCCATCATGCATCGTTGAAATGTAGCAGGGGCATTACACAACCCAAATGGCATCCATCGGTATGCAAAAATCCCGTAAGGACATGTTAAAGCAATTTTGTGTTGATCCTCCGGTGCCACCATAATTTGATTATACCCCAAATAGCCATCCAAGAAGCAATAGTGAGAGCGCCCTGCAAGTCGATCAAGCATTTGGTCAATGAATGGTAAAGGAAAATGATCTTTGCGAGTAGCCAAATTCAAAGCAAGATAATCAATACAAAACCGCCACCCTTTTGTCAATCTCTCCATAACTTCTTCACCATTGTCCTTCACCACTTTTTCAAATCCCCCTTTCTTTGGTACCATATGCGTTGGGCAAACCCACTCACTATCACTCGGAGCATAGATGATATTATTATCTAACAGCTTAAGCACCTCCTCTTGCATCATAGGATTCAACCTCCTTTGAGGTTGTCGTTTCGGTTTGCATGTTTCCTCAAGAAGTATCTTGTGCATGCAAATGGCCGGACTAATTCCTTTTATATCGGAAAGTTGCCAACCAATAGCTGACCGATGCATCCTCAAGACACGAAGCAATTTCTCACTTTCACACCCCGAAAGTCCGGTTGATATGATCACCGGATATGACTCATTTTCTCCCAAAAATGCATACTTTAAATGATCCGGTAACTTCTTCAATTCAACTTCCGGTGTTTTATTCCTCATCTCCAACTTCCTTTCCTTAGCCCTATCTTTCTCTTCTTTTGTTCTTAATTCCAAGAACTTAGCTTCCTCATTTAATAAGTCGACCGGAAAATTATCCAACATTCGGGCATACTCCCCAATATCTTCCCTTACTTCCTCTTTGTTATCAACCATATTGATTGTAAAAATGGAATTTTGTAGTACCTCTTCTAATGGCTCTTGTTCATCTCTTTCCTCAAAACTTTGATCATGCATAACTTCTATCAAATTGCATTTCTCCTCATTCTCATCCTCCACACTTCTCTTCATGGCTTCTGGAAAGGAAAAAGTGATCTTCCTTCCATCAAATTGAAAAGTTAATTGACCATTTTTCATATCAAACAATGCTCCACCGGTAGACAAAAACGGCCGGCCCAAAATAAGAGGAATATCTCCATCATCTTCCATATCAAGTACCACAAAGTCAGCCGGAAATATAAAGTCTCGCACCTTTACTAAAACATCTTCCACAATTCCTTTTGGGTATGACAAAGACCGATCGGCCATTTGGAGTGTCATGGTAGTGGACTTAATTTCCCCTATTGCCAACTTCTTGAACAAAGATAGGGGCATTAGGTTGATGCTAGCCCCTGAATCACACAAAGCCCGAGTCACTTCAATTCCACCAATTATGCACGAAATAGTAAAATTGCCTGGGTCCTGCCTTTTAAAGGGCATCTTTCTTTGGATCACAACACTACATTCTTCAAATAAATTCACAGTCTCATATTCACCAATGCCATACTTACTCTTTTGAGTGAACATCTCTTTCAACATCTTAATGTATCCCGGCATTTCTTGTAAAACTTCAAGCAACGGAAGATTTATTTGAATTTTGCTCATGTGCTCAAGAAATCGAGCAAACTTCTTGTTCTTCCTACTTTTCTCAAACCGTTGAGGATAAGGCATAAGTGGGATTGCATTTTTCTCCACAGAATTTTTTACCGTTACATCTTGCTCTTTAACTCCCTTTTGTATAACTTCTTCCTCCTCCTTAAACGTAACCTTCTTCTTAGTACCTCCGTCAATCTTTTCCCTTTCACCTTCCTTCTCCTCATGCTTCGGTCCATCATAAGAGAGCCCACTTCTAGTGGTTATGACTCCACAAGCGCCTTCAAGAGGACCTTCTTCCTTTAGACTTAATTGATACGCTATACACGCTACTTGTGACTTGATTTCTGTCAAGAGTTCCTCATTTCTTCTACACTTCCTCTCAAGGTCCCCCTCAAACTCCGGTATCCTTTCTTCCTTCTCCAAATACAAATGATTCGACTCATTCCACCAAGATTGTGATGGCAAACTTGTCTCATTCCATGAGTCAAATGCGTAGTCTCCACTATACGGCTCATACTCAACTTCTTGATGTCTCCTCCAATGGTTTTCCAAAGTATACACGTCCCTTCCATATCCATCATTTTTTCTCTCGAATTCACACATCAACCTCTCCATTTTTTCCTGCATGGAAACCATTTGATCTCGCAACATTTCTATCCCATTAGCTTCTCTCATTATTTTCGCTGCTTTAGGTTCCATCCTTCTTCTTGGCCATTGACTACTATTATTAGCTATCCGCTCGATCAAACTCCATGCTTCGTTCTCTTCCAATTCAAGAAACACTCCTCCTGATGATGCATCCATCAACATTTTTGTTTCATAATCCAATCCTCCATAGAATTGGCAAATTTGTTGATTCCTAGGAAGACCATGTTGAGGGCACTTATGCAAAAGCTCTCGGAACCGATCCCAAACTTCATAGATAGGTTCATCGTACCTTTGCCCAAACAAGGTTATATCTGCCCTTCTTTTCAAAGTCAAACTTGGTGGAAAAAACTTGAATAGGAACTTCTCTCTTAACTCTTCCCAAGTGGCAATATTTGACTTGTCTAATCCTTCAAACCAATGCCTCGCCGAATCCCTCAAAGAAAATGAGAATAACCGCAGCCGTATTTGGTCTTGGGGCACTTGGTTGATCTTAATGGTATCCGTGATTTCCAAAAATCGGGATATATGAACATTCGGATCCTCGGTAGGATGTCCCCCAAACTGATTATTCTGTATCATTTAGACCAACTGTGGCTTAATCTCGAATTGCATGGCATTTACTCCTAACCGGAAACCTCCGGTCATTGGCTCCCCTTGAGGTCGGAAAAGATTTTGAAGTGGTCTACGAGGACCATTCCTTTCATTTAGCAAAACCTTCATCATTTCAATCTGCCTTTCTAACTCTCCAATCCGAATCGTATCCTCTCCCGGATTAGCCATTTCCAAATCAATCTCAATACTTCCTTGCTCTTGTTGTAATTTCCTCTCCAAGAGCTCACGAACCTTGGACCTCGTGATCATAAACGACCTACAACTCCACAAAAGAAACCAATTACCAACTAAACAACTTGATCTAACAAAAGAAAATCAACTATCAACCAACAAGCTAAAAGCAAAAAATTCTCACAAGCAATAAAACAAACACCTAGCCTACAAGCTTCACTTTTCCCCCAATATCTAGCAACCTACTAAATGAAGTCCCCGGCAACGGCGCCAAAACTTGCAGCGGCTAAAAGTTCAATCAAATTAAACTCCTAGCTACACAAGAATAATATTTGTCAAATCCAGGTCCTTCCCCGCTTCGCCCGCTAGAATACTGAGATACTATAGCAAAGTCCTATAGCTAGGCATGATACAATCGTTAAGTAGTTTCTAACAATCTAAGCATTCAGTCTAAACATATGCTAACAATATATGACAAACATTGAATTAAACAAACAATCATCAATTGATCAATCCTTTTCCACATCGGTAAACCAAGACAATCAAATTCTCAAATCAGGAAGATAGGATGTTGAGATGAGTGTAGATGCAATCAAATTAGGTTAATCATTGATGTAAACACATTTTAATTCCTAGGAGATTGAGCAATCGACCCTACACTCGTTAACCCCTTGTCACGGCGAGCTAACGGTTGATGATCTAAGACTTGCAAACCATCACATTATTAAGCCCTAGACCACTCCAAATAGTTCGTCAATTATTGCCCTACGACCTAGCACCGCACATGGATTGGAACTAAAATCGTATGAATCTACACTATTCACGACGATTCCGCCCGCGTATTGGCTGCAGCGTTCACATCAACTACCTCCTAAGCTGGCTCTTACCTACACCTAGGAGGTAAAGAACAAGTTCTAGTGCAATTCAAGCTCTCAAAGGAAAGTAAACAAACAATTCTCAAACCAAATGATCATGCATCCTTACTCAAATCAACATCCAAAATGAATTTAGAACATCATACCTTTCAATTGTACAAATACAAAGTTGAATTCAATTACATCCATTACAATTTGAAAAGTAGAGATTGGAATCTTCCCCAATTGGATTTGTATGCCTTGATCTACCACCTTGATTCTTCACTTCTCTTCCAAGGATTGGTGAATTAAGCTCTTAGATACTCTAGAATTTGGATGAATCGTGATAGGAAATGGAATCTAGGAGAAATTCTAACTAGATTTATGAAAAATGACAGAAAGCTCCTCAAATAACTGACTTCTCCCCTTTTATAGACAAGCAAACAGGGTCTCGGATCGCCCGGTCGAAGTATGGCTCGCCCGGTCGAAGCTGGAAACCGCCAAAATTCTGGAGAAAACCATCTCGGATCGCCCGGTCAAAATGGCTCGACAGAGCCACCTTTTAGTGGCCTGGCTCGGCCGATCCATCCTGGCTCGGCCGGTCGAGCCCTCTGTCTGGGGCCTGGCTCGGCCGGTCCATCCTGGCTCGGCCGATCGAGCCCTTTGTCTGCCCTGCTCGGCCGGTCCTGCTTCGCTCGGCCGGTCGACGCCTCAAAACTCCAAACACGTGCGATTTTCCTCCAAAACTCCACCAAAAGTGCTCGTTTATGCCCAAAACCTATCCTACACAATTCAAACACACAAAACAAGAAAAAACAACCAAAATACGACAAAAACACATGATACGGGAGTAAAATAGCCACAAACAAGCATGCGCACACATCGAAATATGGGTCATTTTACGCACGTATCAAGTATCCGGATGGATTTGAGCATGGCTACGGGTGAAAAGGTTTCATCATAGTCAATGCCCTCTTTCTGACTATAACCCTTTGCCACCAGCCTGACTTTAAAAGTTGTGATCTTTCCATGCGCTCCTTTCTTTCTCTTGTATACCCATTTGCACCCTATAGCCCTAAAGTCATCCGACAAATCAGTTTTCTGGTATACATCCATAGCAGTTATGGATTCAATTTTGGAATCCATGGCGACACACCATTTTTCAACATCCTTGTCCTGCACTGCCTCTTTGTAAGTCAGTGGGTCAGAGTCCTCATGTCCGTCTTCCGGGATCAAGTTCGAAGACTCACCCACGAACATGTACCTTTCTGGTTGGAAAATAACTCTCCCACTACGACGAGACATTGGTGCCATGTCAGTAGTAGGTGCATTAACTTGTGGTTCTGCACCTTGCACTAAAAAATGTGTCTGTGGTGCTGAACCTCTCACAGGTGCACCCACATCTACACGTTCCCCTTCCCTTGGAATCTCATTCTTGTTTTCAATTTCTTGAAGAACGATATCACTCATTGACTTGTGATTACTCACATACTCGTCGTCCAAGAATCTAGCATTGGTGCTAACAACGACTCTCTGACTCTCAGGACAGTAAAAGTAACCACCTTTCGTTTGCCTGGGATACCCTATGAACAACATTACCTTTGACCTGCTTTCTGACTTATCAGGTTCCTTCGACAGTACGTGTGCCGGACAACCCCATACTCTAAACTTGCACAAACTCGGTTTGCGACCAAGGAAGAACTCAGAAGGCGTCTTAGGAACTGATTTAGAAGGCCCACATTTAACACGTAAGCTGTTATTTCCAATGTGTAGCCCCAAAATGAAATTAGTAAGTTTGCATAACTCATCATTGATCTTACCATCTCTAGAAGAATGCTATTTCTTCTTTCAGCTACACCGTTTTGCTGGGGAGTACCTGGTGTAGTCCACTGGGATGTAATCATGTTATCTGATAAATACTGCAGGAACTCGTTACCGAGGTATTCGCCACCGCGGTCAGATCGCGGTGACTTGATAGTTTTCCCGACCTTCTTTTCTACCTCAGCCTTGAATTCTTTGAATTTCTCAAAGCATTCAGACTTGTAGCGAAGCAGGTAAACATATTCGTACCTTGAGTAATCATCAATGAAAGTGACGAAGTAATTGTACCCTCCACGAGCCTGCGTGGACATCGGTCCACATAAGTCAGAATGGATCAATTGCAACACTTCCTCTGCTCGAGACTGACTAGCCTTGAAAGGCCTAGTTGACATCTTGCCCTCGATACAGGATTCGCAGACTTGATAAGGTACAGCCAGGACTAAGTCCAATGTACGGTCATCTGCAAGTCGCTGAATCCGCTTCAAGCTGATGTGACCCAGTCTCTAGTGCCACAGATATGTAAGATCCTCATCAGAAGAAGTAAGTTTTCTCTTTCTAGGATTATCAATTACAGATGAATTACATGCAATACTTGCAGAAGACTTATGATTACAGTTAATAACATAGAGAGAATTATTCAGCATTCCACGATAGATAACACCGTTATTACCAATGATAGAAACACTACTATCAAAAATAATTGAATATCCATCAACATAAAGTTTGGAAACTGAAATAAGGTTCCGCCGAAAATTCGGCACGTACAAAACATCTCTCAAAGTTAAAACAGAATCATCAAAGTACAAGGTGAAATATCCAATGGCAGCTGAACTCACTTGTGCTGCGTTCCCCATTGAGTTGGTAACCTCGTCATTCATAAGCACCCTCCTCGGTGTGAACCCCTGCAAAATGTAACAAACATGATCAGTAGCTCCAGTATCCACTACCCACGAATGAGTAGAAACCGATGCTAATCATGTTTCTGTTACAAATGCAAATGACGTACCTTGTCCCTTGTTTCCGCATGTATTCTTACTTGAAGTGACACCAACCCTTTTCATCTCATTTGACCTCCTCTCACGTGTTCTGCGATCAATCATATTCTTGCACACAGTATGAACCACATCTTTCAATGTGTTCAAGCTGTGCTCAAGATCTGATAACTCAGAATCCCATGAAGGTACGAAAGACTATCCTGCTATGAGATCAGTAAGCAACTCTTTGAAAGAGTACTCACTTCTCTTAGCTACATTCTTTTTAAAGTCATAGAATGAAAGCGGTAAAGAGTTCAGGATTATATCGATCTTAGCCCGATCAGAGATACATCCACCTCTATGTGTGAATCGTTTCATGGTGTTATCCATCATCATCACATGCAATGTCATCGAACTTCCATCAACCATTCTCTTACAGACAAGGTCTTTTACGAGATCACAGTTGATAGTTCGTTCCACTTCGCCATACATGGCCACTAAGTCCATCCAGATCGCAAAAGAGCTACAATAGCCCATGTACTTGAGATTCAATTCTCTAGATAGGTTATCCGAGATTAACTTTTAAGTAAAATCAATACAAATAAAGTCCTCCGTCGAACATTATGTCGATTAATACACATTCTATCGATCGACAGGAGTGTTCGATCGACCTCCTTTGTTGAGCGGTCCTTGTGTCGATCGACACACATCCTGTAGACTGACAGGAGTGTTCGATCGACCTCCTTCGTCGAGCGGCCTCCGTGTTGATGGACACACAGCCTGTCGACCGACACGGGTCGTCTTCTCCGACCCCTCGTGCGGCTGCACCTGCAAACTCCAATCTAGGCCATTCTGGCCGGCAAAACTCACTTGCAAACATACATAAACTATCCCTAGACTCCCTAGAATATGAATAACACGTCCAAACATCAATTAAACGCAAGAACAAAGAAATAAGCAAAGCTCACCAGAGAACTCAAGTCGACGGCGTCGACGGTAATTTCCGGCGGTAAAACTTGTGTTTCAGGGTACTATTCCGACCTCTACAACATCAGGAACACGCCCAAATCGTCAAAACTCAATTCTATTGCCAAATGAACAAGATTTAAATCCAAAACCCAAAAATCAAACTTGATTTATACCTCACCTTCTCTCTTCGATATCTCCGTCAATACACAACCTCTCGGAGCCCACCTTAGCTCAAATTGATGCTTGGAGGAAGTACTACGCGGTGGTGGTAGTGGCCGGTTCGGGGGTGGCCGGAGTTGGTCGGGAAGTCGTCGGAAAGTGGGGCTGTTGTAGGGTTTTGGGCTGGGGTGAATAAGTTCTCACTCACTTTCTCTCTCTAAGCTTGAAGTATGATGGTGTGAAAATGAGATGATCCTCCTCCATATATTTGTTCAATATTCCCCTTTCCCTTTAATATATAAATATTATACATAGATGTATATCACTTCCATAGTTAATTTAATCCATTTGTATGTACATTCTCTAATACAACTCCCAATATATCCTTGTAATTCATACTCCATGAATTACATCACCTCATTTCAAAATACTTCATTCCAATTAATATACACATCTTATCTCAACCTCATAAACTTTGATAATTCTTCCAAATTCTTTCATAATTCCAAGCTCATTAATCTAATTAAATTATTCAATCGCAAACAAATAAATTCGAATACTCTTAAATTAAGGAAATTCTCTTTATTAAATTCAATTGAGCAATAGAAGAAGCTTAATTAAGCTTGGGGTATTACAAGATATATATAAGTGCAGAAAGACTCTCCATCATAGAACCTCAAAGTGACACACAAACTTGTGTATAGTTTTGGATATTTCATTAAGCTTCAGATATCGTCAAGCCATCAAGATCAATATTCTTTCAATGTCAGATAAAAGAATCGATCAGTTAGATCCTATCAATACGTACTAAACGTATAAGCATATTTAGTAAGATAAGCTACTAAAGACTGAATGTGTTGCGGCATAAACCGACAGTTTATCCTGGGACTGTTTCAGTTGTGAAAACTATTTATATCTCAGTAGGTCAAGCGATCCATACGATCCTCTGTGATCTACAACACACCATATGACCTCCCTATCGACGGATAAGAGGATAAAGTTGTTTGTGATACATGCTTATTAATTTAGATAAGAGATGTAATATTGTAAAAACAACAATAATAATTGCAAGTATATTAAAAAATGCATAATATACTAATCGTGCTTCCAGTATACAAACCCATCATGATGGACCTAACGTCTTGATGGATAAACTAGATCGAGAATGGACCCCCGAGGACAAAAGGACAAAACAGTTGAACTATCAATCTCTTGACAATATATATTCCACACTCAATGAGTATATGATCGAAGAGGTCATGCACTTGACAGTACAAACGAAGTCTCGGACTACTTGGCGAATCTCTATTATGAATCAGACCAGATGAGATGCAACAAGCTCCAAGTCTGTATCGACAAGTAAGAGTCCTTCAAAATGCTACCTCGAGAAAGCATCAAAGTAATGGAGGCTTGGTTCAACGATATAGTGAGTGAGTAGAATACCTTTAGGTGCAAGTACTCAACTTCCGATCTCAATTCATAGAATAAAAATGAGGCAGAGTTTTTTAAAAAATATGTGGTTGTCTCGACTGATTCTTTACTCAAGTCAGTTGAGACTATGAAAGTGACGTTAAACCACATGTTAATACTTATTTGTTTTCAAATTTACTCCAACAGCTAATGAATCGTTAAATTTCAAATGACGCATGATAAGCTCGTAAATGTACTCGATTATCATTATTTTTCCTATTATTTTATGTATTTTGATATTTCATTATTATATATTATGAATGAGTTAGTATTATTAGGTTTTATGCTTGTGGTGGTGTGTTTTTGTAGGATTTGGGGTGAAAAAGTGACAAAGTGAACAAGAGAGTTCAAGAGTGCATTGCTTTGTTTCAATCGATATAGAATGTGTCGATTAATTGGAAGGAATTTTATGTCGACGGACACAGGCCGTGTCGATCGACGCATAGCTCGTATTTGGAAGAACCGACCCTAATTGGAGATATACTCTATTTTTAACCTTAGATCTTGATGGAAACACATTTACCCTTATAAATAACCTTGTATTTTCAAGTTTTATTCATTCAGACTTCAATTTTCAAGCCTTTAGAAGTTCGATAATTGGATCAACTTTATTTTCTTGTAAGCTATTTTTAATGAAATTTAATATTCCTCTTTAATTGTTTCTCTTTCATCATGAGTGGCTAGAAACCCTTGCGAGTTCTAAGGTTTATTCAACAATCACGAATGCATGTTAATCTTTATTAACTCAAATTACTTGCAATGTTTAATTTTCTGGTTTAAATTAATTGGATCTAGATTTGATGAAATATTGAGAGATGAAATTAAATCTAGGTTTATAGTTATCAATTGAATGAACGAGAGTAAGAAATTTGTAACAGAAAAAGGATTTTTAATACAATTATTTTATGTCTAAAAAAAGACATAGTTTTAGGGGTTTAAATTTGATGTTTTTATGAGATTGGCTAATAATGTGTTCTTTGAGACCCAAAAGGTAGATACAATCACATAATAGTAAATCTAGGTTGCAATTGCTCAACAATGGAGTTGTAATAATTTAATTTTATTTCTCACCTTATGCAAGTATTCAATTCTCGTTTTAATTGGTTTATGCATGTATCATGATTGATTGATTGACTTAGAGTCTGTGTTCTTTAAATATTTTTTCAAAACCCTTAAATTGCTTTCATTTTCAAAACCAATTCTCGTTTGTGATTTGCTCAAATAATAGACCTAAAAAAAGTGATTAGTACATAGGATAATTTTTGTTCATCATTTTCGATGGGTTCGACTTTGATTATAAATTTATTTCACTGCCTATAGTTAATCTGCAATTTAAGCAGTGATTAGCATGCGAAATTGAAAGAGTAAAGTGCCGAAAGTGGTAAAGAAAAATACAGACTTTTATAGTGGTTCGGATGCTAGAAGATTTTATGTCCATTCTTTGATCTCCAAATGGATCTAAAATCACTAGAATTGATTACAAATGATGTCATTGGTTTATTGGAGTTGCGAGAAGCACCTACGTCTTCCTACTCTATGCGAACCTAGCAAGTTGTCTTCTAGTCGTTGTACATGTCTTACGAGGTTTGCAGCTATTCAGACATTTTTAGTGATGTATACTTCTTGTAAGAATTGCTTTTTGTTAGTTGACTTTGTTATCGATTCTTGGAGAAGCTTTTATTCATATAATTTGTGAAGCATGTTCTGATTGAAAGCTTTGCAACTGACTTTTTGTAAGTCATGCTACAAAAAGTGATGTCTTCCAGACAAAGTAATTTCGTTTCTATTGCAACTCAATTAACCTATACAATGTTACAAATGTGAAATTACTCTATCCAGGTCAATATGAACTGACTGATTCTTAAGTTGGTTTGACACATCAAAACTAACATACGAGGAACTAACAGTAATTCCTAACACATTTCAAAATTCATTCGTTCTCACAATTGTTTTGATCACGGAACATGCAAAATTCCTTTAATTTCATTAGTGTTCAGCCGAAGTGGCCCCCACTTATCAATTATATATATATAGTTGATATTCTATTTAGAGTATCCTAGCTTACTCAACCACTACAAGGTTTTCAAGAGTCATTAAAATTCACTTGACTTTACCTATACCACATCAAGGTCTAAAAACACCTCACCTGCTCACCTAGGGAAGGGAATGAATCATCTTAGTTTTTCCATTAGACCTAGTTCTTGGGATCTTCAGTCATCTAGGTTGGGTGTCCACTACATTCATTTTTAGATGGTGGATTTTAATCAAATAGAACCGACAGTCTGTATAGAGATGACATGTATAATTTATTCCAAATAATTTGTATTATATTGTTTAAGAGTTGTAATAGCTTAGGCTAAGTCTTAGAAGTGCTTCTAATTAGAGATCAAGTCAAAGAAAGAAAAGACTATCAAGCTGAAGGATAAAACCAACAACTGGGAGTTCGAGAGGAACTACCAGTTAAAACAAGCGATGACAAAATTAAGTTGACTTTTCACAAGATAGTTAGTTTACGAATACAACGCAAGTCAATCAACAATTATCCGAAAAGTAAAGAGCATCTCAGTTATCAGAAAAAAAAAAGATCGAATAGAATAAGAGCATCTAATCAAGATATTCTTCCTAGGATTTGACCGTTTCATGAAAAACGAAAAGACTGGCGGATTGTCCTCTGGATTAACTTTGTAACAGTCAATAAAGAGCACAAAAGCCGAAAGTTATCCCCAAAGATAAAATGACTTCGTCTTCTATGAGGCAGTACCACAGTCGTTGAATCTCCGACGAACTAGAAGAAGATAAGATTGAGCTAGCTAATGGTTTGAAAATATTACAAATTTACAGTATGTGACTATTTTTGGTAACTTAGGTATGGACCTAGAGATGCCTATATAGGCGACTTCCATAAAATGATGACACGACAGTTACTCGCATAAAATGATGACACGATAGTTAAAATGCAAAAATCCTGAAAGATTTGATGGTGTTTACTGAAAGGGAGATGAACTGATTCCCAACATTCAAACACGTGAGTTGACTCATGAGCCACGTCTCTTACACATGTACGCTACGTTGGACTTTGCCTCATCCTAACTTCTTTCAGACCAATAAAATTGAACCCAAAAAGTCCGTTTCAGTTGCCTAAAAAGATTAAGACATAGACAGGTCAAACTCAAGCTCAAGCCCAAATCCAAGGCCCAAAGACTACCCAATGGTCGAGGTCTGGACACGGGCCAGGTGCACCTGCTTGTACAGCCTCGATGAAGGTGAAACGAGAAGGCTGCACGCACATGGGTACACTCGTTCAATGTTCCATATACTCAGTTATGGCACAATATTAATGTAAAAACTTATATGCATAATAGAACATGGGTAGTACTACAATATGAGATAGTTTTATTACAT
Organism: Plectranthus barbatus; assembly: GCA_026898455.1. Classification (NCBI taxonomy): domain Eukaryota; kingdom Viridiplantae; phylum Streptophyta; class Magnoliopsida; order Lamiales; family Lamiaceae; genus Plectranthus; species Plectranthus barbatus. The sequence goes on from JAPKLW010000303.1 coordinate 61,705, forward strand.
GTGAATAATGTGTCCCACACATACCATCATTAAACCACGTGTCAATTTTGTGGATTAATTTTTCACTCACCGAATTTTGAGTTTGAGAAAATAAATGTACCATGACGATTTACTCACAGTGTAAATTGATTGTGTATATTTAATTACGACGAAATTAAATATTCCCTCTGTCCCGCCCGTATTGTCTCACTTTCCTTTTTTGTTTTTCCCACTTCATTAGTCCTATTTTTAAAAATAATAACTTTTCAGACTCAGTAATAAAATATTAATTGAGTAAATAATATTTTTTATTTTATTATTAATTCCGCTCAACTCATTCTGCACTCGCAATTCTTAAATCTCGTACCGAAAAGAAAAATGACAATTATAACAGGACGAAGGGAGTATTTACTTGTGGGGAATTTACTTAAATAACCTTTTCTTAACATAGAAATCATAAATGGCATCCATGTGAAAAATTATAAGTGTTTTCAAAAATATTATTAATAGTTCATAGGAATGATTTATTTGTAATCCGTGTTTGCTATTTATTATTAAAAAAACAAAGATAATTGAAATTTATGCTCCAATTTATTTTTTATTCTATTCATTTTAAATAATTTTCACTAATTCTTAATTTTGGTCCCGAGATCAGAGTAAGTATAATGTGCAGCGGGAATTTTAAGCTCAAACTTGCACTCACAAACTGGTGGTTCTTGACCAGTTTGTGTTTCAGAAAATAGTTTGTCTGCGAGTGGAATTTTTATAGTTCAGTTCGAATGTACTTAACCACTAGAATGTGTTGAGTTTTAAAACCCTTGAAGAAATGTAAAAAGCAGAAAATGACAAGGATTTATAGAGGTTCAGACAACTCCGTGACAGACCGGTTTTGCGATCTATCGCAAGCTGGTAGATTTCAGTGTCTACCAGTCCACTAGCTCATTCGTCCAGGTCTCTCATCCCTTCGACTTCACAGATTTGGAGTGTGTGCACACCATGCTGCATCTTCCTTCGGAGTTAAGAGCTTCATACTTCCTCCCGAACTGTTGAAATGGTTGACTAAACGCCCCATAAACTAGAGATCTACAGTGACGGTTGTGATCTTTCTAGGAGAGAAAAAACACCAATAAAATTACTCGAGCTAAAAAGCTGCGAGTCTCGTGTTTGAGAAATGAGGCATGGTAGGGTGATATTTAGCTTTGATGATAGAAACGCTCGAGTTTTCACTTGCGCAAAGTGTTAATGTTTTTGTTCGTTTCTACATATTTCAACTCTGAGTACTTCATGTGTTTATAGACGTAGTGTGAGTATAAGAGTAGATATGCATGAAGATATACATGCAAAAGATATATCTATATCTTATTAGGTTTTCCAATATATTTGTAATTATGTATATGTTGGGAAAATTATCTAAGTTTCCCTTCCCCAGTTGATAACTTAGATCCTTGATTTGGTGTTTAAGTGTTTTGGTGGATCAAATCCTAAGTCCAACCAGCGTCAGTTTGTCTCTAGAATAGCTCTAGTCTCAAATGTAAAGTCCTGTTTAGGTCTTTTGAGTTGTAAGTCGTAGCTGATCAAGACTCATGCTGGCTACTGTTCACCAGCATGAGATGTGCTTACCAGTTGAGAGAAGTCTCACCAGCAGACGACTGACAGACCCATGCTGACACTGTTCATCAGCATGGAGTCAAGAGCTAATGACTGGCTACTGTTCACCAGTTGGGAAGGATTTCACCAGCAGGAGGCTGACAAATCCTACCAGCAGAATACGTGTTCTGGCTGACACTATTCACCAGCGGTGAAGCCACCAGTCATGGGAGATTCTAAGAGCTAACATCCAGACAAATTGGCAGACTAAGATTGTGCAAGCGCTAAGTCACCAGCAGAGACTGCCAGCACAAGATCACCAGAATGTTCTACCAGTCGGATGTTACCAGCAGAATTCAAGATTCGCTCTCCCAGAGTCTTAGAGACAAAAAGAAGATTCGTCTGAGGAATATACTGACAAAGTAAGACTTTAAGGAAGGATATCCTTAAAGTCTATCAGTTCAAGACACCAGTTGCGATTCCTCGTACTGACGAA
>JAPKLW010000303.1:68766-134727 GCA_026898455.1 Plectranthus barbatus
AGGGAGTATGGGATTATCTTGATAGTCTATGTCAAGAAACTGACCAAATGAAACGCAACAAATTGCAGGTTGCAGTGGACAAATATGAGTCCTTCCAGATGCTGACTGGAGAAACCATCAAGGAGATGGAGGCGAGATTCAACGCCATTGTCAGCGAGCTGAAGTCTCTGGGCAGAGAGTACGACAATGCTGATCTTAACTCGAAGATTCTGTCCAAGATGCCTAAAGAAGATTGGTTCGTGAAGACGACAGCTCTGAAGGAAAAGGACCTGTCCAAGATGACTCCCAAGGAGTTGTTTGCTCAGTTGCAGGCACACGAGTGGGACATCCAGATGGTGAATAAGAACGAGGCCATCAGGAATGTAGGATCCCCCAGCGTTAAAGCTCAGGACGAGGCGTACTTCGTCAAAAAGGACTTCAATTGGAAGCACAAGAAGCCCTTCCATGCTGAGAGACCCGTTGCACAGCACAACCAGCCGAAGGAGATCCAGTCCGCATCAGGATCTCATTCCAAAGGCGGCGAGAGCTCTATCGCTGAACTAGAGCAACAGATGAAAAGACTGGCTTTCCTTCTGGAAAAAGCCAAGTCAAAACAGGGAGTTTCTTCTGGCTCATCTGACGGAAAATTTGTCAAGAGAGCTCCTCGTGCTTGTTTTCAGTGCCAATCCCCTGATCACTTAAAGTTTGAATGTCCACAGGTGGACAAAACTGAGAGGGAAAGGCTGAAGAAGCTCTTTGAAGAGCGTGCTTCCAAGGCTGTTGCCAAAGCCATGCTGACCAGGACTGAGGTGCCTGACATACCCGATCATGATGATGGGGAGTTTGAGTCAGATGGAGAGTCAGAAGAAGAAGCTCTCCTGGCGTTTATGGCAGCTCTCGGAGAAGAGCCAGCTGAAGAAGATGCTGAAGATGAGGAACAACTGGCACTTGCTGCTGACAATGAGGTACAATCAGTTCCTCAGTCGCATATCATGCCAGTACAAATCATAGACGATTCTGAGTCGCATTGCTCCGACTCAGAAGATGTCACTTTAGATGTTCTTCAGCATGAATTTTTAAAATTTTATGAAATAAAAAATGTTTTGGCTGGTGAAAATGCTTCGCTGAAAGGTCAAATTACTGTTTTGACCAGTGAGATTGAAAAATCGAGGTCCATCAGCGAAGAGCTAGCAAGTTTGAAAAAGGCTCATTCTGAATTGCTCCAAGATTTCCAAATTGCAAAAACTGAACGAGATAACTTTCACAATCTCGTTCTGGAGCAAGAAAACAAAATCAATTTTCTAAATAAAGGCTCGAAAGACTTGGAGGCAGCTCTAAGTCATTGGAGAAAGCCTTCTGATAAGTCCGGGTTGGGATTTACAAAAGATTTGAGCATAAATCAACCCGAACAAATCAGTACTGGTAAGGGTAAGGGCCAACTGGCAAATGCATCAGCACCAGCTGGTTATGCCAGTCAGTCCCGTGTGGCTGATCAGCACAGGAACCATAAGTCCAGATACATAGGTGAGTCATCAAGACAAAATCCTCAACTGGCAAGATCCTCTGCTGACAGGACGCCAGCACACCCCAGGACGCAGACTAAGCCAAAATATTCTAAGGCAAGGAAGTCAGCGTCAGCTGCCAGTAGAATCCGACAGACAGCACCAGCTGTCAAGGGATTCCACGCACAACCTTACAAGTATGCCAGTTACCAGCATACTCACAAGGGGTTCCAATCTCAGCGGAACACTGAGAGAAGGACATTTCCCGATAGGAGGAATACCTATCGGAGGCCTGAGCCCAATCACAAGTTTTATTCAAGGGCTGTGAAGGCTAGCCATGGTGGCTCACACTTTGAGAGACCACAAAGGCATCACAATCAGCCGGAAAAACATTTCTGAGGCTCTCAGCAGAAGAATACTTCCAATGGAGCTACACACACAGCCACACCTTCCAAAACCATGCATTATTTTAGAAGGAAGGGAAAGGCCACAGGTGATGTCAGCAAGGGTAACACCAAGCTGAAGATCACACAAGTCTGGATTCCGAAAGGAATGATCCAGAGATCTAACCCTGCAGGACCCGCTGATGATCGGGGACCTAGATAAATTCTATCTTTTTGCAGGTACAGGATCATGCAAACCAGCTTCAGAGATCGAGTGAGTAGATCCTAGATAATGGATGCTCAGCTCACATAACTGGTGAAGAGGTGCTGTTTTCAGAACTCTCCAAGGTCAAAGGATCTCCAGTTATATTCGGTGATAACTCCAAGGGCAGAGTTATTAGCAAGGGCTACATCGAGAAGGACGATGTTGAGGAAGAATGAGTCCCAGCTCTTATTCCGTTCTTGTCTCTCTGAAGAAAGCTGATTACATCAAGTGGTGTTACAAAACCAGCAAGTGGTTTCTGTTCTTGATCTTCTGGAGGACGCTGATTACGACTAAGTCCAAGCTCTTAGTTGTTCTTATTTCAGTGATATCTCTATCTCTCAAGTGGTGTCTACTGGCGGAATCTTGCCAGCATAGGCCATCAGTTGAAGCGAAATTGGGTCCCAGCTCCCAATTCCAAGAGAAGAGAAGATTATGCGGAATAAAATTGAGTCCAAGCGCTCAATTTTCCATCTTTCCAGTTGCCAGCTGATAACTGATGGAAGTTTGCCAGCAGCCAGTACTATCTGCAAGTGGAATCAGTTGCTAACTGATGAAGAGGCCAACCAGTTAGGGGGAAGTTTGCAACTGGTATATGCAACTGATGACCAGTCATACCAGCTGTCTCAGAAAAGGCGGGATTGTTCAAATCCAAGTAGCCTGTACAGCTCTCAGAATTTAATGCGGCATTTAATGCCACATTTAATGCGCACAGCGTCTGCGCAGTCCGACGGTTGGTTGCCACCAATCGCTGAGCGCCACGTCAGCTACACGACGTAGCCCACGTCAGCACGTCCGCGCACGTCGCACAGGAAACCGGGCCTGCTGATGACCGTCGATTCCCGCTTGTTGAACGTCAATCTTGATCGTCTGATCCTGCATGGACTTGGGTATAAATACCCGATGCCTTTCGACGGAAAAACCTTTTACGATCATTCGATTTCAGAAGCCCTATTCTCTCAAGCTTTCCTTAAGTTTTCTTCTGAAATTATGGCTTCATCTTCCCGACAACCAGATGACAACTCACCATCTACATCTTCTTCGTCTGGTTCACCAGACCTACCAGTCGCAGAAGCCCACATGCCGACTTACACTGGCATCACGCAGATGGACGATGTAGACTACACCCTTCCGTTCGCTCGACTGGTTCAGTTGAACAAACCAGCGACCAGGGCTCAACTTTCGAACGCGCAAATCAGGGCGGCGCAAGTTCAGAAAGAAAAAATTCTGAACGAGAAGCTGGCGCGCAAGAATTATGGAGCAGAGTTGATCGAGATGATCGACCGGGAAGGTCTTCGCCAATATCTGACGGCAAGGCCCGAGACCTTCCATCCGCATATGGTGGCGGAGTTCTATGCACGGGCCGTGATTGCTGACGGGAGGAAGTCTTTCACCACTTCCGTCTTCGGCCATATGATCACTGTCAGCGCCGAATACCTCGCCGACTTGTTCGGATTGAGGAACGAGGGCATGGAGATAGCCACCTACTTCCACAACGATGTAGAGGAGTTCAGGAGGCGGTGGACTCAGTGGAAGAGGGAGGGGGTGACGAGTTTTCGCACTGGAATGCGAAAGTCGGAGATGGACGACTGGTGGCAGATGGTGTGCGACATCGTCGTCAGGATGTTGCAATGCGAAGTTGGCTCATATGCTGAGTTGAGCCTGCGCAAATTCTCCGTGATGTGCGCGCTGGTGGATGGAGTGGAAGGGAACTGGGCCGAGTTCTTTTTCGGGAGACTGCTGGAGAATGTTGATCGCAACATCAACATTCCAATTGATGGGACGTTCACTCACTCCGTATCCTTTGGGCTGCGGATCAGCCATATTTTGGAGATGGAGATTGGAGATGGAGTGGACCAGGGGGAGCAACTGGTGAGTTCGGATTTCATTCCGCCCACCAAGGAGCAGGCAAAGCTGCCCCGCCCGGACTACCATAAGCCGCGGAGGCTGAGGGGAAAGACAGCAGTCGACCCAGCCACGGTCGTTTCGGAGGAAGACGAGGAGGATGAGGGGGAATAGGTGCCAGTCATGGCACAGCCGCTGACGGAGGAGGCAAGGGCTGAGTTGAAAAGAAAGATGGAGACCGAGTCTCTTTTTACCCAACTGGAGGATGCGGAAGTGGAGGCTTCTGGAAGTCGCCCTCAACCAGTTATGAAGGCGCCAGTCACCAAGAAGCCCTCCCGCAAGAAGCCTAAGACTTCCCAGCACCAGCAGCCACCATCAGCTGTGGCATATCACCCCGAGTCTGGGAAGATCTCCATCCCAGTCAAGAAGTCCGTTCTGGGGCTGACTGAGGAGGAGACGCTGGAGAAGATGACTCGCAAGCGCAAGCGAGTCATTACCAAGGCGCAGAAGGCTGAGAAGCACGCCAAGAAGGCAAGGAGTGCTTCCTTGGTGAGAAAGAAGCAGGCCAAGTCAAGGCTCCGGGCTCTGCTGGCGAAGCAGAAGAGAGAGGCGGAGCTGGCGGCCAGGGATGAGCGCTTTGCTCAGATCAAGGCTGAGACTGAGGCCAGGCGCCAGGTGGAAATACAGGAGCAACTGAGGCTGGCGACCAGGGGCAAAGGACAGGCGTTCGAATCCACAAGTACAAGGCCACCAGCACCAGCACCAGGCGAAATCTTATATGAAGAAACCTTTGAACATCTGCTGGTGATGGGCGCTGACAAGGATGTACTATCCCTTGTGGATGAGTACCAGCCGGAGGAGGAAACCGCTGATGTCCCTCCACCCGTGCAAGGGGGTGGTGGAGGTGACGACGTCCCACTGGCCGCGCAAGGGGGTGCCAGTGGAGGAGAAGAAGAGCGGGCGACCACCCCGGTACAACTGGCGAGCTCCTCGGATGTCAGTTCTGAATCCGAGGATGAAGAGGAACCAAGGGCTAAGGAGCCAGAGCAGGAGCCAGCTGAGCAGGTGGTATCTCACTCAATGGTGCAGAGGATGGAGCCAAGGGATCTGTTCCCAGACTTTGATGCTAAGGCTCAAGTTTCTGCCAGTCGCCCCCGATCCACAGATGCCTCGACATCAACTTCTGGGCGACCAGCAGCATCCTCAACATCACCAGTTAGGCGTGCACGATCTGAAAGGCGTCCTTACATGCTCTGCATCCAAGAGCTTCAACTGGTTGATGAGGATACTTTCCAGGCACGAGTGACAGGAGTGCACCGGTGGGAGCAGCGCGGGGAGATGGCATTTCATAATTCAAGAGTGCCAGAGCCATCTGCATTCAACATCATACCTCTCAGCGGACTCCCCCACCAGTCGGTATATGCCTCCAGAATCACTGCCTGGTGCCTGCCTCTGCAGCCAGTGGAATATTTCAACTTCACTCTCTATGAGTATGCTGAGAACATTGCGGTGGAGGTGGAAAATGCCGTCAATGACGAGATAATAACCAGCTACCGAAGGCTCTGGAGGGTGGATCCGGAACTATGTCTGGAGTTCCGGAGATGGAGGATTTTTGACAGATGCCAGCGCCTGCTGACTGTGGAGAAGCGGGCGGTTCTCTATGCCAGGCTGGGTCTTGGCTACTGGAGAGCGGAGGAGGAGTGGGCCAATGCTTTCATGGGCACCGATCCTGAATGCCACCAGCAGCTGTCTACAAGGAGGATCCAGCGCCGTTTGCTGAAGATTGCGGAGTATAGGCGGCTGACTGGAAGCTCCGGCCTCCCGCCACGGCAAAAGGTCAAGTTACCTTTCCTCCAGTTCCGAGTCAGCAGTCGGGGGTACCAGCTGACGTACGCGCTCCGACGCCTCAGAGTGCTGGTTACCCTCCCGAGGATCCCTCCCTATCACGCTATCCTGTTCGATATGGCTGCCTGCGCCTTGCTGGTAGACCACATTGTGGAGGAGGATCCTTCTCGTGGCTTGTGGCTGACCCTTGCCGTCCCTCTTGTTCCTGTTGTCTCGGGCGATCTCGTCCCTGATTCTATGGACTGGCAAGTGGTGGAATTCACTGAACAAGTCCAGCCAGCTCCAGCAGGAGTGCCAGTGGTGGCTGAATCAGCTGAAGTGCCGGCTGAGGAAGTACAAGTAGAGGCACCAGCAGCTGCTGCAGTGCCAGCGGAGGAGCCAGCCCCGATGGAGATATCAGCTGCATCTGAACCAGCAGCGGCTCCTTCCGCAACTGATGTGCCTTCCTCTTCCCTTGCAGTTTCAGCACAGCCTCTCTCCGAGGTCCATCCGCCTGCGCAACTGCTTGCTCTCATTGATGCCAGGATGGACCAGCGTTTTTCCTCCTACCGAGCAGAGATGGCGCAACAAATGGAGACCTTCACCTCTGGGGTGAACTCCTTTTTGGTGCGGATCCAAGAGGGGGAAGATGCGCGAGCACGTGCCGAGGCTGAGAGGTTCCGTCTTGCTTAAGAGGAGAGGAGGATAGCTGCTGAGGAAAGGGAGAAGAGCAGACAAGACATGGCGGCTCTTACTGAGATCTTGAGGAACCTAGCTAATCGAAATCAATCTCCTGGATCTTCTTCTCACCCATAGGTCCTGTGCTCTTCATTTTTTGTGTAAGTAATTTTGTACCAGTCTAGACTAGTCAGTTTTCCTATCCTGTACTTGTAATTTCACATCATTAATGGATTGATTACTGACGGGTTGACGACAATTTCTCATTGTCCAACTAATGTCTACTGACGTTTACTTACCAACTGAACTTACACATTTTGTGTAATCAGCACCAGCACTCCATTTGATATTTTTAATTCTAACCTGGCTCAGATTCTTACTTCATAATTTAATCGAGCAATATCTCTCCCAGTTTGAGGGGGAAGATCCTTAGGTTAGAGCTGATGTGAGGAAGTAGTTTCATGGGTTTAGATCTGATAGGCTTATTTGTAAAAACCCTGAAATACCTTGTAACTTTCCTCATCAGCTGAGTGCTCGCTGGTTAGGCTTTGATCGCACCAAAAAGGGGGAAATTGTTGGGAAAATTATCTAAGTTTCCCTTCCCCAGTTGATAACTTAGATCCTTGATTTGGTGTTTAAGTGTTTTGGTGGATCAAATCCTAAGTCCAACCAGCGTCAGTTTGTCTCTAGAATAGCTCTAGTCTCAAATGTAAAGTCCTGTTTAGGTCTTTTGAGTTGTAAGTCGTAGCTGATCAAGACTCATGCTGGCTACTGTTCACCAGCATGAGATGTGCTTACCAGTTGAGAGAAGTCTCACCAGCAGACGACTGACAGACCCATGCTGACACTGTTCATCAGCATGGAGTCAAGAGCTAATGACTGGCTACTGTTCACCAGTTGGGAAGGATTTCACCAGCAGGAGGCTGACAAATCCTACCAGCAGAATACGTGTTCTGGCTGACACTATTCACCAGCGGTGAAGCCACCAGTCATGGGAGATTCCAAGAGCTAACATCCAGACAAATTGGCAGACTAAGATTGTGCAAGCGCTAAGTCACCAGCAGAGACTGCCAGCACAAGATCACCAGAATGTTCTACCAGTCGGATGTTACCAGCAGAATTCAAGATTCGCTCTCCCAGAGTCTTAGAGACAAAAAGAAGATTCGTCTGAGGAATATACTGACAAAGTAAGACTTTAAGGAAGGATATCCTTAAAGTCTATCAGTTCAAGACACCAGTTGCGATTCCTCGTACTGACGAATAGAGCCGTTCTGACACAAAGAGGTCTGTGTCAGAAAAAGCGGACACAAGCATGGCGCTTTCCGGAAATTCCTACCTGCCGCCGTCAGAAGGACATGCGGGGACAGAGACCATTCCGGATGTGTCCAAACGGCTAGAATATTTGAATAGGATCCCTCGGCTATAAATACCTGGGATCCATCAACATTCAATGTTCTTGGCCAATTCTTCACCTACCGAAAGACTGAAATTTATTACGCTCAAGCAAGTAAAAGCATACAACTTTCGAGGCCTCTCAAAAGGCTATCCGTGTGTTGATTTATTCAAACACGAGACTTCAAGCTTCCAGCTTGTAAGTTACAGACCTCGCTTGGTGTTCTTTCTCTTTCTGAGGAAGAACATAGCAGCTCTAGAGCCAGCCAGCTCTTGAGTTATTACGGGCAGTTTGCCGTAGAGGATTTACGTTCTTGGGAGAACTAAACACCCACGCAGTCAGCTGTGGAGGTTGAAGTGACGTGCTCGCACTCCACCAGCTGAGAGAGTTGAAGAAGGACAAGGACCGGGAGCGGTTGATCCAGTGGACTGGTAGACGGGGCATCTACCAGCTGGAGATAGATCGTAGGACTCTTTGTACCGGATTACTCTTATAGTGAATTTCCAGTGAGTCGACTGGAGAGTGGACGTAGATCAGTTGATCGAACCACTATAAAATCCTTTGCCTTTATCTGCTTTCAGTATTTAAATTTGTATTTGAAACCCAGCACTCAAGTGCTGGTGTATATCTGAAAACTGATATCTGTGCAAACAAGGCTTAAAATATTCTAAGTGTTGAGCTATCAGCTGACCAGCCAGTCAGCCAGTCAGCTGACCAACCAGCAGGACAGAGTGCAAGTTAGACTTATAAGTTCAATATTTCCGCTGCGTAACGTTATACACTCTGATAAACCGGGACCAACAGTATATCTCTAAAGATTCACTCATATCTTGTTGATCTATCATGGTATCAACTTAACATCGATCCATATCTTCTCTCTTGCCATTCTCTCTCAATCTCTCGTCCCTCTTCCTCTTCTTCTCCCTCTCGATCATGGCCGACAGCGCCGTTGATCCCCTCCCCTTCTCTACCCTTGTTCACATGATCACCATCAAGTTATCCTATTCCAATTACCTTCTTTGGCGTGGTCAACTTGTTCCGCTTCTCTCTTGCCAAAATCTCATCGGCTATGTTGATGGAACAACTCCCTGTTCGCCGACGACCCTCACCACCGCTGCTTGAGTGTCATCTACTAATCTAGCCTTTATGATAACAAGATCAACGTTTGCACAGCCTACTCCTTTCCACCCTCTCCGAAGAAGCCATGGTCGAAACCCTTGCTGCTCGTCATCTCGTTCTGTGTGGCTTGCTCTTGAGTTCGCTTTCAGCCACAAGTCTAAGACTCGTGAAGTCCAACTAAAAGATGACCTTCAACTCATGAAGAAAGCCTCTCGTTCTGTAAAAGAATATGGATGCCACTTCAAGGCGCTTTGTGATCAACTTGCCGAGATTGGTCGTCCGGTAGAAGATACAGACAAAGCTCATTGGTTTCTTTGCGGACTTGGCCCTTCCTTTGTCAACTTCTCCGCAGCGCAGATGGTGCTTCCCACCATCCTTTCTTTCAGCAATTTACTAGCTAAAACTGAGAGCTTCTCCCTATTTATGGACTCCCTCGACTCCTCCTCGCCTACCTCGGTTGCTTTCTATGGTCAGCAAACAAATTCTAATTCAATTTGCGGTATTCTTAGCCAAGGACCGTCTGATTCTCGACCGCCCTCTTCCCAAAATTGCAAACATGGAGGTCGTCATCGAAATCGGTTGCGAACTCCTTGTTTCCAGATTTGTCGGATAGACAGTCATTATGCCAGTGATTGTCCGCAGCGCTATGCTCCACAACCGACCTCTCATCTAGCCGAAGCCTTCGCTCAGGGTTCCATCCTCTGATCAATTGGATTGGTATCTCGACACCGGTGCTTCGGCTCGCATGACTCCCACTCCACCCACTCTCGACAATGTGTCTTCCTACTCTGGTACAAATTAGGTCGTTGTAGGTAATGGACACAAACTTCCTATTTCTCACACCGATAACTTAACTCTCTCTTCATCTATTTCACTATCTGATGTTCTTTCCGTTCCTGCTCTTACAAAAAAACCTCTTATCTGTTAGCAAACATTGTAAGGCCCTCTACTGACCATCCCGAACTTTGGGGCGCACTACAGTTGTGGTGGAGTGGTTTTCAAAACATTTTATCAAATAACATAAGACTAACTCAGAAATGGAAATAACATTTCAAAAATATTTAACCATTTCAATTTGCTATCACAAGATGCTTTTAAATATTCGTAAAATAGACAACAGAAAATAGTTTAAGCAAGTTCTCAAACTTTACAAAAACATGGGAAAGAAACAGTAACAAAATTTCAGTGCAGCGGTGTGAAACGTGATGGTAATATGCATGTGAAGATGCATATCTCAGGATCTGTCTTTTAGCTTCGAAAATTTTGCCCGTCTTTACACCACCGCGTCCCCATTCCTGTTGCTAACCTGCACATTTTAGAAACAATATGAGGGGCTAAGTACTAATGTACCCTATGGAGATATGCCCGAAAATATACATTTTAAATATGAATGATATGCCACATACAAAGATAAACACGGGGTTTTGTTGAAAGGAACCGTGTTATCCAAAACATTTTTATCTGTTGCGCAGCTATCTACCATGTTATCATATCTGTTTGCCGTGTTGTAACTGGAAGCTGGCCCACTTCCAAGTTACGATGAACAACTGGAATGGACGAACCACTCTACCCACTATCATCAAGCTGTGCACAATATCTCAGAATCACACAACTTTGAGACAATGATTGATTTAAAAAGAAAGAAACGATAACCTTATCCCCTAAGGCTTCAGCACGTCGGCTGAATAGCCCGAGCTCATAAACGAAATAAGGTTGCTAACCTTCTTTTAACGATTGATAAGACTAGCTCAAGCACTACAATACTTGGTTCTCATCTCATTGATCCAACTCTCTGATGGCAGCAATCAACAGAGGAACAAATATGATAGCACAAAATAATTTTAGGCATAGACAATCAGTTTAAAACAAAACATTTTTCACACCCATTTTAGAAAACTGAGCATGAAGCTCGGAAAAATATTTTAACATTTACTGAAATAATCCCCACCTTTATTGCTTACAAAAATAGATGTTCACGTTAGACGTGGTTGAGCTGTCACAAACTTTCCTGTATTTCCCTTCACAAATTAACACAGTAAAACATACATAAATTAGGATGGATCATCTAAACCGAAATCGATCAGTGTTGGTCCCGAAATTAGAGTGCAATATTGTGCAGCGGAAGGTTTTGTGTAAGCAGCGGAAGTAAATATAAGAACAAGCACTGGTTCGTTCAAACAGAGTAAAGTCAGTTTTGTGTTTAGTCAATTTAAGCTTAAGTCTCTGTTTTGTCTAGGGATGGTTCGGTACGGTATACCGCACATTTTTCTCCATACCTTATACCTTACCGAAATTTTCGGTATGAGGAAAACTCATACCGTTACCGTACCGAAGTTTTCGGTATACCTTAGTTCAGTATACCGAATTTTCAGTATGATTTCGGTATGAGTCGGTATGGTTTCGGTATGAGATAATTTATATACTATTACTTCGACATATCGAATTCTTGAAATGATTTCAATATGATTTTGACATGACATAATTTATATACCATTTATCTTATCATTCTTCCAATATACGGTTAACATACCAAAATTTTTTGATATACTTTTCAATATACCGTTAATATACCGATTTTTTTTTATATATTTTGATTTTTACGATTTTTTCTGTTGATATTTATTTTAGAAATATGTTTATATCAATAATATTGTTAGGTGAAAAGAGAAGATATGATTTCATTCTTAATTTATATGATTTTATTTTTAATTTATTAATTTTAAAATAATAATAAAAATAAAAAATATTATTATACTTTCGATACGGTATGTGCCGGTATACCTTCAATATTAGGATTGTCATACCGTTACCGTACCTAAAATTTTCGGTACGGTATGATACCTTACCAAAAATTACGGTATACCAAAAATTCGGTAACTTCGGTATTTTTTCGATACGATATGTCCGGTATTTCGATATTTCGGTATTTTTCCCCATCCCTAGTTTTGTCTTAAGTCAGTTTCACAGTTTATACTCTTCAATACTTGGACAAGTATTGAAGGTTTCAATAGTCAGTTTGTGAAATAGAAAAACAGAGCAAGTATAAGAAAGCAGTAAAACAGCACATAGAGCATTATAGTTAGGGGTGGGACGGTACGGTATACCGAAATTTTTTTGTCATACCGTATACCATACCGAACTTTACGGTATGAGAAAAATTCATACCGTTACCGTACCGTAACTATTGGTATACCGAACTTCGGTATACCGAAGTTTCGGTATAACATAAACTGAATACCGTTATCGTACCGTAATAACGGTATACCGTACCGTACCAAAATTTTACGGTATACCGTGATATACCGTAAAGTTATACCGTACCGTACCGAATATTATTAATTAAAATAATATATAAATATTAATAATATTATTATTTAATTAAAAAATGAGTTCCAAGGCAACTTCTCACCAGCTATGTGGTCGGCAACCTTGTCCCGATTACCACCAAATTGATGGTTTAGGTAATAACACTAATTAGCTATACAAAGATGTATTTTATAGGTGACTCAATTCATTTGTATTTGATAACTAACCGATGTGGGATATCAAAATGGCTGCGCATTTATAGATGTTTTCATTTGTATGTATTTTATTCTTTATCAATGTGGGATACTTTATTATGTAGGATATAACTTTTAAAAAGTTACTCATTTTGTTGTTATTTTTTCTTCTAACCATATTTTTTTTAAACTATTTTTTATTATTATTTTCTTCTAACCCAATTTCCGATTACATGTCATGCAATTTTATCAACTCACTACTTTTTTATCATCATCAAACTAAAATTGTTATTAACCTTTGTTTAAATATTATTGTCTATTTTGTATATTCTTTCATTCTACAAGTGCAATAATATAATATAAATTATTTTTTTAATAACTATACACAACTAAGTAAAATGCTCATATATATCAAAATGTTAAATGAAAAGAAATGAAATTGTGAATCATTTTAATACCAAAATATGTCTTAACACTAATATTATTTATGTTCAAATAATCACTTTTCAATATAACAATACAATTATGATAATTTACATCATAACAATCAAACTATAACAAAATAAATATTAAAAATAAAATAATAATGTACTAATAATTATTAGAATTTCATTCTAGGTGATATTCTTAAAACGTCTCAATAACAAAAATAAGTTGAATGAGGGAGAATAAAGAATTAAAATTAGAAAAATATTAGATATGAATATTTATTGAAATAAATATATAGGATAAATACTACTCCCTCCGTCCCAAAACATTAGTCCTGTTTTCCTTTTTCGTATGTCCCAAACATTAGTCTTGCTTTCCTAAAATGGAAAATTAATACACACTCATTAATAAAATACGAATTTCCTCTATCTCACCCGCATTGGTATCTGTGCCGGAATGAAACAAGACTAATGATCCGGGACGGAGGTAGTATTATATATGAATAATATTATATTATTTAAAATAAAAATAATATTTATATATTCGGTACGGTATGTAGACGGTATACCCTATATTTTAGAATCTCATACCGTTACCATACCGTAGATTTTTTGTACGGTATCATACCGTATCGTTAATGACGGTATATCAAGATTTCGGTATTTTCGATATTTTTTCGATACGATTAGTACGGTATTTCGATATTTCGGTATTTTTTTCCACCCCTAATTATAGTGGTTTGGATTTCAATATCCTACATCCACTCTTCAGACCCAAGGTCTGGATAATTCACTAAGTAAATACAAGCCTCCTTAAAATCTATACACAGTCTGTGGCACCTCCGTCCTCCAGTCAGCTGTGGCACTCGCCTAGGAACTCCTTGTAGACTCAGTCTTCAGGTTGATGTGGGGGCGCACCCCGTAGCCTCCTTCGTAGTGGGTGGATGTTTACTAATTCTTCTCAGAATGGTTGGATGTTGAAAGGTTCTTCCCAGAACATAGGTGACTGGCATACGCCCGTGAGAATCAGAGTCCCATACTAGGAAACTGACTGCTATGAATATATCTCAGAAAAATATATTCACCAAATAGAGCTTCATCTTAAAGCTTCAGCCTCGTGCTAGGAGAAGATAACACGGTAAGTAACTTGAGTTGGACACTCAAGTCTCGTGTGTAGAACACAAAAAACTCCAAGAGAGTTTAGTGGGAGAGATGACAAGAATATGCCCTTTGTCTCTTTAGACTAGTAGATTTTGAATTATGTTCAGGTAACCGTTTAAGGTTGAGAGGGCAGGTCTTTATATAGAGAGGAGAGTCTATGACAATTTGAATTTCTATCCGTTGGGCACATAAATCTAGACATTAGACTCTTGGATTATATTGTCCAATCGTAGCCCACGCCTTAGGTCTTCTTTCTGCTCTGCCCATTTGTCAGTGTACTATACACTAACTTTTTGTCAGACTCCTCTGCAGCAGTGAAAGTTGTCTCAATGCTAGCCGCTTCAGCAGACGTTTGCTTAGAGGCTCCCACTTCTCATCTTAAACTAAATGTTTTATTTAGAAACCTCATCGCATTAGAACTTGTAATTTATTTCTAACGCAAGCTACTTCAGCAGACGTTTATGCTTCGAAATGTCTTACTTCTAATGGGAGGCCGTATTTGTGGAGGTCTAATGATTTTAGTTTGAAAAATAACCAAAATTCAGCTTAGTATTTTAATCCTAAAGGTTTCATGTGCACAAATTATTTTATGTCTCATAAATTATGTCAGATCTAAAATTTCATTCCGGAATTTATAGACACAATTTAAAACATAAAATAAATCACATAAAGCATGCTCAATAGTTAAATAATTATAACATGCATAAACAGTAAATAAATAAAGCAAGTAAGCATGCTTTCCTATTATTTACTAGTGCGCACATAATAAATCACATCAATACGAGAATAAATAAATAAACAAATAAAATTTTCGTGGCCCCTCAGATGCGATTACATGGGAAATAAATTAAATCTAATTATTACAAGATTTAATTGAAATACAGATATTCAAATTGGGCCTCCATTGGACTTAAAAACTGAATCGGGCTCCAAAAACAGCATTTGGGCTTCAAATTAGGGTTTCTGGCCCAAAATAGCAGCCAAACCCTAATTTCCAGGATCGTATAGTTCGTATCGTATGTTTGTTATATCAGATAGCGACCATGTAGATGTAATACATTTATGAAGACCAGTGTATCAAACGAACACACTTAATCATAAATGCTTTTAGTATACAATCCCAACAAAACTGACTAAGATGGCTTACATTCTTTGACCCACCAAAACATCAAAAGTCAAGATGTTAGGTAAAGGAGTAGTCAGTATGGACAAGAACTCCTCTGAGGCTAATTAGGAGAGAAGGGGACAGTCAGTTTCAAAACTAACCTTGATGCCAAAGTAGAAACGGTTTGACTTACAAGTCGAACAAACCTGAGATGAATCCCAGAATGCCTAGGAAGTGAGATAAGTTGAATGTTCATAATGCTAGGAAATCCACTTCAACAGCCAAAACTAGATTTTATAAAAAGTCAGTTTCATTTTCGGATTCTAGGAATCTGAGGTTCTCAACTCATGAGAACATAACTTATCCGTATAGAAAGAACATCTATACAAGGTCTCAGTCCAACCTACACTCTAATCTTAGGACTTGAGAAACTACACACTTCGGACCAAGTTTCCGAGAACTCAGCCAAAACTCAGTTTCAAGGAAGTCAATTCCTAGATACTCAGTTTTAAGAAACTCAGTTTTAGGTCAGGTTTCATACAATCACCCTTTCTCACCTAACATGCATAGAAATAGCCTGAATCATTTGAAAATGAAGAGAAAGGTAGAGGACTTTGCAACACCTAGGTATAAGGTGAAGCAAGTATAGATTCCTAAAGAATGGATCTATAACACTAACCCTGCAGGACCCGCCGAAACACGGGTACCTTTTGTCTAACCTGATATGTTATGCAGGTACAAAGTCACAAGGGTCAATCTAAAAAGAAGAAAAGAGCATGAATCTTGGACAGTGGATGTTCAGCTCACATGACCGGTGACAACAATCTTCTCTCAAAACTGAGAATGACAAGAAGACCTTGGAGATGATTCTCAAGGTAGAGTAATCGGCAAAGGATGCTTAAAGAGCAATGGAATTATCAAGGATTACAGTTTAGAACTCTAGAAACTGAAAAAACTGACTAAGATGACTTATATTCTTTGATCCACCAAAACATCAAAAGTAAGGAGGGATTTCTATAACAGAAAACCTTACAATCAGCCCTAGCTGACATTAGTTGACGTTGATAAGGACCTATAACTGACAAATCAAACTGACATTTTCCAACTGTCCGACATGCATTCTCTCCCTTGAGACATGCACTTGACTCCAACAAACATAATCATAATTGTTAACCAATCCACGATTAACGAACTAACTCAGTTAAAGCATGTTTATGTTTTAAACAGCTAAACATGCTTTTAAATTTACATTAATCGAATCAATCAAGTTTTGATACTCGAATTCATAATCCAATGCATAATCATGCTTATAATATGCTTAACTAATCATATATAAGCTTAAACATCGAAAACAAATCAATTCGGATCAAGATCGGACAAGAAAATCAAACTTGCACATTTATATCGCAAGTGTCGGTTGACACAGACCAACTGACCCTCCCAAACTTTGGGGCGTTACAAAGTGATAGCTGACAAGCCTGTTAATGTTCTTTTTTTCGATGCCTCTTTTTCATCCAGACCCGCGACACACGCAAAATCTTGGCCAAAGGTCTTTGTAGAACCGGTCTTTACGTTTTGGATGGAGATTGCTCAGCTTTCTTTGCAACCGCAACCAAGAAACTCATGAAGGCTTCCATGAATTTATGGCACGGTCGATTGGGTCACATTTCTCTTGATTCATTGTTTCTTCTTAGCAAATTAGGTCATATATCTCTTTCTAGTCGTTCTTTGTCCCATAATATTTGTCGTGCTTGTCAAGCTACTAAAAGCACTCGACTTCCTTTCCAGTTAAATGAAAAACAATCATCGCATATTCTTAATTTAGTGCATTGTGACCTTTGGGGCCCCGCGCCTATTTCTTCAGATGTAAATTTTTGATACTATGTCATCTTCATCGATGATTTCTCTCGTTTTACTTGGTTCTACCCTCTTACTCACAAATCAAATTTTTTGCTCAATTAAAAAAACGTCACTACTTTTGTAGAAAATCATTTTTCTTGCACTATAAAATCCTTCCAGTCCGACGGTGGAACTGAATTCACAAACCATAGTGTGCGTGATTTCTTCCTAGCCAAAGGTATCCACCATCGTTTCTCATGTCCCTACACTCCTGCTCAAAATGACAGAGCTAAAAAGAAGCATCGACATATCACTGAAACGGGTCTCACAACCCTCTTTCATGCCAACTTACCTTTATCATTTTGGGTAGATGCTTTCAGCTCCGCGGTGTATACAATAAATCATCTTCCTTCAGCTATCTTAAATGATGTGTCGCCACTCCAAATTATATATGGTTCAGCTCCCTCCTACTTGACCTTTCATCCATTTGGTTGTCGCGTATATCCCTGTCTACATGATTACGCTTCAAACAAATTCTCCCCTCGTAGTTTACCCTGTGTCTTTATAGGTTATTCTTTGGCTCACAAAGGATTTAAGTGCTTTGATACCGTCACTTCGCACATATACATAACCCAGTCATGCATTTTTGATGAAAATTTACTTCCCTTCGCATCCTCATCCTCCGCATCCAACCTAGATCAGCTCGTCATCTCCTCCTTCACCGAGCCCCAGTCTCAATCATCTCCTGCTATTCCTCAACAGCACCCAGCCAAACCATCTCCTTCCCTGCCTACTCCTTCGACCACGCCCTGCCACATATGTTCGGACCCTGAACCTCTGCTTCAAATTGAACCGCCTCCAAACCCTACCCCTAATCCTCCCGTCACCCCTGCTCAACCGACACACCAAATGATCACTCGAGCCAAAACTGGTATCTTTAGACCACGATATATTGCTAATTTTTCTAACACTATTCTTCATGATGTTCTTTTGTCTAGTTCGGAACCTCGTAGTTTCAAATCTGCAGCCAAACACGCTCATTGGTAGCAATGGATGAAGAGATGGCTGCTCTTCGTAGCAACAACACCTGGACCCTTGTTCCTCGTCCAGCAAACGTCAACGTCATTGGTTCAAAATGGGTTTTTCAGACGAAATTCCTTGTTGATGGCTCCATTGATCGTCACAAAGCAAGATTAGTGGCTCAAGGATTCACTCAACTTCCCGGTCTTAATTTCTCTCACACATTCAGCCCCCCAGTCATCAAGGCCACCACAGTTCGAGTCATCCTCACCCTTGTCGTCTATCACTGCTGGCCACTTCATCAGCTCGATGTCAAAAATGCCTTCTTAAATGGGCATTTAACATCCCCCATTTACATGGAGCAACCGCCTGGGTATATTGATCAACAATTTCCGAACCACGTCTGCAAATTAACAAAGGCTCTATAGGGCTTGAAGAAAGCACCTCATGCTTGGTTTCAACGGCTCAGTGATTACATGCTTCTCATAGGTTTTCGATGTATCAAGTCAGACACATCTTTATTAGTCCTCTTCAAAGATGTCGCGATTCTCTACTTTTTGGTATATGTGGACGACATTAACCGGGAATGACCCTTCTACCATCTCCAGCTTTATCAGCAACATGAATCGCGAGTTCTCAAAGATCTGGGATGTTTAAACTATTTTCTTGGTTTGAAGGTCACTTACACCACTGATGGATTATTTCTCTCGCAAGAAAAATACGCAAGAGACATTCTCACTCGCACGAATCTTTTGGATTCGAAACATGTCGCGACTCCTCTTGCAGCTGGAACAACTCTTCAATCCGACGACAAACCTTTCCACGATGTCACTCAATATCCCTCCTTAGTTGGTGCATTGCAATACTTGACCATTAATCGCCTGGATCTCTCCTTCGCGGTTAACTTGGCTAGTTAGTTCTTGCATTCAGCAACCTAAAAGCACTATCAGACAGTGAAGCGAATCTTAAGATATGTTAAAGGAACTATTAACCATGGTTTGATATTTTCTCGCAGCAAAGATTGCGAGTTAGTCGCATACTCCGATGCCGACTGGGTGCATTGTCCAGACACTCGTCGCTCCACATATTGTTACGCCATTTTCCTCGTTGGTAATATGGTCTTTTGGAGTGCCAAGAAACAGCCTACTGTCTCTCACTCAAGCTGCGAATCGGAATATCGTGCGCAGCGGAGGTCATATGGTTCACCAACTTACTACATGAGCTGTGAATTCCCCTTCCCCGACCTCCATCTCTATTTTGTGATAACAATAGTGCAATCTTCATTACTCAAAATCCGGTGGCGCACAAACGAGCTAAGCATATCGACATTGACTATCATTTCGTCTGTGAGCTCGTCCATGCACAGAAACTTCATTCCGAGTTCATCTCGTCTTCACAGCAAATCGCTGACATCTTCACCAAAGGATTGTTGTGTCCTCTATTCGAACATTTTCGCAGCAAGCTTCGGGTTGTTGGTTTCCCAAAATCTCGCTTGAGGGGGATATTAGAGTAGATATGCATGAAGATATACATGCGAAAGATATATCTATATCTTATTACGTTTTCCAATATATTTGTTATTATGTATATCTCTAAAGATTCATTCATATCTTGTAAACTCTATATATACGTGATCAATAATACGATAATTCTTGAGGCAAATATTGTTGATGTATCAGTGAGCATTTCAAGTTGTAGCCATTTAGAGACATTTGAGCATCGTCCAATTTGGTGCGTCTCTTTTCTACCAAGAGCAGGGCGCTTTTTCCTGAGGTTCTGCACCTAGTACATCCTTTTTTGACACAAGATGTCGACATTCTGCTTTTTTGTCAAAACAACTCTGCCAGTCCGAGAAATCAAAACTGATTCAAGCTTCATTAGTCTTTAATGAATCTCCATTCTTAACTGATCTTTGATGATTACTCTGCTGTTCTCTTTGTCTCTTCGTGTGGGTAGGAACTGAACTTGTAAACTGGAGATAATCCAGGTAGGTGCCTTTTGTCAGTTTCTTTGAGTCGTCAGCTTCAAACTGAAACTGGTCTCTCCTTACTTCA
Organism: Plectranthus barbatus; assembly: GCA_026898455.1. NCBI lineage: Eukaryota > Viridiplantae > Streptophyta > Magnoliopsida > Lamiales > Lamiaceae > Plectranthus > Plectranthus barbatus. Next base: position 88,859 of record JAPKLW010000303.1, read on the forward strand.
CACGACCCAAACTAGGGCTTAATATTTCATTTTCCACTCAGTTTGTCTTGATTAGATTCGTCAGTTCTGTTACGTACAATTCGATATATCCTAACAAAATTTTACAAGTTTACGCGAACTATGATAATCTTGAGACACTTCTAACTTATTGGTTTCTATACAATTTTTTCATGCATTAAAACAATAAATAGGTAAAAATACTTCATAACACTTAATATATGCATATTAGTCATTCCTCTTTCTTCATAAATGATTTCCTCAATTTAATTCTTGCTTTTGAAACAAAACGGCGTGCATGACCGCAAGATGGTGCCTTTGACGAAACAAAACAAACGGATATACATGAATACAATAATTTTACTTCAAAATAGAATGTGCATGAATCATGATTCCCAGTTGGATCTATAATAATTATCACATTTAAGATCTAATTTTTTTAACTGCACTGAATTTGGATTCAGAAATTGACTCAACCACTAATTCAAACATTTAATGATCAGAATTTTGATAGAAAAATGTAGGGTGACAAACTTGTAAATATCATTACCTTTAAAGAATATTTTGATTGTAATAAATAAATTGAGATATATGATGTTGTTTTAGTTAATTCTTCCTCGGGCTAATTGTGTGTAATCAAGATATATTGCAATAAAATAAAATTATCAAATAATTATAAAATTAAGTAACATAGGTAGGACTATAGGCAACATTATGAATTTTGTGTTGACCTTGTTGATCACCAGATAAATATTGAAAACTTTTTTGAGTTGTGAATGGTCAATATCTTCTCACGAATTATTAATGGAAAAGTTGACCATTCAAATTGCCATTGCTAGCAATGGCGTATGCAGGCATGTTTTTGGGGTACCATTGTACCCCCAAATTTTTTTTTTTACTATGTATATGTGTATGGATTTTTATTATTATTTATATATTTTTACATATATTTTTAAATAATGTATCCCCATTTTAATGTTATTTATATATTGTACCCCCGATTTTGAAATCCTGGATACGCCACTGATTGCTAGGCTGATGTGTGCTATAGAATATATACAATCACCACACGTATAATTATTATTCATTTTGTGTAGTACATTGTCATCCTCTCCTATATATATACACAACCAAATCTACGAAAACCAAAACATAACTCCACAGAAAATAAAGAAAGAAAGAAAAAAAGAATATCCCATTAGGGTTTAGCCTCACTGTTCGAACAAGTTTCCAAATCGAGAAACAAAAAATGGATTCAAATAAACAAGGAGTAATCTCGAAAGTGTGGCGGAGATGCAGATCCTTGAATGATATCATCGGTAAAAAGGGGGGTTCCCAACATTGTCTCAAACAACGCACAAAATCTCTGTCTCACCGCATCACCACCGTAAACAAGGTGGCTCCGGTGGGATGCTTCCCGATCTACGTGGGGCCGGAGAAAGAAAGGTTTTTGATCAGAACGGAGCATGTGAACCATCCCCTCTTCAAGAATCTTCTGGAAGAGGCAGAATCGGAATATGGGTATGGTAACAAGGGGCCTTTGATGCTTCCATGCGAAGTTGATCACTTCGTCGACGTATTGACGGAGATGGATTGTTGTGATGGACGAATTGGAGAAGACAGAGGGTGCAGTTTTGTTGCAAAGAGTTCTTCCTCTCTCCACTTTCTTACTCCACCAAGACTTACTTATTAATGTCTTGCATGGATAACTTGCTAGCTAAAAAGTGCTGAGAGCTATCCATCGATTCCTCTATTACAAATATTGAGTATTTTTTGAAGTGTGAATGTATGCATGTTAACAAAAGTCTTTTAATATGAAAGAACTTTTAAGTAGATGGTTTTGGTGATTAGAATAAACTTTGCTGCTTCTTCTTCTTCTTCTTTTTTTTTTAATGAAATTTGTATTAGAACTCTACATTCCATGAAATTAACTAGGAACCAATCTTAACCGTTAATTTGAATGTATGAATGATTATGAAAAATTCAGATTCAGGTTAGTGATTATGGTTTTTAATAGGTGTGATTATGTATTTCCATAAGTTCTATATATATAAAGTATAAAAAAATTTGTGGAAAAGCATGAGAGAAGTTCTACACTCGTAATTTAGAATTTGCAGCATAAAGCCAATCTTTTTGCCATCCTCCTAACAGCCCTACCCAATTTCATTTTAGGTAAAGAAGTAAATTGAAAAACTATTAACAAATTTTTACTCGTTTTACGTCTTTTTCTAATAATATTGGGCATTTCAGGTACCATCTAATTCCTTCCATTTCAAGTAACAACTCTAATACATTTCACCAGGTTTGTGCAATTTGCACACTGACTAGCTCATTAATTCCTATTTAAGTAGGGTATTAATTGGGGCTTTAATTAAGAGAGTTGGACTTCAGCTCAATATAATGAATGTAAATGATGCATGCCGCCCATCTTGCAGTAAAAATGTAAAAAAAAATGGGTAGTCGTTGTAAGGAACTGGTGCCGAAGTAGGAAGTGATATCCGGTGCAAGAAATCACGAAAATGAGTGACTCTTATAAAGACATTCATTAGTTGAGCGAATGATGACTCTAATGAACCAAATCCATCAAAACAAGAGGGATTTTAAGGTTAAACAAAAATTGTTGGTCCCGAAATCAAAGAATGTAATATATATGCAGTAGAAATAAATATGGTATGCACTTGTTCTCCTAAACTGAGTGAAGCTCAGTTTCGGGTTTCTGAAAGATTAAGTTTAGCTTAGATAGTTCTTAAGTAAGTTTCACAAAATATACACTTCAATACTTTGACAAGTATTGAGGGTTTAAAAGTAAGTTTGGAAGAAACTAAGTATACTAAAACTTAAGAGAAAGCAATTAAAAGACTCAGGATATTATAGTGGTTCGGATCTAAAAATCCTACATCCATTCTTCCGAACGTAATCGGGAAATCTACTAAGTATGATATTACAAATCTTCCTGCGATCTATGAATAGCTCGTTGGCACTCTGTCCTTCGATCTGCTATCGTCACTCTTCTGGAAACTCCTTGCAAGCTTACTTAATCTTTAGATTGAAGTGAGGACGAACCCCGCAGCCTTCTTCCTAGTGGTTGGATGTTTGTTGTTCTTCCCAGAACTCAGTATGGATGGCTAGACACCTGTGATAGTCAGAATCCCTGAGTAGAAACTGACTACTGTGAATATATCTTTGAAGGATATATTCACCAAGAAGTAGCTTAAGCTTTAATGTTTAGCCTCATGGTTTGAACCACGTAGCACGATTATTTAACTTGAGTTAGAAACTCAAGTCGTGAATAGAAACACAAAGACAGAAAGTTTTTCAGAGAAAATTGGCAGAGCTTTGGCTTGTCTAAGCTTGAGAATTCGTAATCTTTTAAGGATGAAATGCAAACCTATTTATCGAGGAATCCTTGGGTGTTTGAAATTCTGCCTGTTAGACACGAATATCCAGTCATTAGACACATTTCGAATGTCGTCCAATCAAACCCATTATTTGGTAGGTCTGCTCTTCTCTGAAAAGGATGTACTTCATGTACTTCCCACCTGCTCTTGTCTGACTCAGTTTCAGTCCGAGGAATCCAAGTATGCACATCCTCATACTGACTTTTACTTAGCAATCAATTGCCTTGAAGTCTGACTAAGCTTGGTTATCTTTGTGTTCCATGTGCTTAAGAAGTAAAGGCGTCCATACTGACTTTCCAGAGTCAGTATAGTCAACCCTCATATTGGCTTCTCACAAGTCAATATGGTAACCACTATACTGAGTACCCAAACTCAGTATAGGCCTTGGCCATACTAAGTGAAACCAAGTTTCATGCATGAACACTTCATCAGTTCTCGAGCAACTATACTCTAGAAACTTAGTGCTAAAGTGGGTTTTGACATATCAAACCATCAAATTAAGGAGGAACTAAAACTAAGTTCCTTGTATAGCTTAGGAGAGTTTAAAGGATTTGATATGTGTTATTCATACTAACATGGTGTTTCATTTTTTTGTGCACTCATTCTAGGAAACCTCCAAAATTAAGTGAGCTTCACTTGGAGTAGAACTAAGATGGATGAGCCCTTAGGAAGTTCTCTTAGGGTTTAAAGAGTTTTGATATGTGTTATTCATACCAACATGGTGTATCATATTTTTAGGCACTCATTCCAGGAAAACCCAAAGTTAAGTATGCTTGCTTTGAAGTAAAATTAAGATGAGTGAGCCCTAATAAAATTTCTTAAGGTGCATGCAAGTAAGGATAAAATATGATTAATATTGATTTATAAGGTTAACTATCAATTTAGATGTCAGATTAAACCATCAAGGGCGGAAGCACATAGGACTTGTGGGGTCGGTCGACCCAAGGCCCCCACTCACCTCTTTTTTCTAAAAGTTTTTATTAATATAAACAAACATTAATACTCCCTCCGTCCCGGCTGAATTGTCCCAGTAACTTTGGGCACAATAACCAAGGAATGTGAGTGTAAAGTAAGTTGAGTGGAATTAATATTTTATTGTTGAGTGTGAAAAAGTTGCCTTTTTAAGTAATGGGACAATTGAGGTGGGACGGACGAAAAAGGAAAGTGGGACAATTGAGGTGGGACGGAGGGAGTATTTATCTTTTTGTATATTGCTTTTTTAAAAAAGGTTAATTATTATATTAATGTTAGTTTATTTAATTTTAATTGATAATTAATTGTATTTATAAGATATATGAATAAAGCAAAACAATGAAAAAGTTTTGTAATATTTTGAATAAAATATAGTGAGAATTTGTTTCACATATATTGCTAAATTCTTAATAGAAACATGTAGAAACTTGATAAAAAAAATCTTATATATTGATTTGGATATAATCAATATAAGATTTTGATCTTTTAAGTTCAACGATTAACTAAATCCCCACGAACTGAAAGTTCTGCATCCACCATTGCAAACTTGGGCGAACTCGTTGTGTCAAGGTTGTCTAAATCCCCGTCTCAACTGTTTAATCTTATTCAATGGCTAGACTAGTGCCAAGCGAAACATGTTGGCACATTTAGAGAATTAAACTTTTTAAAATCTCCATCATAAAAAAAAAAAAAAAAAAGAATTGAAGTGCTAAAGGCTAAATCCTGCAGACGGTTAATACATTGTGGAGATGTATGTATATGTTCGTCGTCCCTCATAAATGAGGGAAAATAGCACCTCTATTTGGGTGCTTAGCTAATAAGCTTTGCTTTTAATTTAGTCAATACTGTGGGCACGCCTGCCTTCAAGATGCAAACTTTGACATGTTTTTAGTGAATATAGCTCCCAACCTATATTACATTTAATAATTACCACATTTTAAATTTTAAGTAATTAAATCATTCTCTAAACAAAAAGAATTTTTTTTTTTTTGAATAGCCAATTCTAATGAAGTGAGAGTTAATTAGTAATTAATTATATCCAATAGATTAGTAAATTGTGGAGGGACGAAAATGACATTAATTTAGCGTTGATGATTGAATTTCCATTATAGTATGAATATTTAAACCATTTGCATTCACAAATGACAAGGAAAAGTAAAAGGCGACAAAACAGGATTTCTTATTACAACATTTGAACTGGCAAAACCTTAAATATCTTCAAGCTAATGAAAATATCTTCTAATCATTTGATTTTTTCGAACTGAAAAGTTGTTTTCATGAAAGTTTTTAAGGAAAAACATACTGGACATTTCAAAGCCAAGAACCGGTTTTAAATTAAAGTAGTCTTCAAAAACACGTAAGATAGTAATTATATTGTATAACTAGAGTTATCCCTCTAAAAAAAAGGAAAAAAAACTCTAGTATGCGTTTCTCGAATTATATATATACACCACGCAAAATAAGGACAAAGGAATGTAGAGCTCGAGTATTGTAGGGGCTCGATCGTAATTTTATGGGATCGACACTATATAATTTTATTTTTTTTAAAAAAATAACGAACGGTATATGTACGCCATACTTGGAAAAGGTTAATTATAATTTTCTCTGCATTTGAATGTTAATTAAAGAGAGATTTATTGGGGGGAAAAGAGGCTATACGCTCATTTTCTAACTCTATCTCCTGCGATACCACCTGGATTTTGTACTTGCTTTGCAAGTGGGAGTAGATCTTGGTGCACCTAACAGCAACTATACAAAGAAAATATGATGATATTTATCTTCAAAGCAGCACGTGATCATTCTCAGTGGCGGCGCTAGGATCCAACGAGAGATGTGCTGTACCGAAACTTATGGAATGAGGGGCATTGTTTTTTAAAAAAGCATATATTATTATTATTATTATTATACTACGATTATTTTATTTTAATACAAAATTAAAAAAGAAACTTAATTCTTAGCGTAACTAAAAGATCAACAAAAAACTTAAATTTATATTTAACCTAACATAGATATTTTGTTCAATATAAATTTAAGAAAAAGTTAAGAATTACTCCCTCTGTCCCTTTTAATTAGTCCACTTGAGAGTGGGCACAATAACCAACATTGTAAGAGATAGAGGAAATTAGTATTTTATTAGTGAGTGTGTATAAATTTTCCTTTTTAGGTAAGTGGACAATTAAATGGGACGGACGAAAAAGGAAAGGTGGACAATTGAAGTGGGACGGAGGAAGTAATATTTATTTATTCAACTATAAATTTATCTATTCCTAATTAAAAATAAATATTTATCGCTAACGTCATTCTTCACATATATAATTGAACACAAATTCTCCTCAGAAATGAAACTTCTATCTCTTTACTTGACATTTTTCATCACTCTGTTTATAAATTAATAATTTATTTCTTTTACAGTTGAAGGATTCTAATTGTCAGGTGGCAACGGAATTCTTTAGTTTTCTTTATTATTTATGTGTGTGTATATATATAGAAGCTAAATTCGGTGAGAATAGAGAATATGAAAATATTATATTATATCCTCATTATACTTCATTTTAATATCAAAATCATTCATTCAAAAAATACTTTATTTTAACATCAAAATACTTCATTTTCATTTTATCTTCCATTTTTCTTCATTTTATATTCGATTTCCTTCATTGTACTTTTAAGACTTCAGTTTTTCTAAAATATTGTTCACTTTTATCTTTAGTTTTATTCATTTTATCTTAAAATTACTTCAATATCTGTTATCATGTTATCACGTTAACAACTATTCTCATATGATCAGACATCTCTCTCTCTCTCTATATATATATATATATATATATGAGAAATGAAAATAAATCGCAGCCCTTTATCTTTGCATATCAACGGTCAAGGTTTAAAAAAAAAATTGTTCAATTTTTTGTAGTAAATTGTGCATTAGATTTTAAGGATAATTTTGTAAAATGTAATATTTTTTCTCTATCCTATAATTAAAATTCTAAAAACTTTAAATGATCATAACTCACTCAATTTAACTTCATTTTTCATGCATTATCTTTCAAACAAAATCCTTATTGCATAAATTTAGAGGACGAGAATCTTAACGAAAATAAAAATTACTGATTTTATACATAAATCTCGTAACAGCACATTGATTTTCGTACAATGCATGAAAATGTGCCTAAAATGCATGAAATCTTACTTAAAATGCACTATATGATGTATGAAAGACATTATATTCCTTCAGAAAATGCATATTCTATAGATATATAATGAACACGTTTTATGATAAAAAATGAAAAAAATTTAAGATAAAATAAGGCTAGAATATAATATTTATTTCATGCAATACAATAATATTAGAATGCGTAATTGATTTAAGAAAATATATAATAAATTTATTTTAAGATAAATGACATCAACATATATTTTATTTATGTAACATAGTGAGATTGAATTATCTCGTTGTTTATTTCGATATATGAATGATCAATACGACTCAGAATAAAATTCAGAATTACACGTTAACTTTCAACATGAATTTAGATTATTTTGATGCACAAATAAGACGATGATTCGTTTGAGTAGACATTGTAAGAATATTCAAATAAATTAAGGATAGATATATTTGAATTTTAAAAATCAGAAAATCTTTCTTATTTATAACAATATTTTCCATATCAGATTAGATATGGATATCCATATTTGGATACATGTAATTAATTTTTTTTTCTAGAGAGATATAATGCATTTTTGCTTAAATAAAATGCATGTTTGCTAAGATAAAATGCACAATGTTGAAGGTAAAATGTTGTAAGTAGAGAGATTAAGCATTTTATTTTGCAATCTAATGTCAATGCAGGATATTATCCTTAAAATAAACAAGATTGTAGTTAAAATGCAAGATATTGCCCTTAAAATGAACAAAATCGTAGTTAAAATGCAAGTTTTAAAATTATCATTCATTGTATATAATTACTATATTGTCCTCTAATGCAAAATAATATTGACCATAAAATACCTTGTTTTTTGAATGAGCCATGTTATGTAATATGGTTCGTTGATCATGCGAAATCAACAACTAAGATTCTTTCTCATTTCTCATAGTAAGTTTCATTCTCACTGGAACACTTCTATATATATATATATATATATAGCATTTCTCTTTGATGAGTTTTGTATTTCACAATTGCATGGTTCTAGGTTTTTATTGCGTAGTTGACTGACTTCCATATAAGTTATTTTGCTTATTTTTTTTTAAGATTTTTATTATTTTGTTAATTATCTGTGATATCTTTTTTTAAAAAAACACTACTTAAAGACATATTGATTTACTTAAAGAGGTTCAAAACTTGCCCTAGTATATATATTACTTATACAATTTTATTGACGATACATATTATAGTTGCATAAGTTGAATTAAAATTTTCAAAATTTAAGTTATTTTGAATCTTAACGATCTACTATATTACAAAGAAATATTAATTGGACTTATTTTGATACCCATTGAACAATATTACCTACAAAATTTTGATTTTGATGGTTTTATTAGTAAATTTGCTTTAAAAATGCTAGGTTAAATATTTGTAAAAGATAATTGTGCATTTAGAATTATATGTGTTGATGGGTGAAATTTATCGAATAATAAAAAAGAGAAAAAAAGAATACTAAAGATAGAGAACCGTAAAAGAATTTTATTAGAGAGAAAATATAAAGAGTCTTCAATCCTCCTTTTACAATACAAGTTGGGGGTATTTATAGAATATGAATCTCAAATACATAAGGAATAAAGATTAGATATGGTAAGATATATCTAAATCCTTATTTACCTCAAATAATGGATTTCCTAATCAAATCAGATCTGGATAAGGTCAAATCTTTGACAATAAGGAAACCAAAATATGTCATATTTTCTCTTCTTTCAGCAGGTCTTGTCTTTGTTTGCGTGCCTCCGGGTCGTCCGATCAGGTCGGTGGTCTCTTCCAAATCACATTCCAGCCAATGGGTACCGTGGTCAAGGTGCGATCATTGGACCGGGTCGACCGCTTCCGCTCTGGGTGTTACGATCTTCTTATAACCGAGTTGATACGGACTTCACTTGACGCCGGGTAGATCCAACCGCCTGTGGTTGATGGGTCGAGCCACTGGGCCGTTCGATGGGACATCGTTCGATCACGTTGTGGGTCTAGAATGGACTTGGCCATTCTGGGTCACAACAATATGATATTATTTAAGTTTGTTATAAGTTTATTTAAAAAAGAAATGAGTTCCGTATTTCGATGGTTGTGAAGTGTTTAATGACTCAAGTTTTTTTAAATAATAGATTTTTAAATATATAGACTTTGTAATTTTGAATAGCATAAATAATTTTGAGATTTATTTTATATTAATTATTATATTTTTATTTATATTTGAAAAAAATAGGGCACCATTTTTTTTCCCACAAAGAACTCAAATATTACAGGACCAGCTCTAATCATTGTTCTTAGATAATAAAATATATTGTTCTAGTTTCGAGCGGTTAAGGTTTTGTCTATGAGTAAATATTGGTTATGAGTATCAATGTTTGTCGTCATATTTGATTTTCAATTTTTATTTTTTTCGGATTTTATTATAGTCTCGATTTTCTCAGATTCAATATGTGAAGTTCAAGATACATTATGTAATATTGATATACACAGTACATGTAGTTGACATTTTTGTTAATATAGATAGTTAATTAAATCGCATTAAAATGATCTTAACTAAAACAATAAATTAATAAATTCAAATAGCAGCCAGTTTTCAAAGTTGATAGCAACGGCCGGAGAAAAAGTGAAAATTGACTTCTACTTTGAGAAAAAAAATCCCAAAACTCCCATTGTCAGTTAGGCTGATGCAGAATATGATTAATTTCTATTTTATATGATTAATTTCTACATATATAATTAATTTATTCTGAAAAGTTGGGTTCCTACTATCGTCACATCACAGAAATCCGTCTATATAAACACAAACTTAACTATACAAAACATAAATCATATCCTATCTCATCAAAACAAATAAAAAATCTCCTCGCTAGCTAGGGTTAGCTCTATTTCTTTTTCTACTTAAAATTCTTCATTGATTAGATTATATATCTATCGATCGAGAAAAGAAAAAAAATGGATGCATGTAAGAGTGAAAACAAGAAAGGAGTAATCACAAAGATGTGGCAGAGATGCAAATCGTTTAGTGATAGCATCGGGAAAAACAGAAAATCATTGGAATATGTTGATCAGAACAAGGTAGCTCCGACGGGATGCTTCCCGATCTACGTGGGGCCGGAGAAAGAGCGGTTCGTGATCAGAACGGAGCAGGTGAACCATCCGCTCTTCAAGAATCTTCTGGAAGAAGCAGAATCAGAATATGGGTATGGCAACAAGGGGCCTCTGATGCTTCCATGCGAAGTTGATCACTTCGTGGAAGTATTGATGGAGATGGATTATTGCGGTGCTGAAGGAGTTGGCGAAGGCAGTGGGTGCAGGTGGACTCACTCTTCTTACCATTTCCTTACCCCACCCAGATTTATTACAGCCGTAGCTGCATAGCAGCATCCACCTTCATCTTCTATTTCAGATTTTTTTTTCTTTTGGTATCGATAACACAAAAATACAAGATGAAATGTGATTGGTTTGTAAAATGTTACAACGTGATTCATATGGATGCTTCTATTTATACTTTCTTCATGAAAGTTGATTTATTTTATTTGATGTGCAGCACATGATCTAATAAAATATAGTATAAACTTTCGACGATAAACTTTATCCCGTTTTGGATGTTTTTTTATTATTTCATCTATTTATATAATATCGAAATTAGCTTTTGGCGATATATATGTTCTATGATGGCAAGAATACCCAAAATGGCATGATTCTTAAGAACTGCAAATGATTTACGAAAGTATATTTCGATATTTTATTCAAAATGTAAAGATTCTAAAGTTTAAGAACAGATTTCGCAAATTAGTTAGAGAATAAATAAAAATTATGAAGCATGAATGTAATAAGATCCTGAGAATATTACAGAATTCCGATTTATTGGAATTCCCAAATAGTTTTGAAGATTATTTGATGCTCAAGTACGTAATTCTCAGACCTTATTAATCATGAATTTCGAGAAAATATATATATTCGGATTCAAATTAAATAATACTAGTATAAGCACTCGTGCGATATCCAGGTTTATAATTTAGTTATTTTTAATATTTTTTATTTTTATTTATATATGAATTAATAGTTAAAGAAAAATATTAATTTTTCTAAATATATTAATATATTTATATTTACTTAAACTAAGATATCCCGCACGACGGGATGGTGTGGTTAAAGCATTTTATCTATAACCGATTTTGTATGAAGTCAACATTACATAGGTACATCATTTCATATTTAAATTGTGTACCCCAATTTTCAGTAAAATGATATAAGATAACACAACTGCAGAAATTTATAATAAATTTTATATATTATGAAATACTCTCTTATATTCATCATTAGCAGTACATGGCACACTGAGATTATCATCATCACTTGCTAATATCTTAAGTCATCTTCTAGTCGTAACTCTAGAAACAACTTGATCATGAGTTAATACAACTTTCTTCAATAAAATGTCAACATATGATAACGATTGTCCTTGACTCTTGTCAATAGTCATGATATATGAAGCAATAAAGGGAAACTATCTTCTCTAAAACTCGAATGGCAAATGTATATTAGAAGGTGTCTGAGTCATTCTAGGAATAAAGATAATTGTACGTGAAATATTTTCAGTCAGTATCTTAGCTTCAATAACATGATTGTCAAGTCTAGTGAGTAGTGATGATTAAACAGGTTTCGCTGCACAATCCAACAGAATGATCTATATTGTCCGCAAGATAATAGGAATTCCCACCTTGAATATCATCTCATGATTTGACAGTCCCGTAAATTTTAGGTCATTCAAATATTCAATTGTGTGCCAACCAATCAATATATTCATTAGTCCATCTAATCATTTACACATATTGTTTGAACTTAAATAACCCTACTATTAGAGGTGTTACGATCCATCGCGTGTTGATCGGTGAATCTATCCACTATTGGAGCTAAAATGACTCTATTATCATTATTGCCAGGTAATATAGTAGGATAAATACTTTTCACAATTGCCTCTATATAGTCTCCAGATAAGTTAAGGTGAATATCATCGGTATTTAGACATTTCCTTTTCTATCATTGGCATCACTCATATCATCATCTTCAATTGATGCAACCACTCTGACAATGCTTTTAATTAGGACTCTTCAACTTCAGAATCATATTTTTGAGCCGCATATTTTACGACAATCTTAAAACTCTCAAATCCTTCCATAGATATGATGAATTGATAGTGGCATTGACAAGGTACTGTCTCTTTCCTTTGTTATAACAAATAATATTTGTCTAAAATCACTAGTAAAGATCATTTTTTTCCACCAAATGATTGCGTGCACGATAAACTATTCTTAAACCGCATTAGATCCTTCATAATTCGATCAAGAACTTCAAAACAATGATATGCATTATAGGAGTCCCATTTCAAATAGTAAGCTTGCAATTGACAATAAATTCAGATAATGAGGTTCCTTGTTTTATGTTGTAAATGTTCATTAGGAGTCAATGGAATGGAAATTTCCGAGTTAGTAGTTTCTCTGTCAGGCAACAAAAAAGATGTTACTCCTTTTGAAGCCACATATAGAACTATGTGACATTTATATCTTATTGTAACAAAAAGAATTCCTCTGTAAAGAATGCAACACCATTAGATTCGACATTTTTCATGGTTGCGCCGTACACATGATGTTCATCTATTAGCTTTTATAACAATTAACATATTCAGATGCTAATTCTTCACTATTGTATTTCAATTCATCCATTGTCAATTGATTTTCACTTTAAAAGAAATATTGCGGACATGGATGGGGAAGTTCACTAAGATTTTGAAGACTTTTGCTAGTCTTTTGCAATATTTTTTCTCAATTTCTACCAAAGTAAAAAAAATTATATCTTCACTTGACAACATAAGAGCTGCAAAATGTATAATTTAATTAAATATTAATGTGTGTGTAATTCATTGTGACAACACAAAAAATTAAAAGCAAAATATCCAGAATCTTTGTCCTTTTTATAGAGTATGTCATATGAAAGGTAAGTCCAACACATATCTCATACAACTTCGGGCTTTTGTTCATTGATTTTGCAATGAGTAGATTGCAAAATAAACGGCTTATAGATTCTGATGTTCCTCAACATTACTGAACTATTTATCATTGTCCGACAAACTCAAAGCAAAACATGCATCTCGATGACTCATACTGAACTCCATATATAAGCATCATATCCTCATGGTATTTAACACCACAAACCACATTTATCAACATATTGTTATTACACAAATCACCACTCCTTATTGGAATAATAATATCATTCTATTGAAAAACCTTTTTTTTTCCTTCGAATCCATTCTCTTGTATTCTATTTCCACAAAAATTTGTTGAAAATTCAATGTATGTCAACTTTTCGGCTTTTATATGTTTCTTATTTGCCTCAAACTAAACCAAAAATGTGTTACAATCAACACTTGTTTGATTGACTACATCTTTTATCTCATATTTTTCATTGAAATACACTTGTTGATCATTTGTTAAGTGATATGACTGGTGGATCTCTAAAATTAATATCATATCAAAAATTCCTGCGAGCTACCTCACACGGTGAAATATACCTACAATCATAGTACATTTTTATCTCATGTGCTAGTTCTTCCTGTTTTTGATCTTTTTTGTGCTCTCAAAAAACTCAATTGTGGCTCGATGATTTTCCTTATTTATATACTTAAATCAGTACTTGATGGATATCGATTGATTGCACCATTCTACGTTCATGTGAGCTCCATACTTGATAATATGTATTTATTTTGTGGATGAACATATTTATTACCAAATTAACTCTATTTTGTTAATTATTCTTCCACTATTCATACGGCTATATTGTGGATAGCCATTCTGATTAACAGAACTCTCTTCTAAACACTTTTATGAAAAAGTGCATTTACGTGCGACCATCCACGGTGAGTTCATTCGAGCAGTACCACATGGTCTGTGAATCATGAATTCATATATACTTTGTAATAACATTCATCTTCATCCTTACCACATCTGTCGACATAATCTTATCTATCTCAAAATTTGTTAGATACTTGTCTTTATTAAATTAAAAGAATAGGACATGCGCATGAGACTAACCTCCTTTTTTGGAATTTAATCATGCATATAATTGTAAACAGGAAAATATAGATGAAATCCGAGTGCCACTACAAATATATAGATAAAATATACACAAAGAAGATTAGATTATTAAAGCTCAAAAAATTATAATAAAAAGTCTTGATGTTTGATATCAAAAATATAAATTATTATATATAATAGTTGTGATACTTGATTGAATTTAATTTGTAAAAGTTATTTGTACAATGCTTGAGTGATTTTAAATATAATTTGTAATTTCTCCCTTCAAATAACATATTAAATTAATAAATATATAATAATTGTTTTTTTTTTAATTTTTATACCAAAAAATAATGGCATATCCTACATAAAATAAAAACACATTTGATCCTCAAGTTTAACATCATCCCTCACAAAAATGAAAAAAAAAATTATCCAATATTTTTAAAATAAAATCATTAGATCACGTGGTCCTCAGATTGCCTATATAAGCGCACCTATGAATAACATTTGTTCAATATATATATACTAGATTTACCCGCGCGATGTGCAAATATAATTTTGGACTTTCTTAATATATAGAAAGGTTTATTTAGCGCAAAATTCACGGGTTCATTCAAACAATCCGAGCTAAATATTGAATTTGGGTAGTTAATAAAAAAGAACCGCGGATTAAATGGTCACGGAATAAATGTGTTAGCCCCATAGGATAATCTATTTTCTAAAAATAAAATCTTTGATTTTCTTTTTTAATATAATTGAATTATTATTAATTTATCAAAAAATAAATATAAGATGAAACTATTGAATGAGTTGTTTACACAAATCTTTTATGTACATAACTACTCCCTCCGTCCCGCCGCCAGATAGTTCCTTTATTTTATTTTCGTCTGTCCCGCAAGATTAGTCCCCTTTCCTAAAATAAAAAAAAAATATCTCCTCACATTAATAAAATATTAATTCCACTACACTCACAAACATTGGTTACTATGCCGAAACCAAAAGGGACTAATGTAATGGGACGGAGGGAGTATTAAAAATGTTATTCAAGATATATGAATTAAAATACTATTTGAAGAATATTGGTCACATTTAGAATTATTAAATGCTGTTTGAAATAGATTAAATTCTTAGAGTGATATAGATATGGAAATTTAAAAAATATATATATAAACACTTTTGTTGGAGTAGTCTCAATATAACTCGAGGAAATAGTTCGAGTGGGTTGAGGAGACTAGTCCGGTAAAGTGGTCGAGCCCGTGTAGGTCGAGGAACTCGATAAGCTATTCGAGATGGATAGATATGGAAAAGATATGGTGTATATCTTGTTTCCTTGTTGAACAAGATTTATCCTAATCACATTTGGATAAGAATAAATCTATTTTAGATAGATTTAGGTTTAGATATATCTTACCATATCTAGGTTTTATATTCCTTATGTATTTAGGAATATCTCCCTATATATACCCCTGCCCCCCACCAATTGTAATTGTCACATACTTTGTATTTTCTTCATCATAATATATCATCACCGAGAAGGCTTGAAGAGTGGACGTAGAGCATAGCTCGAACCACTATAAATTCTTTGTGTCGTTTTATTTTCTGTTAGTTATTTGTGTCTGCAATCGCTTCAATTCACAACAAATTGGTGCGGTGAACGTGTAGGAGGAAGGATTGCGATGGGTTCAGCCAAGTTCGAGGTGGAGCGCTTCACGGGATCGAATGACTTCGGTTTGTGGAAGTTGAAGATGCAAGCGTTGTTTGTGCAACAAGGCTTGGATGGTGCCTTGAAGGGAGAGGCTGGGTTACCTGACACGATGACAGAGCAACAGAAGAAAGATACACTGGCGAAGGCGCACAGTGCGCTGATTCTGAGTCTCGGAGATACGGTGTTGAGGAAGGTGTCGAAGGAGAAAATGGTAGCGGAAGTATGGACCAAACTGGAATCCTTATATATGAAGAAGTCCCTGGCGAATCGGCTCTATCTTAAACAATTATTGTATTCGTTTAACATGCAAGAGGGAAGACCGATCAATGAGCAGCTCGACGAGTTCAATAAGTTGATCTTCGATCTGGCAAATATCGATGTGGCAATTGGAGATGAGGATCAGGTATTGATGTTGTTGAGTGCGCTGCCAAAGAGTTATTCGAACTTCAAGGAAGCCTTAATGTATGGAAGAGAGTCATTGACCATGGATGAGGTTCAGTCTGCTCTAAGTTCGAAGGAGTTAAATGAGAAGAACGATGAGCGAGAGAACTCTCACGGAGAAGGCTTGGTGGCTAGGGCGGCTCGAGGAAGACCGGAGATGAGGAACTCCAACAGGGAAAGTTTGAGGTCAAGGTCGAGGCCAAAGCCAAGATCACAGCCAATGGTCAAGTGTTTTCTCTGCCAAAAGAAGGGACATATCAAAAGAGATTGTCCGGAGAGGCAGACAAAGCAGGAGCAGAAGCAGCAAGCGGATGTAGCTGTTGCTGAGCAGGAATATGACTCTGGAGAGGCATTAGTGATTTCGAATGAGCGTTCGGAGAGGGAATGGATATTGGATTCAGGTTGTACATTCCACATGACACCTAATAAGTCATGGCTTGAAGGGTTCGAGGAGCAGGAGAACTCGAGTGTTCTTCTGGGTAACAATAAACCATGCAAGGTGGTTGGAATGGGTTCGGTGAGGATTAAGATGCACGATAATACAGAAGGGTACTTCAAGGTGTAAGGTACGTTCCGGAGCTTAAGAGAAACTTGATCTCTTTGGGGATGCTCGACGAACTGGGTTACACGATCAAGATGGAAGCTGGGACTTTGAAGGTGTGCAAAGGATCCCTGGTCTTGATGAAAGGAGCTCGAAGGAATGGAATATACACTCTGATGGGGAGCACGGTGATCGGGGAGGCTTCGATAGTGATGGTTGACAAGTCCGTACTATGGCACAGGCGACTCGGTCACGTTAGTGAGAGGGGGCTGCAGGAGTTATCGAAGCAAGATTTGTAGCTCGGGGATAATATCAGAGAGCTGGATTTCTGTGAGAATTGCATCTATGGGAAATCTCACCGGGAAAAGTTCGGAGTAGGTCGATAGAGAGCTCGAGGAACTCTGGGCTACATCCACTCAGATCTATGGGGACCTTCAAGGGTCAGTTCGAATGGAGGAGCGAGGTACTTCATGAGCCTCATTGATGATCACTCAAGGAAGGTGTGGGTCTACATCTTGAAGAATAAGAGTGATGCTTTGAAGACCTTCAAGAAGTGGAAAGTGCTGATCGAAAATCAGACTGGAAGGAAGGTGAAGAGGTATTGTTCGAAGGAGTTTGAGAGGTATTGCTCGAAGCACGGTATTGCGAGGCACAAGACAGTGGCTGGAACACCTCAGCAGAATTGATTGGCAGAGAGGTACAATCGGACGTTGCTGGAAAGAACGAGGTGCATGTTGTTCGGTGCGAAGTTACCCAAGTCGTTCTGGGCAGAAGCAGTGACTACTGCAACATATTTGATCAACCGATGCCCCTCGACTGCACTAGGTTTCAAGACACCAGAAGAAATATGGTCTGGTCATCCTCTGGATTTTAGCAACCTTAGAGCTTTTGGTTGCGTGGCTTATGCGAACATCAAAGGAGATAAGCTTAGGAGGAGGGCATTGAAATGCATATTCATTGGGTACCCCGAAGGAGTGAAAGGGTACAAGTTATGGTGTTTCGAGCCGTATATAAGAAAGTGCATCATTAATAGGGATGTGGAGAACTGGATAAAGGGGCCGAGGAACGGGAAATTATCCTTGAGAAACAAGGTGGTGCTTCGGAGGAACAGTCTGACAAGGTCGAAGGAAATAGATCAGTTGCTGAGATTGAGGTGCAGCCGACCAGTGGGTCCAAGAGAGTACCTCGGGTAGATGGCAAGATCGATGTGGTTCGAGGGTCAGGTGCACTTCAAGATTATAATCTCACGAGAGATAGGGAACGAAGGCATATAAGACCTCCCACTCGATTCGGATATGCTGATGTGGTAGCATATGCCTTTGTTATGGCGGAAGAGGTAGAGCTGGATGATACTGAGCCGAAGAGCTATACCGAAGCCATAACTTGTAAGGAGAGGCTCAAATGGCTCAATGCATGAAGGAGGAGATGGACTCCTTGAATAAGAATAACACCTGGGAGTTGGTGGATAAGCCGGGGGAGAAGCAATCAATAGTTAGCTGTACGTGGATCTTTAAGAAGAAACAAGAGGTTTCCGGGGTTAGATTCAAGGCTAGACTAGTTGCTCGAGGCTTCACACAATGAAAAGGTGTGGATTATGGAGAGGTGTTTGCGCCGGTGGTGAAATAAAGGTCTATAAGGCTGATATTGTTGTTGGTTGCTCAGTACGACATGGAGTTGGAGCAACTGGATGTGAAGACCGCATTTCTGTACGGAGAGCTGGAGGAAAGGATCCTTATGACACAGCCCGAGGGCTTCGCGGAAGCTGGTAGTGGGGAGAAGGTGTGTCTTCTCAAGAAGTCATTGTATGGATTGAATCAGTCTCCAAGGCAGTGGAATAGGTGGTTCGACAAGTTTATGGTGATGGATTTATATACTGAAAGCTTTATGATTGGTATATTATGTACAAGGTCGATTGGTTAATATACTGGGAATCATAAATGTTGCATGTTCATCTCCTGTCTGAATTAACAAAAATGTGTCGCAAACGTAATTATCCTCTTATCTCGTCGATAGAGAGATCATACGGTGTGTAGTAGATCACGAAAGATCGTATGGATCGTTTGACCTAGCGAGATATAAATGGTTGTCACAGCTGAGACAGTTCCAGGATAAACTGTCGGTGTAGGCTGCAGCATACGCAGTAATACGCATCTTATCTTGGATGGCTATGTATGCTGGTGTGGGGAACACATTGATAAGGACCTAAGTCGAGATTGATTCTTTTATCTGACATTAAAAGAATCTAGATCTATGTGGCTTGATGAGATCCTAAGCCTATATGAAGGTACAGAAGTATATGCAGATTGTGTATTACTTTGAGTTGCAGTGAAAGGCTCTGGTTGAGCCTGTATATATGTATCTTGGGTAATAGCAGTTTGTGTATGACTGTCTGGTACTGGAACTAGGTAACCACATCCAGTATAGGATGGTGACATTCCCTGAGCAGCTCAAAAGGTTCGTTATGCTAAAGTCCTGCAGGCTGATTAAGTTCAAGCATAAGTGAAAAGGCTTGAGTGGATTGACTCAGGAATATAAGATGTTAATTAATTAAATAGCTTGTCAGAGCTTAAATTAATTAACGAATGTCTGTAACCTTAAATGTGGGGATAAACCGAGCCCATGCAACCCGTACCTCAAAACATGGTAGCAAATAGGTAGGACAGTATTGATTCTCTGGTGGAATGAATCAATATTAATTAATTAATTATATTCTGGGTTGAATATGTAAATTAATTAATTGATAGGCCTCATTTGCTATTTGCATTCTGGTCCCTGGTCTGGCCCATGAAACTCAAGCCCAATAGAAGTCCAGTATTTTCCTATAAATAGGCCTCAGTTCCTCAGATCTCAACACACCACAAGATCATAAGTTGCACACAGCAAACCAGAATTTGGGAGTTGTGGTGATCGACTAGATCTGAGAAACGAGGAGGAAATTCTGCTTCTCAATCAGACAAGGAATCTGAAGGGAATCTTCACCAGATATTCAGATTAAGTTGGGATACAGATCAGAAGATCAGATTAGGAGGATTATCTTCTTCTTCTCTCTCCTTCTTGTTTTCTAAAATTTCTTACTAATTTTCATAGATTTATTTTCTCAATTTGTTAAGAATTAAATCTTTGTGCGTGGGAAAAGATCAAGAGGTATCTTCGCGCACTCATTCTTCAGGGTTTCGCAATCCAGGTATTCCGCATAAACCCCCTTATGCATATTCAATAGGAGCATGCTAGGATTAATCATAGGCATAGCAATTTATTTTTGATTTTCCAATTAACGATCCTTGGCAAACGGACTTCGTGATTCAGTTCACGAATCCCTTCATATGGTTCAGCAGGACTTTGTTCGATGCAAACATGACCCATGTGTGTATTTTTGAGGTGAAAATATGGAGACTCAAATTTATCTACTGTTGTATGTAGTTGATATGCTGATAGCGAGTCGAGATAAGCAAGGGATAGCCGAACTGAAGGAAGCTCTGAGTCAGGAGTTTGAGATGAAGGATCTCGGTTGTGCTCGAAGGATTCTGGGTATGGAAATAGTTCAAGACAGGGCTCGAAGAAGACTCACTTTTATCTCAAGAGGGATACTTGATGAAAGTTCTTAAGAGGCATGGAATGAAGGATGTAAAGCATGTGCTCACTCCGTTAGCAGCTCATTTCAAGTTGAGTGTTGTTGGGAAACTCGATGAGGAGGAACGGGAGTTTATGAGAGGTGTTCCTTATGCGAGCGTTGTCGGTTCATTAATGTATGCTATGGTTTGTACGAGACCGGATCTTGCTTATGCTCTCAGCATGGTTAGTAGGTTCATGGCCGAACCTAGGAAAAAGCATTGGGCAGCTCTGAAGTGGGTCCTCAGGTATGTTCGAGGGACAGTTGGAAAGAGTCTAGTCTTCGAGGATGATGGTTCGAGCTTGAGGCTCCTAGTAGAAGGGTTTGTGGACTCGGATTATGCAGGATGTATAGATACAAGGAAGTCATTGACGGGTTTTGTGTTCACATCGTATGGAACGGCGATTAATTGGAGAGCAAATCTGCAGAGGGTAGTTGCCTTATCTTCGACGGAGGCGGAGTACATTACCTTGACCGAAGCAATTAAGGAAGGTTTGTGGTTGCTCGGGTTCATGAACGAACTGGGGAATGATCAAGGAAAGATAAAGGTTTCCTGTGATAATCAAGGTGCTTTGCAGCTGGCAAAGAATGACGTTCATCATGAGAGAACTAAGCACATCAATGTAAAGTTCCATTTTATTAGAGATGTGGTGGCAGCCGGAGAGGTTGAGCTGCACAAGGTCAATACTCTCGATAATCCTGCGGATATGATTACGAAGTTAGTTCCAAGTACTAAGTTTGAGTACTGTTTGGAATTGATCAAACTGTTGAAGTCGAATTGAAGAGGAGGTGCCAAGCCGAGGTGATATTGAGCCTAAGGTGGAGACTCGTTGGAGTAGTTTCAATATAACTCGAGGAAGTAGTTCGAGTGGGTCGAGGAGACTAGTCCGGTAAAGTGGGTTGAGCACGTGTAGGTCGAGGAACTCGATAAGCTGTTCGAGATGGATAGATATGGAAAAGATATGGTGTATATCTTGTTTCATTGTTGAACAAGATTTATCCTAATCAATATTAGATTTGGATAGGAATAAATCTATTTTAGATAGATTTAGGTTTAGATATATCTTACCATATCTAGGTTTTATATTCCTTATGTATTTAGGAATATCTCCCTATATATACCCCTGCTCCCCACCAATTGTAACTGTCACATACTTTGTATTTTCTTCACCATAATAATATCATCACCAAGGAGGCTTGAAGAGTGGACGTAGAGCATAGCTCGAACCACTATAAATTCTTTGTGCTGTTTTATTTTATGTTAGTTATTTGTGTCTGCAATCGCTTCAATTCACAACTTTAAATAAAATATCTCTCCAATTACACTTACTCTTTAGTAGTCTTACAAATTTGTTTCAAAGATTTTCATCATTCATCAAATTCACAAACTTGATGATGATTATTACACTTTCAAAGAAATGTATTTTCTATTAATATTAATATTATCTCATTCATGATTATTTGAATTAATTAAATTCCTTAACATCCTAAACTGATACAAATAATCTCAAATCCCTTCAGAATTTTATATTATTTATTTATGTATGTATTTTATATCTTTTTAGAGAAAAAAATGTAAAAATTAAATGCTCAAATTAAATAAGTTGACTAAAATGCAAAAAAAAAAGTGTTTTTTTACTCGTATTTGCATGAAATCATTTTCACACTATTTTCAAAGTTTCCTTTGTAGATGGTATTATTAATGATATAAATTTTGGTTTATTACAATTTTTTATTTTATTTTTCTTTTTGTCGTAGTTTTCTTTATTATTAAGCAAGTGTTATGATCATAATTTATATTACACGTAAAAAAAATATGTTGCAATAGGATGTTGTGAAATTAGTAAGATAAAAATTATACTAAACCATAATATATTTTGATAAAAATTAAATAAGGGTTTTTTTTTTTGCTGTTGTGGAAAATATAAAAAGAAAACCTCGTTGCAATTGATGTTGTGAAATTCATAAGATAAGAATTATATTAAACCACAATATAGTTAGATAAAAAATAATAGGGGTTGTGTTTTTTTTTTCTATTGTGAAAAATACCTATAATCGTTCCCGCCTAAATTAAATAACAATTTCTCTCCTTTAATATTTATAGATATTGATTACATATAGTTTAATATTTAAATTATAAAAATAATGAATTTATACTAGATTTAAAATATTAATATATAAGTTATAAAAGGTTATATAAATAATAAATTTATTAATGTTATATTAATCAATCTTATTAATTTATTAAAATTATTAAATATGACTATAATACGATTTTTTTAAAATATAATTTTAAAATAATTTGATTTGTTATCATCATTTAAGTTTAAATGTTATTGTATAAATCTAATTATAGGTTGATTATCGAAATTATATAAATTATTGAAATATTGGTAAAAAATAAAATATTTTATTGATAATGAATGGAGATAATTGTCTTTTATTATGGACTATAGAAATTAAAAATGAGATCGACTATATTTAATTACAAAATTGATTATTATGATTAGTATTAATTAATAATTATTAATTAATCACAATGTATTTAAATAAAATAAAATGATGATTTTATTTGATGGAATAATTGTTCCCATCTTTTTATTTTAAAATAAATGAAGTAATTTTTGGGTAAAAAAATAAAAATTTATAAATGTATTTCTATGATGCAGGTGAGGGTTGAACACAATACATCTAGGATGCAGAAACTTTAAATCAACACCTTATAACAACTCTACTACTTATGCATTTCTGACAAATTCGGTTTAAAAATGTAAATATACGTTTTTCTATAGTTTTGGCGGGAACAATTATTTTTCCACTTCTTTGCTTTAATGTATATATAGATTAGAGATTATGAAGTCTAATAAAAAAATTAATTTATTGTAATACTCATCTTTTTATTTATTTAAATTTCCAAATTATAATTCAAGACGATCGAACTAATGAAAATTTAGAGACATATATCGTATGATGATGGAATGATCAATTGGCAATAATGATTATATTAAATCGATAAATGGAAATTACACCAACCATTTGTCGATAAATTAACCCAAGTCGATCATGCAACATTTTATCGATCCTCACATCTCAATATCTTGATCTCAATTTGAATCGAGTCTTGTGCATTAAGACATTTGAACCAATGAAAGTCCAATACATTATTTACACCAAAATAACATTATCTCATTTCAAATGTATGATGCCAAACTTTGACTTTAACCAAATAAAGAGACAAAATCTTGAAGAAGTGTAATAAGGACTTGTATTCCAACATTATTAAATAAGGATATTTAACCATATGATTTAGGAATTAAACCAACCTATATAATCTAAGCTTTTATCCCCTCTCAATTAATTGAAATGAGACAAACATCAAATCAAGATCTTATTAATTTATCATATGCCACATCACATTAGAAAGAAGAAAGAAATCCGAGCTTGCCTCATAATATCTTTTATTTGATTAAAAAAAGGTTAAACTTTCGTCACATGTACCTCCTTCATGCTAAATGAAGCAAGGGTCTTGAGCATCAAATTTGTGGATCAAAACATGCCAAATTCCCCTCCTGTCCCCAGTAAGTTTCGACCCTCACTCCCTTGTCTATATACATTTATAAATTTTTGTCCTATACACCATTTTACACATTTAATTGAGAAGGAAGCAGACCAAGCTTGAGCCAAGAGAGCTAGAAAGAATGAGCTCCTAGACATTGTAGAGTAAGCTCTTAAATTCTACTTCTATCTTTAAGTAGTTATCCATTAATTATAATCTTGCCTCTCTAGATTCCATCAAGTGATTAAATCTCAAGATCAAGAAGAGAATAGATCTACTAGAGGTAAATCCTCTTGATTTTGTAAAGTTCTTTAAGCATGATAATCTTGGGGAAAAATTGGTTATTTTATCCCAAACTTTTTACTTTCTCGGAATTCAATCCCAATAAATTTTCATCAGGTAATTATCATATATTTTGATTCTTTTCCTCAATTATATCCCAATAAATTCTTATCTGGTAATTCTATCTTATATTTTTATTCTATCAGTTAATTTTATCCAAATAGTTAACGGAGTTCAAATATTGTTGACTCGGTCATTTTCTTTCATGTGATTGTCAATGTGTCATCCACATAGATATTTATTTATATATTTAGATTTTCTAATTTTAAAAATTCAATGTGGTTGTCGACGTTATTTATTTTATTTTATCTCGTGCAATATTTTAATTGGAATTTTAAAATATATATATATATCTACGTGGATGACACGTCGACAATCACATGAAAGAAAATGATCGAGTCAACAATATTTGAACTCCGTTAATTATTCGGGATAAAATTATTGATAGAATAAAAATATATAATAGTTGTTTCAGTCAAAGCCAACCAGCACGAGCCTTTTGAGCAATCAGCCTAATCGACGTCGGCGTCTACCAAGACCCTCCATGTCGATCGACGCCAACAACCTGACCAGTCGAAGCGTCTCTCCCAGCGAACAATGCAACTTTCTTCCGTGTCAACCAAGCCTCAGCTCTGTTAAGCGATGTGCATGGCTCATGTCGATCGACACATAGCTCATATATTGATTCATTTTTCTTTAAAGCTTATTCTTTCTCCGACAAACCTAACTTGCTTCGATACAGGTTAAATCACTAAAACAAATTAAATCATTGATCAACTACATTCTTTCAAATCAATCATCTCATTTTAGAATCGATTAAATAAATTTCAAAACTTATATATATATATATATATAGGGTAGTGATCAGGTGAGAATAGGAGTTACTATGAGAAATAAGAATAGATCTCGCGCGTCCATCTCATCAAATCGACGAACAGGATTCATTCTCAGCAAATTGAAAAACGCGACATTTTTGCCCCAATATCCTGCAGTTTTAGCCTTTAAAGGCTAAAACTGTAAAAAAAACTCAAACACAAACAGCAACCTGCATTTTAAGCCCGATTTACTTCATTTTTAGCCCAATATACTTCATTTTTAGCCCGATTTACTTCATTTTAACATAAATACGAATTAAAAAAAATTAAACATCTTCTTCTTCAAAGCAGCAACACGAGCGTAGTCTCTGTAAAACTCAATAACAACATCAACAGTTCTAAAAACTCTGCCCTTAAAATGCTTCATCTCATCAATACACTTTGGAATAAATGAACATGTAAGATACAAAAATGCACAAAGTTAACACTAAAGATGCACAATATAATAGTAAAAATGAACGTCGATTTGAATACACACTTTGGAATAAATGAACCTGTAAGATACAAAAATGCACAAAGTTAACACTAAAGATGCACAATATAATAGTAAAAATGAACGTCGATCTGAATAAAATAAATTTTTTTAAACTATATTCATGCACAATAAACAAAGTCGAGACCGAACACGAATGCGAAATCCAGAAACAAAGAAAAAAAATATGATCGACAGAAGAAATATAAATCAAATCGAACGAAGAAAGAAGAAGAAATCAAATCGCGCGAAGAAAGGAATAAAAAATCTAATGAGATACTATTTCAGATTTAAAAAAAACTAAAATTACAAAAATAACCTTAATTTTGCAAAACTGCAGGATGATCGAGGAAAACTGCACACGGAGTGAAATAGATCATGAGCGTTGAAATCACAAAATCAAAGGCTGAGATTTATTCTCATTTCTCATACTAAAAACTATTCTCATATGATCACTACTCTATATATATATATATATGTGTTCCGCATTTTGAGCCCCTAATAATGAGAATAATATTTGTATTTTGAAGCATTGTGCTCATTCTTGATAAATAACATTATTATTTCCTCAAGATTTTGTCACAAATAATGAATTCCTTTCATCGGCTCGGGTATCCGGCGACTCGTCTATCCAAAGGCTCTAATCTATTATCTTGAAACGAGATTATATGAGTTTACTTAGAATGTGACTTACATCTCTAATCTCTTTCTGTGAGTTATATATATATAAATCTTGTTGTTTAAATGTAACAGAGGAAATTAACCCGAAGTAGAATCTCGTCAACCACCAACTCTTTTAAGATGGGCTTTCTATATAAATCTAAAAGTAAAACTATTTTATTTTGAGCTTTGAGCTCCAACTGTTAAATGAAAGCATGCTATGTTTTAAACGAATTTGTCATAACCTAAGTGTTGTGTTAACTATCTGACCTCTAAGTTGGGAATACCCCACATAGGGTAGAACATTGATGCTTTGAGCTGTCATGTTAAATTCTCTAACGATCGTGTCCATGTATTGAAATAGATACCAGTGATTAGTGCACTGAGATGCCATCTCGATAGGGTCATGCCTTACTTGATTCAAGCATCGTGACCATTGTAGGTGGCCACCTCCTAGATCACATTTATGAATAGATAGGATAACTTGTAAAATGTGTGCACACGCATGAAAACTATTTGGTGTCATGGGAGGATTTTGTAACAGTTAAAACCCCTTGAGCAAACCCTCTCGAAAAGTATGACAAACTATTTATCCAGTAAATATTTTCAAGCATGTGTTATTGGGTATATTTGTATACTCGGCCATATACATTAACGGTGATGATGATGAGGCGAGTTTGCAGACTGAGCTTGAAGATATTATATTTTGTAAAAGTTATACGAGGAAGTGTTTTTTTCACATGCTTACTTCCATGTTAACTTTTGCTGCCAACAAAACTTTTTTTTTGTTAGTTAAACATCGTGATATAATTAATCACGCTTACAATGTCACTCGGGGAGCTAGATCCCTTCCCGAGAAGGTGCACCTACTTTTGCCCTACTTGGGATTTGATGATTGTTCTATTTCGCTATTTCATTACTTTAATTTTCTCATTTCATGATTTATGTTTCCATCCTAAGTGGGATTGTTTTGTGCCGATGCACCTGAAAGTGAATCTCTGTTATGGAAGTCATCTCGCTTTTAATATGGAAGTCATCTCGCTTAATTCTTGAAATTTCAGTCTTAGCATAAGTCACAAACTTGTACGGATTATTGAGTGTTTTGAACTTCATTTTATTCCCATCGATTTGAATATTATAAATAGCATATAATTCACCTTCGATTAATGGATTGCCAAACTTCTCATAATCTTGATGCTTAATCCTACTATATATATGATCTCATGCTTGGTCATGAAATACAAACTCATACATACTTACAGTATTAGGATTCTCAAACATGGGATAAGAGTAAGAATGAACAACCCTCAACTTCATAATAAGATCTCCCCTATTACGATCAACTCCATTAATGCTACTTATTACACTATAATGAGATTGCAACATGATGACAACGAGTTCTTCTCATACCATTTTCATGAGCGGAAAAATGAATCATCTCATATTCATGGGTCTAGACGATTGTTTCAACAATTTGTAGTAGATGCATACACGATGATTGAGACATTAAGGTTAAGTTATATTCATTTCAATCATAAAATCTTGCGTTGAGATTTACGAAGGTATCAATGATGCAATTGTAAGGGAAAAATGATCCAGCGACAAAAGCAAAAAGAGTTATTTTACCGTCTTCATTCACTAGAGGTGTTCGTTATATGTTTCAGAATTATTAAGATGTTATAGCAATATTTAAATAAACTGGATATCTAGATTTATTCATAACATTTACATGCAATTCTAAGTGGTCATAAATTGTTTGATTTCTAAAAATCCGGGATCTAAATCATAAAAATAAACTTAATATAGTTTGTCTGAGTCTTTAAAATCTAATTGGATGCATTGATGAAAAACCTTTGACACAATAAAGTTTTTTAAAATGTTAGCACAAGTATATATAATTTTAATATTTTTGATTGTGCACATAAACTTTTAATTTTTTTTAAATTTATTTATTATGTTTTCCTCACAACTATATACACAATTAAATTTCAGAAAAAGGGTTTGCCTCATGCGCATATTCTCCTATTTTTATTAAATAATGACAAGTTCCCAATAGGTACCTAACATAGATAAGAATATACTAGTCGAAATACCTAATAAGGATGAAAATGAATGTTATTACAAAGTTGCATCTGAATTCATGATTCACGGACTATATGGTATTGGTCGAATAAATTCACCATGTATGGCTAAGTAAGCATTTTCCGAAAAAAGTTTTTTGAAGAGAATTATGTTGATTTGGACAATAGGTACGTTGTTTTACACAACAGATACTTATTGATTATGTATGGGGCTCACATGAACGTGGAATGGCGCAATCAATCCAGATCCATCAAGTACTTATTTAAGTTCATAAACAAAGGAAATGATCAAGCCACAATTGAGTTCTGCGAAAGCACAAAAAAAACTTATAAACAAGGAGAAACAGTAGATGAGATAAATATGTATTATGATTGTAGATATATCTCACTGTGCAACTTGGAGGACTTTTGGATATGATATTAATTTTAGAGGGTCTTTCGATTGAGCTTTTAAGTTTTCATTTAAAGAATGAACAGCTAGTATATCTCAATGATAAAGATGTGATCATTCGGCCAAGTGTTGGTCGTAGTATGTTCCAGGGTTGGTTTGAGGCAAATAAGAAATATCGAGAAGCTAAAGGATTGACATATATTGAATTTCTGACAAGATTTGTCTGGAAATAAAATATAAGAGTATGGGTTCCTAGGAAAAAAGTTTTTCAATAGGAAGATGCAACTATGTTCCTCCTGGAAGTGGTGATTTGTACTATATTAGAATGTTGATAAATGTGGTTCGTGGTGCTGAATATCACGGAGATATAATGCATATAGATGGAGTTCAATATGAGTCGTATCGTGATGCATTTTTGCTTTGGGTTTGCTGGAAGATGATAAGAAATTCATTAATGGAATAACTTTGGCAATTCATTGGGGAATTTCAGATTCTATAAGACATTTGTTTGGTAATCTACAAACTTCAAACACTACAAGAAAAGTGCAGAACGACTAGCTATATTTGGACCGTAGACGTAGATCATCTTGTCGTAGATACCCCCCTATGATAACGATTTTTAACCGTTGTCGTAGCTACTTACCACAACAGTTTAAAACTGTTGTCGTAAGGAATAACTAATCGTTGTCGTAACTATCTATTGTCTAATAAATTACCCCTACGACAACGGTTTTTAAGTGTTGTTGTACATGTATATGACAACAGCTTATAATTGTTGTCTATCTACCAAAGTGGTTGTTGTCATTTACATTTTTTACAACGCTTTTTCACATTCTAAACAACAACGCCTCTATATTAATCGTTGTTGTAGATTAATAAATTAAAAATTAATTTATAAATTTAATATAAAACCTGTTTGTAAATTATTACGTAAACAAAATAATACACAATTGAAATCACGAAATTCACTAAAATATAATTAAAATTTTCATTAGCAATCACAAGTCATCAACAATATTACCAAAGTATTTGACAATCAATATCCCAAAATACAAAATATCCCAAACTACAAAATAAATATTTATTTATCAATATCCGTAAATACAAAGTAAATACTTGTCCATCATACATATTTTTTAACACAGCCAGCTCATTCCTTGTGCTCAATTTCCTCAATAGAATAATTCATTTTGAATTGTTTAACAAAAAATCGAAAATATATATTTAATGAGAAGATGCAACATATGAGGAAATATTAGTACATGTAAAACATCAAGCTTAAACATAGGGATCACATTGTAGTGTCAAACTGTAAGAAGAGAACAAGTCTAAACTTGAAGACTCACAAGGTTCAAAATGAAGTTTCTGGCTAGTGTATAAAAAAATAAGGGCACATAAAATAGCTTAACTATCATCAAATATTAACATAAAAAAATCTCAATTTCGAAGTCAATAGCAGTCCAACACAAGTTCAACAAAACAAATCTGCAAATTCATGATTTTTTTTGTTATATAGATTATTATCCTTTTTTATGCTTTTCTAAAGTACAGTTTACAAAATAATCAGAGTGAGATCAAATATACACCGGTGACGTACCTGGACGACAAACACTTTTCAGATGTCAATCGTTTTATATAGCTTGCAATTGAAATTGTATCTCTGCCAAATGCAACCACAAGTAGTGGGCCATCTCTGAAAGGAACAAAGTGTTCGCATCTTATGTATCACAACAACCAAGGAATTATTAT
Organism: Plectranthus barbatus; assembly: GCA_026898455.1. Taxonomy (NCBI): domain Eukaryota; kingdom Viridiplantae; phylum Streptophyta; class Magnoliopsida; order Lamiales; family Lamiaceae; genus Plectranthus; species Plectranthus barbatus. The sequence continues at coordinate 119,904 of JAPKLW010000303.1, forward strand.
ATGAAATATTATCCTCATTAGTATATCTGGTTATAGTAAATGAAAACATATTCATCCCTAAAATATCAATTTTTAATAAGAAAACTTTAGTATCATTCTTTTAAGTCCACTATTAGCCTCAATTGATTACTCCAACCCATATAATTTTTACAGAATCTTCTAAAAACCAAAGGAATTTGAAATCATCTCTCAACAACACTCTTTAATGAGTACATGCATTCCATTAACAAACGCCCAAGTGAAGTAATTGAAAATATAACTACTTTGCAAAATGGAATTTGTAAATACAAATTACACTTACATTTCTTAAAAATAGACCAGACATGTCTTTATGTAGAGGGATACTTTGCATCATTTTCAACATTCGGAGAAGAGAGAGGGTGGAACACTCATACTTACTTCTCAAAAGTTTCTTTAGTCATTTTAACTACATTCTTTACATCGGCTTCCAATATTGATGCCAAACCCACATCAGCACCATTCTTAGCAGGTAAAACCCCTATTTTCCTCCTTCTCCTGGAAATAAAATTTTTTTTATAGCCATATATCTGGCTAATGATATAGTACAACTTCTTATGAAAAGAAACTGGGAGCCCGTGAAGCCACTCATCGATTCCTCCTGTCGACTAGTAACCCGTTGATTAACATATAAAATAATAAATCAAATAGATATAACATAATCAATCAATTAAGTTCTTATATATGTGTTTCCATGTTCTAACATAAATAATAATTGTTAAATAGATATCATATATGTCATACCACAGGGATTATGGGCTTGAAGCTAGCAGCAATACAAGAGAGACTACCATCACAAGGCAATAATGGCACCATGCCCCAGCAAGTGTTTTCCAAAACATTTTTCGTGAGTAAGGCTGACCTAGCTAGTCTTTTAATCAGTTTAGGAAGAACCTTAACACAAGATGCATATTCAGAGAGCTCAATAAGTACTAAGAAACCAGTCTGAGGACACTTAACAGAGAACCCATTTTCCATTGCAACACTACGCTTTTTCTCGACAACTACGTCTTATGTTAACTCAAACAACACAAAACACAAAAAAGATGAACTCCTAGATAGAGCACTTCAAGTTAAATCTTAAACAAGAAACAATACTTTCGATGAACTATCGTGAAAGATAACCATCTCATAAAATCAAACAATATGATTTCTTTCAAAGAGTAAAAGCAAATGGTAAAGGGCCATTCTCCAAACTCATTATAATCCCGAACCCTACAAAACTCATTCTAATTATGAAACAAATTGGTACTGCAATTGAATCCATACAGAAATAAATTGAACCATTCCACATAAGTAAGTCCTTTGCAAATTGTTGATTCAATAATTCCCTTTCCTAATTCAAAATAAAAAAAGGGTTCAACAATACCATATGTAACTCTAAGTTGCATCACGAAGAAAACAAGCAAGGAAATCCACAAATGAGCCTATTAGTGCATGCACACTTTACAGTAGAATTGGAACCCTAAAAACTGGTTACGGCTACATCTCAAGAAATAAGAAGAACCTGAGTGAGGGCAAGTGGCGGTGCAGTTCTCACTTCGGTGCAGGGGCGAGGGTGAGGGCGAGTGGCGGTAGTGGCAAACTTGTATTGTCGTAGGGTTTGGGTGCAGCCGTGCAGAGCCACAGGGGTGATCGCGGCAGTGCAACCGTGCGGACATGAATGAGAATGACAGGGGTGATGGTGGTGGTGTAGCCGGTGCTGATGGCGGGCGTGAAGGAGCGGGACAATAAGAGTGGGTTTGAAGGAGAAGAACAACGGTTAGGGTAAAACTCAATTTGGGGATTAATTTTTTTTTAGAATAATTTGGGATTTTAATTAGGTTTTAAGATATTAAATTTATAATTATAGTTAAAATATATAACAATAGTTAAATAACAACACTTAAATATATCTGTTGTCTTTTGTGTAATAGACAACAATCAAATAACAACGGTAAGGATGAACTGTTGTCTTTATGCATTTTTAGATACTTATAGACAATAGTTTAAGCTTTAATCACTATCAGACAACGGTTTCAAGCCTAAACCGTTGTCTATCAGCATTTTTCTTGTAGTGAAAGTCAATGAGCAAACCTGAAGTCGAAATGGAAATGTGTTGGACTTACCTTTCAAACGACATTCTTTATAAAAAGCGCAAGGTTTCTAAAAATTCAGGAATTTAAATTTAAATTTATTTGAACTTTTTCACACTCAATGTACTATATATATATATATAATCATATTACTATTATTCTTTAATTGAATTACTTATTTTGTAGGTCTTAGATTGTTAGTTGAAGATATAAAGAATTTTACTCTGCTAGAATTGAGAAAATATTTCAAAATATGGGTAAAAGTCTTTGAGATTTTAGCGAGCTTCCATATCCAAGTTCACAATATTTCTCTGAAAGTGGAAATCGACTTATCATTGATGAGTTGAACTACAATCGTGAATAATTAGCATGTGAACATGCTGATTGCCTAGAAAAAGCTAACAGATGAACGTCATGTGTATTACGTAATCATGAAAAAGGCATAATAAATAGTGTTGTAGTATTCTTTGTGAACGGTTATGGTGGTACAGGTAAAACATTTCTTTGGAGAAACTTATCTGCTACAACAAGGTGTAAAGGTCACGTAGTTCAAAATGTTGCTTCAAGTGGAAAGCATCTTTGTTGTTGCCCGGTGGAAGAACTGCTCATTTGAGATTTTTCATTCCACTAACACCTAGTGAAGATTCAACTTGCAATATAAAACAAGGAGCTCCATTAGCTGAATTGATTGTTAATTGCAAGCTTATTATTTGAGACGAGGCTCATAGGATGCACAAGTATTGTTTTAAAGCTCTTGATAGAACTAGGAAGGATCTAATGCAATTTAAGAATGTTTTGTCATGCATGCATCCATTTGTTGGAAAAACAATAGTCTTTAGTGGTGATTTTAGGCAAATATTACTTGTTATACCAAAGGGTAAAAGACAAGATATTGTCAATGTCACGATTAATTCATCATACCTATGGAAGTATGTGAAAGTTCTAAGGCTAACAAAAAATATGTAGCTTTGTAATATGAGTTATGAAGTTGAAGCATCTGAATTAAAAGCATTCTCAAAGTGGGTTGCATCCATTAGAGATGGTGATCTGGGTGGCCACAATGATGAGCGAAAAAATTTCAATTACCAGATGATATCTAACTACACTTTTCTGGAGACTCTATAGAGGGAATTGTCAAAAGCCCGTATCCTGCTATTTGATCTGACAATGATGATTTGTCATACTTTCAAGATAGAGCTATTTTGGCTCAAATGATGGTTATTGTTGATTTGGTAGATCAACACATGATGGATCGTAATAACTTCGATAGCATGACTTATTTAAGTTCAGACAATATGTGAATATCCAATTACTAATGAATGTGTTGACTGATTTGCAAACACCTGAATATTTGAATGGCTTGAAATGTACATGATTGTTGAATTATGAGATGATACTCAAGGTGGAACACCTATTATGTTGCTGAGAAAAAATATAGATCATTATGTTAGATTGTGCAACGGAACCATCTAATTATTACTAGGCTTGGCAATCATGTTATTGAAGCTAAGATACTTACAAGAAATAGTTCGGGTGTAGTTGTTTTTATTCCTAGAATGACTCTCAAACCTTATGATATATGTTTTCCATTCAAGTTTCAGAGAAGATAGTTTTCCTTCATTGTTTCATATGTCATGACCATTAACAAGAGTCAAAGACAATCCTTATCATATATTGACATTTTGTTGAAGAAACATATCTTTACTCATGGTCAATTATATGTTTTTATTTCCAGAGTTACGACTAAAAGAGAACTCAAGATATTAACAAGTGATCATGATAATAGAGCGTATCATATACTCCTAAGGTTGTATATGAGGAATCATTTCATAATATATAAAATATATTTTGATTTTATACATTCATATCATCTAATATAGATTTATAATTTAACATAATTATGTTATAAATATAATTGATATAATATATTGATTATAATGAAATATATAACTCCCGGGCGGATCCAAAAAATTATAACTGGGGATACAATATATGAATAAAATTAAATTGTGGATATATTATATAAAAATGTATATAAATAAAGAATAAAAAATATATAAATAAAAATGAATATATAAATTTAATAACTAGAAAATAAAATTTTGGGGTACAAGTACCTCAATGCTATAAATAGGTCCGCGCCACACGAGTGTCATACTAGCACGCCATTTTGTTATAAATTATTGACGTTTCCTATAATTATATCAAATTTTGATTTGTTAACTGAGAGAATATAGAAAGGCTACAATAACAAATTCCTCTTCGAATCTCCAACTAGAGCACATGAGATTCTTTGTTTCAGTTTTTATATTTCACTTCTAATTATTCAACTATTAAAATTATTATTTAATATTTTGTATGATTGTAGTATATTATAATTTAAATTAACTTTATATATTCAATCATAGGATTCATCTCATCTAATTTGGGTACAAAATATATTTCAATAATTAATTCTCAATTTTTAATTAAAATTTAATTATGAAAATTAATTAATTGTAATGAATCTAGTTATCATAATCATATTTTATATTCTTATAAATTTTGATTTTATTCATAAAAATAATTAAAATATATTATATTATATTTAACCTTTTATTTTACAATAACAATTATTAAACTTAATAATCCAAACAATGAAATACTATATAAGAAAAGTTTTGGTTTGATTTGCAAGTAGAGAGCCCTATAGGGCGAAGATGCGGAATCATTCCTCTCGAATATGGATCAATTTTCAAAAACAATTAATTTAGTTTATACCTCCCCACATTCCAGAATTTAAAGATTGCATAATTACATATAATATGATGAAATACAGCAACACATGACAACTTATTCAAATATACATTGCATTACTGCATCAGCATTTCTACGTAAAAGAAATTAAAAAAGAAAGGTTCCACTAATAATAGAATAACACGAAGACAAACATTTGGTCCTAATTCTTTACGTATGAATTGGACAAATAGTTAAAACCTAGTTGACATTATTAATATCACTCAAGTTTGGATAATGTGGAACCCATTATAAAGAAACTATTGATCATCTTCTGACTTCTATCATTTGATCCAGCCGCCTTTAATTTATTATTAGATAACTAATTAGCAGGATATAAAATTCAAAAATGTTGTTTATTTTCCTTAAAAGACTCTTTCATTTCTAACTGTGATATTAAATGTCTTCCTAGGCGGTCTGACTGAGGGAAATAACACACCAACATGCATGTCATAATTCAGCAGTCACTAGCTAGGGCAGTTGGTTTTGTTTACTCATATTCACACAACTTGTTGTCTGTTCATACACAATTATGTTTACAATCTATACATATATATATAGAGAGAGAGATCATGATAGAGATAGAAGTTAACTAGGATTAGATCAAATATTTTATGTATGATTGATTTGATAGGAAGTAGTTTAGATGTTTAAGATTTATATTTGTTAAATAGGAATAAATCTACATCTTTCATTTAAGATTAATGGTTCAGATTAATAAAACTTGTTCATAATATGATTTTTTTTTCTATTATATATATAATTAATATATAAATTATGCTTATTTTTTAATAATTGATATTCCATCTTCCCAGTAGAAATGACTCTCTTTTTTTGGGCATGGAAATTAAAGTCTATGAGTATAAATAAAATTACTATTTTTTTTTATTATTGGGTATGAAAAATTTGTCATTTTTAGAAATAGGCCAGGTCAATTCAGTGATCATTCTAAGGGTTCAAATTCGTTCTTATTTAGCATTGATTTTATTATTATAAATGGATCTCAAATCTAATGTTTGGGTTTTGATTTTTTTAAATTAAAATTTTAAGTTGATTTTGCAATGATAATATTGCAATATTATACAATTTATTTTTTTTACTTTTTCATTTTTTTTAAATGGTGATGCATAATTTTAATGGGAGAGAGTGTTCTCTTTCATTACTCAAACTCTATAATCAATAATCAATTATTATAGACAAAATATTTATCTACTATGCACCGATGTGAGAGACACAATGTGATCCCAAGTAAAACCTCAACGCATATATGGACATAAAAACATTTTTAATATCTCAAAAAGAGTTTGCTATCACATAATTAAACACAAAGAGTAAGGCAAATAGCTTTTTAGCAGGGAATTATGAAAAGGATAGTTCCAAAAAATAAATTTGTGCAGAAATCTTTATATATTAATATGAACTATTAGGGTGGTAGTAATCATAAACTTACAATCCCAACTTTAACACCGCCACGTAAGTGATACGTTAAAAGTTAAAATTCACCAACTTTTTAAAATATATTCTTCTAACAATAAACCTACAACATCAACTTTAATACGATCTCACACAAATTCATTCATAATATAATATAATATTATTTATTTATTATATTAAATAAATATTTTTAATAGTATTAAATTACATAATAAATTTTAAATTCTCTAATTTAAGAAAATTAGGAAAATTCATAAATTAAAACAATACAAATTTAAAACAACAAACATACAAGAGAAATTAAAATTACATTATAAAATTTCAAAAGTTCTAATTTAAAGTAATGAAATTTTATAAATTAAAACCATACATATTAAGAACAAATTATAACATTTTATGTATATACACATTAATCTGCATAAATTAAATTATTTATTAATTATGAAAATTTGTTCTAAAACAAAATAGGCATTGTGGCCGACAGTTTTTAAAATGTGGGTCCACAATTTATGTTAAAACCCAGCTCTTATTTTCAATGCCAACTTTGTCATATCATCACAAATAAAGTTGTGTAATAGTTCAAACTCAGTTTGTGGGTTTAAACATGGAAAAAAACACCCACTACATCAGTCACCCTTAGCTTATGTCTAAATAAATAAGTAGATGAATGAACTGCGAGACAAATAATTGGGAATTGGACCAAAATTACTTTCGGCAAAAAAAAACACTAAAATCGATAAATAAGCCCACTGGACCAGTTCAGGATTATGATGATATTATTGATGCGACACTATGAATGGCTCAAATCATTGGATTAGCAATAATTCTAACAAAATTGAAAAAATGTAATATATTTATATCATTATATGCGACACTTATTATATTCTTGATATAAATCATTAAAACAATAAATTTATTTGATGTTTTCAACAATTCAATTAATGTATATGATTCTTTTATTTTTACTAATCGATGATACATTATTGAAAGTCGTCTTTGCAGGATTGAAAAATAACTAATAGATCGTGAAATTGATTTAAAAATAATACTCACTTTGTTTCGGGCGAATAGGCCTCTTTCTTTTCGACACGAAAATTAAAAGTTATGAGTGTGGAATGAGTTAGTGGAATTCATATTTCATTATTGAGTGTGAAAAAATTGTCATTTTTAGAAAAGGGACTATTCGAGCGGGACGCCGAATTCGGTAAGGGGGACTATTCGAGCAGGACGAAGGGAGTAATATGTAATTGTGCTTTTTAATTTATATGATAGTAGTTGAAAGTTTTTATTTTATTTAAATTCTCTTAAAGATGAAATTGACTCAACACTGACATTATTTCCAAGTAAAAAGGTAGTGTTTTGTATTTAAGATAAGTCGGGGAGAGTTATTTTCAAGAATTAAAAGATAAAGCTTGTGTCCACTTGGATGCAGTGGCCCTTGAGTTGATTCTAAAATTCCTACCAGAAGCTCTGGTTGTCGAAGCGCTGGAGTACGACAACGCAAACAAGTTTGGGACTTCCTTGGGACTCTTTGCCAAGAGACCGATCAGATGAAGAGAAACAAGCTACAAAACAGTAAAGATAAGTATGAATCATTTCAAATGCTTCCCGGTGAAAATATCAAATCTATGGAAGCTAGATTCAATGCTATTGTTTGTGAGCTTAAAAACTTGGGTAAAAAGTATACAGTTGCGATCTTAATGCGAAGATCCTCTCAAAGATACCCAAAGATGATTCGTTTGTAAAAACCACGAGCTTGAAAGAGAAGGACCTGTCAAAGATGACAACTAAAGATGTCTTTTCCCAACTACAAGCACACGAGTGAGAAATCCAGATGGTCAACAGAAATGAAGCCGTTCGCAGTGCAAGTTCACCACCTGAAGAAGATGTTGCCTTCTTTGTGAAGAGAGATTTTCAGTGGAGACCCGAGAAGCCATATCAGTCTGAGAGACCAAGTGGCCAATCATTTGCAGCTAAAGAGGCTCCTACGACCTCATATCCCAAAGAAAAGAAGAACAAGGCTCAGTTGTTGAGCTAGGATAGCAGATGAGGAAGCTGGCAAAGCTTCTTAAGAAGGCCAAGGCCAAAACTGAGAATTCACAAGGAAGTGAACAAAAGTTCAGCGAAAGACCACCCTAAGCGTGTTTCAAATGAAACTCACCGACTCATATCAAGTATGAGTGCCCACTTGTGTCTAACGAGGAGAGACAACGCCTGAAGAGGATATTCGAGAATAAGGCCTCCAAAGATGTAGCAAAGGCCATGCTCTCAAGAACCAAGGTACCCGACATTTCACACCATGATGATGGGTACTACATGTCAGACTGCGAAGTGGAGCAAGAAGTTTTCCTAGTTCTCATGGCCAAGATGGGAAAGGAGAGTTCAGATGAAGAAGCACAAACTGAGAAAATGGTAACCATTGCTAACCTAGTTTCCAGCTCTTCTGAATGCATGGAAGAGGACATTGAATCTATTTGCTCGGATTCAGACGATGTCACTCTTATAATCCTTTCTAAAGAGTTTTCTAAATAATATGAATGGAAAAATGCTTTAGTCAGAGAAAACTCCTCAATGAAACTTGAAGTCTCAAACTTGACCAAGGAAATCTTAGAATCGAGTCACTCAATGAGGAGCTGACTAAACAGAAAAAAGAACATTCTGTTTTACTTAAAAAATCTCAAAATCTTTCTAAGGAATGTGATTGTTTAAAACTCAAAGTTGCTAGCGACCAAAGACTTATTTGCTCACTTCATTCGAGAGCTAGCAAAATTGAGGAGGCTTTTTTTAAAGCTCAAAGAGACCCTTCTGACAAATCAGGGTTAGGATTTTTAGAAAATGTTTTGAACAATCATGCATCCACTTCTGAAACTCGAAATTCAAAAGATCCTCATTTTAAAGGAAAATCCAATTTAGAAGTTAAGTTTCTAGGTAAAGGAGTAGTCAATTTTGACAAAAGCTACAGTTCGACCAATCAGGGCAAAGAGAAAAAGTCAGTTCCAAAACTGAACTCAGTTCCCAAGCTTAAAAATAATTCATTTCCTAAACTGAATAAACCTGAAATGAAGCCAACCATGCGTAAGAAATGGGTAAAGCATCCTAATGCAAGGAAACGCATTTCGGCAACTGAAACTGAGTTTTGTAAAAAGTCAGTTTCACGTCCGGATTTCAGAAATTCGAGGTCTCTTAATCATAATTATTATGAGAAGATGACTAATCCAAGTAGGGGGAACACCTACTTGAGGTTTGAGCCCAAACATGTTTCGTTTTCAAAGGCTAGGAAGACTACACACCCGGGACTTGGCTTCCGAGACTCCAACAGGAACTTAATTTCTTGGGACTTAGTTTCCAGAAACTCAGTTTCCCGAAAAAGTTCACACACACCCACCATTTCTTCTCATATACATCCAAATAGCATACAATATTTCAGAAGGAAGAGTAGAAGAAATCACCGGTCTTTAAAGTGAAGCAAGTTTGGATTTCCAAAGGGTGGATCCAATGGACTAGCACAGCAAGACGCGCAGAAGTTCGGGTACCTAAAGTCTGACTTTCTCTGTGTTGCAGGTACAGTGACATCGGAATCAACTCCAGAAGAAGAAGCGAGCTTAGATTCTGGACAATGGATGTTCTGCCCACATGACCGGAGAAAGAGACTTACTCTCAAAGCTTGAAATGGCGAGAGGACCCCCTGTAGTGTTTGTTGATGATTCAAATGGGAGAGTCATAGGCAAAGGATGTGTGGAATACAATGGCATAACCATCAAGAACGTATCCCTGGTCACCAACCTCAACTACAACTTGTTGAGTATCAGTCAACTTATCCAAAGTGGATACGAGGTGACATTTGCCGAAGCTGAGTGCCTGATCAAAGATTCCAAAGAGATCATACTAAAAGGCATAAGAAAAGGAAGCATCTACATCATGGATTGGGAGAGTGGCCAAGCTGACACTTGCTTGTTGCAACAAGTTCATCCCAAGAAAGCACAAATTGCTTGTGGCACAAAAGATTGAGCCACCTCAACTTTCAGTCGATCAGACACCTTGCTAAGCACAAGCTAGTGGAAAGAATTCCACAAACCAGATTTAAGAAGGATGGTGTCTACAGAGCGTGCCAAATGGGGAAGCAAACTAAAGCTTCATTCAAGAATCATCATGTAACAGCAAGCACAAACCGGATATTAGAGCTGCTGCACATGGATCTATTCAGACAAGTCAAGCTACCCACCATTAGAGGAAAAAGATTCACTCTTGTAGTTGCTGATGACTACTTGAGGTACACTCGGGTGAGGCTCATGAAGATGAAGGACAAGGTCAAGCCCCAACTTCCAGAACTAATTTTGCAGGTGCAAAACAACAAGGGAGTGACCGTGAAGAGGATAAGGTCTGACAATGGAACTGAGTTCTGCAATGGACCCTTGATGGATTTTTTTAGACGCTGGAATTGCCCGCGAGAAGTCAGCACTGAGAATTCCTTAACAAAATGGCCTTGCTGAGAGAAGAAATTGCACACTCAAAGAAGCAGTAAGAACCATGCTCGCTGAAGCAAGCTTAAGCGAAGGATATTGTGGAGAATCCTTGATGACGACATGCTATACTCAGAATAAAAGTGTCATCAACAGTCATCATCACAAGACTCCATGTGAGGTCTACAATGGTCGTAAGCCTTCTATAGCTCATCTTGGTGCATTTGGTTCACCATGTTATGTTCACAATAACGGAAAGTCAAAACGGAATACCTTCAGTCCCAAAGCTGATGAAGGGGTGTTCCTAGGTTATGGGCATCCTTCTCACAAGGGATATAGGGTACTCAATAAGACTACGGGACTTGTGGAGATAATATGTAATGTTGATTTTGATGAGTCTATTCTAGTGTGCATGACCTTGAAAGAACTGGGACTTGATACTCGTGAGATAAATGATGTCAATGAGAAACTGAGTTTTGAAAACAGAAGATGCAAATACAATTTCTCAGACTAGATTGATGAACGAAATATCAAGTAATTTAGATGATTCAGCAAGAGTGCAACCTGCCGAGAGTCCAGTGATGCTATAGTTCTTGTTGAGGCCATATATTCTCTAACACTTAATGCAGGTACAAACCAAGGGGGAACTCAATCTCAAACTGAAACTGAGAATGGCGCTCAAGCTGGAACTGACTTTGGAGAAACTGAGTTTGATGGAGATGAAGAAGCCCAACCTGAAGAGAACAATCCAAACGATCATGGATGGGAAATTGAAGTTGTAATCACTGGAAAAGAAGGAATAAATCCAGTTTTGGAAGATCAAGCTTCAAGAGGGGAGAATTTAGCCATGATGGAATCTACTCTTACCTCAGTTCCAGTTTCAGGAATTGACTTTCCAGGCGTTTTCATTCAACCAATCAAAGTCACTCAACTTCCGAAGCCAAAGTGGTTGAGACATCATCCTGAAGATGTTGTGTTGGACAACATTGCAAATCCAGTCCGCACACGCCAAGGAAGCGTCTTATTGACATGTTTTATCTCTCAACAACCAGAACCAACGAAGATTGGAGATGCTCTAAAATCCACATATTGGATTAATGTCATGCAACAAGATTTGGGTGAGTTCAAGCGCAACAATGTATGGTATCTAGTAGATAGACCAATCCATCAAGCTGTGATTGTAACAAAGTAGGTTTTCAAGAACAAGAGAGACAAAACATGCAATATTGTAAGAAATAAAGCAAGATTGGTTGCAAAAGGATATGCTCACTGTGAAGGGATTGATTTCGATGAAACGTTTGCTCCAGTTGTCAGACTTGAATCCATCAGACTATTCTTAGCCTATGCCGCACATTACAACTTCACAGTTTTTCAGGTGGATGTAAAGAGTGCATTTCTGAATGGGGAGCTCAAAGAAGAAGTCTATATTGAACAACCTCCAGGGTTCGAAGAAGGAAACCAAGTTTTCAAACTGAGAAAGGCTCTTTATAGGTTGAAGCAGGCACTCAGAGCTTAGTATGATACTTTGTCTCAATTTCTTCTCAAGAATGGTTTCCAGAAGGGAAAAATCAACACTACTGTGTTCAAAATCAAGGATGGAACTGATATTTTGTTAGTTCAGATATATGTCGATGATATCATTTTCTGATGCAAGAACTTGAAGCTATGCGAGAGGTTTGCCCAACTAATGCAAAGCAATTTCCAAATGAGCATGATAGGCAAGTAGACTTATTTCCTGGTCTTCAAGTTATTCAATCCGAAGGAGGAATCTTCATCAACCAAAATAAGTATACCAATGACTTGATTAATAAGTTTTGTCCACGGAAAACCCAGCCCTTGAAGATCCCGATGAGCCCCAGTGCTCAAATCAATCTCGATGAAGAAGGAGAAGCAGTAAACCCAACAAGCTATAGAGGAATCATTAGATCTTTATTATATCTGACTGTTAAAAAACCGGATATCTCCTATTCTATTTTTGTTTGTGTGAGATTTCAAGCAAATCCCAAGAAGTCGCGCATGGATGCTGCAAAGAGGAACGCGAAGTACTTTAAAGGAACTGAGTCCTTAGGTATTTGGTACCCCACAACTGATGAACTGACTCTCAATGCATATTCAGATTCAGATTTTTAAGGATGCAGAATTGATCGAAAGAGCACAAGTGGAACTTGTCAGTTCCTAGGTCACAAGTTGATAAGTTGGTTTAGCAATAAGCAACATTCCGTAGCTACATCAACAACCGAAGCTGAATATGTAGTCGTTGCAAGTTGTTGTGCTCAAGTCCTATGGATCAAGAAATAATTGATGGATTATGAAGTGGAAACTGGATGCGTACCAATTTATTGTGATAACAGCAGTGCTATATGTATCACGAAGAATCCAATGCTTCATTCATTAACAAAGCAAATCGATAATCGTCACCACTTAATCAGAGATCACGTTGAGAAGAAACATGTATCTGTGGAATACAATCGAACTGAAGATATATTGTCAGATATCTTCACCAAACCACTCCCACATACTATATTCAAAGAGCTTTGCATCAAACATGGATTGCTAGAGTTTGATGAGATCTCAATTGAAGAGGAGTAGTTACGGATTAAGACTGAGTCCCAGCTCTCAGTTTTCAATATCTGGATTTCTTCTCATTCAAATTACAAGTAAAGTGGAGAGGATCTGGATTAAAACTGAGTCACAGCTCTCAGTTTTCAAGCCTGATGAAAGTTCCAATTCAATCTGCTCAAGATCAGCGAAATCCAATCTGAAGAGGAGTGGAAGCGGATTAAAACTGAGTTCTAACTCTCAATTTTCAGTTTTCGTCCATGTTTCAGTTTTCAATTTTGTGGTTTTATACTTAGCAAAATTCTCTTATCAAAAAGTGGTATTAGCGGAGAAACAGAAACACTGACTCTTGAAAACTAAGTTTTGGTTTTCGGGTTTTGGATTTCTTTGAAGAAAGGTTGCGGACTTAAACTGAGTTCAAACTCTCGGTTTAGAAACTAAAACTAAAACTAAAACTAAAATGCAACTCAGTTTTCAGTTCGAGAGGTGGGAGGATTCAAAATTTGAATCTTGGCTTATCCTATATGGTGCATTCAATGCGGAATAGATGTCGTCCAGTCCTAGAGTGCCATGTAAGATACCCCGCTCCCCCCACGTTAGATCAAGTCGGAGCAGATGAACAGGCATGTGATCCCAGTCGTCTATTTTAAAATTTTGACCCAATCCTAGCTGTCTAACCTTGATTTCGAATACTATAAATAGGCAACCTATTTTTGGCAGTTATATTTTACGATCTTTACCATTTTTGTTCTATTTCAAACTTCTCAAAACCCGAAAAATTCCTAAGCATTCAAGGCACCCGATATTCATTCTCTTCATAACTTTCAATCATTAGCATTAAAGATGTCGAAAAGAACCAGTGCCCAGAATCCAGAACAGACCACTTCTAATTGCGACCGTGAAGAATCTCATTTCGTTAATCATTACATCCCTTACGGCGAACTACTGAAACTCGCCAAGGATCATCCTGAGAAGTTGACTCTAGAGTAGAAGCGGGCTGCTCAAATGTGAAAAGAAAAAACACTATATTTGGATCATGTCGTGAAAGTCTGTCCAGACCCACGTCTCGGACAAAAACTAATAACCAAGAAATTTATTTATTTTATTTCTGCCAAACCGAAGAGGTTTCATCTGTATTTGGTGGCTGAGTTCTATGCAAATGACGTAGTGGCAACTGACAAAAGGTCGTTCAATACGTTTGTGGTGGGTGTGACGATCAGGGTCAACCCAAAACTGCTGAGTCAAGTTTTCTACCTTCATAATGAGGGAGTTCAAATACATACTTATCTCCAAGGAGGAGGAGCTCAACAAGCTCGAAAACACATGGAGAATCTCCGGATGGAGTGGAAGAATGAGTCTATCTAGACTAGCTGGAAGGTCAACCTCAAGACCTCAGAACTTGATGGTTTTTAGAAGTTTCTGGCCAACATTGCGATTCGGATACTACAATGTGGTGTGATAGCGCGTTTCGCAACGCGCTAAAGCTGCAAGTGTACAGACCAC
>JAPKLW010000303.1:134737-150799 GCA_026898455.1 Plectranthus barbatus
TGCTTTCAGGACGGGTTTCCATTGAATTTTGGCCTAAAACATATTTGGGTTCGGTCTTTTCTCACTTCTTCCTCTTTCCGATGCAAGTTAGCATCGATTGGCCCCAGGGTACTTGGTCAAATCTTGTAAACAACTCAAATGTGCATGAAATCTGCATAAACAACCACAAACTAGACCAAACGTAATAATTCCTTAAAGAATAGGAATAATGCATGAAAACATCATGTAATGGCTCAGTTTGAAGTATAATCTAAATATAAATCTATCAATAAAATGCACAGAGTGAATGTTTATCATGGTGTTGGCTCTTTCTCTGAGTTGAGTAAGAAGAAATACTCAGTATTGATGGCCCTCGATGATGCAGTGCAAGGCAACTGGGCAGAGTTTGTATTTGAGCATTTGTTGGATAATGTGGAGAGGAAGATATCCATTCCTGATAAGGGGACCTTTGCCACAGGAGTCGGTTTTGGTTTAAAAGTAAGCTATCTGATTGAGAAGAAGGTGCAGGTGGTAGATGACAGAGAAGCCCTGGTGCCAACTGACTTTATCCCACTTAAGCATGACTTGAAAGAGGTGAGTAGTTCTGAGGAAGGTGAGGAAGAGGAAACTGAGATGGAGAAGGATGACAGTTTCCAACAAGCAATGGAGAACCTTCAACCCTTAACCAACCTTAGGGAGGTTACAAGCAGGTTGCACCGAAGGCTCAGGAAGAAGTACCAAGCCAAGAAGGAGTCGAGTCCACCTAAGGGGAGATTCGGGGATGCAAGTATCCCTATTGTGGTTAAAAAGAAAGTAACCCCAACCACCAGGCCCCAGAAGAGACCTTTGTAGGAGGGTGAGAGGATTGTTGTAGAGAGAGGCAGCAAGAAAGCCCGTACAGAAGAAGAAGAGAGGAAGAGAGATGAAGTTGAGGCTGACAAAGCCAAGAGCACTGAGAAAGGGAAGAAGAAGGTGGTTGAGAAGGAGTAAAGGAAGAAGTGGAAATGAGATGATTTTGATCTCTCCATGTTGGATGCTTCTGCCAGGAGGAAGCAGACATTCAAAGAGCCTTTGGCTACTACTCAGGAGCTGGTTATCCCTCCTCTTTCTGAAATACCATCTGACTAGGCATTTGCCAATCTTTACAAGGAAGCTCATGGCATTGACCTACACCCTGAGAAGCAGACAGTTGGAATTTTGGTAGATCCTGAACTTGCGCAATCTGAAACTCTCCAAGGGGCGACCGACCCTGAACAACCGGCGAGAAATGCTGCCATTTTGGCTAGAGATATACTGGAGTGCGTACTTGCAGAGCAGAAGAAGGCTCTGAAGGAAGCTAGAAAGTTGCGGGCGACCACCCCGGCAAAACTGGTGGAAACTGAAACTGAAAAATCTCAAGCCTAAACTGGAACTGAGACAGGGCATACTGAGTCTTCTAAAGGTGGTGAGGGAGGTAACCCTGACACTGAAATATCTTCTCATGACTCCCTAACCCCTTCTGACACAGAGATAGATTTGGAGGATCCCACCATCCATGATGAGTTCGGTTTCTCACGAGATAGACATGGAGTGTGGAGATACCATCTGTGGGACTCGAGGGACAAAGATCTGCTATCTAAGCTCTGATGGGTTTTGTATACTGAAAGCATTTATTATAATGAGTATACAAAGGTTTATTTCTCCTATCTGTCAAATAATCTTACATGTATGTAACAATGGTATCCTCTTGTCTCACCGATGGGGACAATCATACGGCGTGTAGTAGATCGCGAAAGACAGTATGATCACTTGACCTAGTGAGACATAAACCTACCACAATCGAGACAACGTATGAGGATACGTCTGTTCGGATGGCTGTGGCATTGTCGGAATAAGTAGTCTGTCTTGATTACTTGGCATGCTGGTACGCAAGGGTGGGGTATTGAAAGACCGCAGTGAGATGTATTCAACTGTCTGACATTAGCGAATACAAGATCTCGTTATTGATTGAGTCCAAACCTTAACGAAGGTTCAGGGGTTTGCACGGGTTGACTGTTGCTTTGACTTGCCATGGTGGAGAGCCTGAGTAACGTGCTCGTATATCCGCATCTTGGGTAACATTAGTTCGTGTAGTACCGCCTGAGACTGGGTTTAGGTAACCATATCCGAGTAATAGGATGGGGACATTCCCTGAGGAGCTCAATGACATTCATTGTGCCAAAGTCCTGCAGGCTGATTAAGTTCAGGCACGAGTGAAAAGGATTGAGTGGTACTACTCATGAATAATAAGATATTAATTAATTGTAGATAAAGCTTGTAAGAAGCTCCGATTAATTAATGAATCTCCGGTAACCTTTAATATGGGGATTCTCAATTAATGCAGCCCGTTCTCATAAAGTGGTAATAAAGGGGTAGGTTAGTATTAATTATGTGGTGAAAAAGAATTAATATTAAATAATTAATTGTGTCCTGGGTTGTGGACATGGGAATTAATTAATTTATAGGCCCACTTTATTATTTGCATTGGGTCCCTGGTCTGGCCCAAGTAATATATGTTGAATGGAGCCCAGTTGCCCATTAGGGATAAAACCCTAGGTCTATAAATAGACCCCTCTCTCTCTGAAACCCTAGCCACCTTGATCATAATTTAAATCAGTCAAAACCTTATGGAGAGAGAGAGCTGGGCGGCGTACCCTGTAGAGGGAGGAGAAAGAATTTTCGCCTCTGACCTACATCACAGATCTGTGGAATCATCACCAGTAGCAGATCTGAACAGCATTGGGACACAGATCTGAGGATCTGATCTGGAGAACAGGATCTTTGTTTTCTTTGTTTTTCTTTTCAATTGAATCTTGAAATTAGTGTTCTAATTTCATATTCCGCAGATTTAATTAAATCGCATGGTTGGTTCAAGTTTGGAATTCAAATGCGAAAGATCGGTACAGAGTCGATGGAGTTTAGGTAAACTTGATAATCCACGAATCGCATTAAATTCATAGGAGCATGCTAGGTTTTTGTGAATTTAGATTATATGCAATATCCATAAATCGATCCGGTTCACATGGGTTTTTGTGATTCGGTTCACTGAAAATCCCTACAATTGGTATCAGAGCCAGGTTTCTGATTTATGGCTCTGTTGTATATAATTAATTCAAATATGCATGTATGAATTTTATTATATGTCATGGATGGTTTTTGTTCCTCGTGGCAACCCGTTTGATGCAGCCCGCGGTGGTTTATCCGTGTAGGGTTGAATCTGCTTTGTTAAATCACGAGAAAATCCGTGATTAGTATAGATTTGTTTAAAAATTATAATAGAATAGATTCTGTAATTTCTATTTCAAATCTGTAATTTGGACGGGTCAAGGACGAAGAACGAAGACGGAGCCGATGAAGGGCGGCGCAGGGTAGCGCGCGTGCGGCCGCAGGACAGCGGCCGGTGGCGCGTGCAGCGTGCACGGGCGGGGCTGGGGCCGATGACGGCGCGGGCAGCGTGCGCGCAACCTGTTGGCGGCGGGGCGGCGGTGGCTGTCGGCGGCGGCTGTTGTCCCTGCGGCAGGGGTTCGTGTTTTGGTGGTTGGAACAATCATCAAATCACAAAACCCTAAATCCCAAAAGATTTGGTGGATAAAGATTTGGAGGCCCTAGAAGATTTGAAGAAGATTTGAATTTATCCAATTAAATTCAAATTCAAATTGTAATAAATATGATTTTATTTTTCCTATTTTGTGGGGCCGCGAGGAATTTTTGTTTGTCTTAATTGTCCTCGTATGATATGTGATTTATTTTGTGCGCAATTAAGCATGTGTAGATAATAGGAAAAGCATGATTTACTGCTTTTATTATTTACAGTTTTTCAAGCATGCTTATGTGATTAATTTTTTTCTTGGATTATATTTTGGGAATTTTTGGGCTTGTTTACTTACATGCAAAAATTTGAAAAATATAATAACAAAGAAATTATATGTGCGCATATAAGAAACCTTTTAAAAGAAAAATACTAACCTGATTTTTTAATAAAAATCAATAGACCTCCACAAAGCAGTCCCAGGCTGTAAGTGTATCTCTCGATCTAGTAAACATCTACGAGTGTAGCTTGCTAGTTCCTAGAGGTGCATGGGTACGGTTGTTGGGATTTCTAGACAAACAATTTAAATCATGTGAATAGTGGGCGGGCTTTGCGTAAACGTCTACGAGTGTAGCTTGCATAGATCTCTTTCATAAGTATTCTAAGATTGATTTAAATTATAGATAACAAAAGCTTTAAGGGCTGTGCGGTATGGTTACATGTCATGCTAAACTGTCTCTTTTGGCCGGAGTTAAATTTGTGGTTAATGGCTTAGAAGCATCTTAGAATATAATGCAAGAATAGCATCCCTGTTCTTGAGAGATGGCTTGGTCTAAGGTTTTCACTAATTATTAATTTCTAGTGTCAAAAGGTTCCTGACATGGTAGTGAAATTAAATGAATTGGGGCTTAAAACTCGCAGTTCTGGTTGAGGGTGACATCGTAAACGTCTACGAGTGTAGCTTGCGGTGGGAACTCTTGGGCAATTAGTGGAAAACATTTCTATTTGATTTATTAAAAGGTTTTCAATGCATTTGTTTTCGAAGTTCTACATGTATGTTCTTATTTAAGATTCTTTTTTGTTTCAGATATGTCTATGTCTACTGTCGATCATTTACTTGCTCTCAATCCTCTAACTGGTCCAAAGTTCCATGAATGGAGATACTGCATTGAGTATATTCTCCATGAATGGAGACACATGTTTATTCTTACTATGATGCCACTTGCCCCACGTTACCATAAAGTCTCTAGACGTGAGCAGGAGTTCTATGACAGATGGGTGGCATCTGAGGATTTTACTTACAAGTCAATCTCGGATAACCTGTCTAGAGAACTGAAGCTCAAGTACATGGGCTATTGTAGCTCAGTTACGATCTGGATGGACTTAGTAGCCATGTATGGCGAAGTGGAACGAACTATCAACTATGATCTCGTGAAAGACCTTGTTTGTAAGAGAATGGTTGATGGCAGTTCGGTGACACTGCATGTAATGATGATGGATAACACCATGAATCGGTTCACACGTAGAGATGGATGTATCACTGATCGGGCTAAGATCAATATAATCCTGAACTTTTTACCGCTTTCATTCTATGACTTTAAGGAGTATGTAGCTAAGAGAAGTGAGTACTCTTTCAAAGAGTTGTTTACTGATCTCATAGCAGGAAAGTCTTTCGTACCTTCATGGGATTCTGAGTTATCAGATCTTGAGCACAACTTGAGCACATTGAAAGATGTGATTCATACTGTGTGCAAGAATATAATTGATCGCAGAACACGTGAAAGGAGGTCAAATGAGATGAAGAGGGTTGGTGTCACTTCAAGTAAGAACGCATGCGGAAGCAAGGGACAAGGTACGTCATTTGCATTTGTAATGGAAACATGTTTAACATCGATTTCTACTCATTCGTAGGTAGTGGATACTGGAGCTACTGATCATATTTGTTACATTTTGCAGGGGTTCACACCGAGGAGGGTGCTGAAGAATGACGAGGTTACCATCTCAATGGGGAACGCAGCACAAGTGAGTGCAGCTGCCATTGGAGATTTCACCTTGTACTTTGATGATTCTGTTTTAACTTTGAGAGATTTTTGTACGTGCCGGATTTTCGGCGGAACCTTATTTCAGTTTCCAAACTTTATGTTGATGGATATTCAGTTATTTTTTATAGTAGTGTTTCTATCATTGGTAATAACGGTGTTATCTGTCGTGAAATGCTGAATAATTCTCTCTATTTTATTAACTGTAATCATAAGTCTTCCGCTAGTATTGCATTTAATTCATCCGTAATTGATAATCCTAGAAAGAGAATACTTACTTCTTCTGATGAAGATCTTACATATCTCTGGCACTTGAGACTGGGTCACATCAGCTTGAAGCGGATTCAGCGACTTGCAGATGACGGTACATTGGACTTAGTCCAGGCTGTACCTTATCAAGTCTGCGAATCCTGCATCGACGGCAAGATGTCAACTAGGCCTTTCAAGGCTAGTCAGTCTCGAGCAGAGAAAGTGTTGGAATTGATCCATTCTGACTTATGTGGACCGATGTCCACTCAGGCTCGCGGAGGGCATGAGTACTTCGTCACTTTCATTAACGATTACTCAAGGTACAGATACATTTAACTGATTCGCTACAAGTCTTAATGCATTGAGAAATTCAAAGAGTTCAAGGCTGAAGTAGTAAAGAAGGTCAGGAAAACAATCAAGTCACTGCGATTTGACCGCGGTGGCGAATACCTCGGTAACGAGTTCCTGCAATATTTGTCAGATAACGGGATTACATCCCAGTGGACTGCACCGGGTACTCCCCAGCAAAACGGTGTAGCTGAAAGAAGAAATAGGACTCTTCTAGAGATGGAAAGATCAATGATGAGTTATGCAAACTTACCAATTTCGTTTTGGGGCTACGCATTGGAAACAGCAACTTACGTGTTAAATGTGGTGCCTTATAAATCAGTTCCTAAGATGCCTTCTGAGCTCTTCCTTGGTTGCAAACCAAGTTTGTGCAAGTTTAGAGTATGGGGCTGTCCGGCACACGTACTGTCGAAGGAACATGATAAGTTAGAAAGCAGGTCAAAAGTAATGATGTTCATAGGGTATCCCAGGCAAACGAAAGGTGGTTACTTTTACTGTCCTGAGAGTCAGAAAGTCGTTCTTAGCACCAACGCTAGATTCTTGGAGGACGAGTATATGAGTAATCACAAGTCAAGGAGTGATATCTTTCTTCAAGAAATTGAAAACGAGAATGCAATTCTAAGGGAAGGGGAACGTGTAGATGTGGGTGCACCTGTGAGAGGTACAGCACCACAGACACGTTCTTCAGTACAAGGTGCAGAACCACAAGTTACTGCACACACTACTGACACGGCACCGATGCCTCATCGTAGTGGGAGAGTTATTTTCCAGTCGGAAAGGTACAAGTTCGTAGGTGAGTATTCGGACTTGAGCCCGGAAGACGGACATGAGGACTCTGACCCACTGACTTACGAAGAGGCAGTGCAGGACATGGATGTTGAAAAATGGCGTGTCGCCATGGATTCTGAAATTGAATCCATAACTGCTATGGATGTATACCAGAAAACTGATTTGCCGGATGGCTTTAGGGCTATAGGGTGCAAATGGGTATACAAGAGAAAGAAAGGAGCGGATGGAAAGGTTACGGCTTTTAAAGCCAAGGTGGTGGCAAAAGGTTATAGTCAGGAAGAGGGCATTGACTATGACGAAACCTTTTCACCCGTAGCCATGCTCAAATCCATCCGGATACTCCTTGCCATAGCTGCGCATATGGACCTCGAGATCTGGCAGATGGATGTCAAAACCGCTTTTCTAAACGGTTACCTTGAAGAAGGTAGGGACATCTATATGCAGCAACCCGAGGTTACATACGCAAGGGCGAAGAACTTCTTGTCTGGAAGCTTAGGAAGTCCTTGTATGGACTGAAGCAAGCTTCGAGGTCGTGGAACTTACGTTTCAACGATGTGATTAAATCCTATGGATTTGCACAGTTGGAAAACAAAAGTTGTGTTTACCGACTTTGTGTCAGTGGGAGCGTGGTTTTCCTTGCACTATAAGTTGATGACATACTCCTATCCGGAAACAACGAGGGAGTGATGTCGGAAATCAAGGTTTGGTTATCCGAACAGTTCCAAAATAAGTTGATGACATACTCCTACCTTTCAGACATGACGTTCATCTTTCTAGTGGGAAGTGTCCTGAGACACAGCGGGAGAAAGATGAGATGAGTCTTGTACCATACGCTTCGTCGGTGGGTAGCCTCATGTATGCGATGTTGTGTACCAGGCCAGATATCTGTTATGTCGTTGGCATGGTAGCAAGATATCAGTCTAACCCTGGACAGGCGCATTGGACTGCGGTAAAGCACATCCTCAAGTACTTGAAGAGAACTAGGAATTACTGCCTAGTTTATCAAAGTGAGGATTTGTGCCCTGTGGGTTATACAGACTCGGATTTCCAAGGGGACCAGGATGAGAAGAAATCGACCTCAGGATATGTGTTTACTGTGGGAGGTGGAGATGTATCTTGAAGGAGCTCAAAGCAGAAATGCAATGCTGACTCCACCATGGGGGCGGAATATGTCGCCGCATACGACGCCTCGAAAGAGGGGGTATGGCTCAGGAACTACCTTTTAGAGTTGGGCGTGATTCCGAGTTTGCCAAGGAGCATCACAATTTATTGTGATAACTCTGGTTCAGTGGCTAACTCAAAGGAGTCGCGGTCTCACAGGGCAAGCAAACACATAGAGAGAAAGTACCATATCATACGAGAAATCATATCGAGAGGTGAAGTGCTGATCAAGAAGATTGACACTAAGGACAACCTTGTTGATCCATTTACAAAGAGCTTGCCGCAGAAAGTTTACGAAAGACATATTCGTGAGCTGGGTCTGAGGTGGATGCCGACCACTGACAGTGTTTAAAGAGATAGCAGGCTATATAGACGGACTGTATACTCTGTAATAGCTTAGTTATGCTTTGAGTATAAGTGGGAGATTGATGGGTTTTGTATATTGAAAGCATTTATATAATGAGTATACAACGGTTTATCTCTCCTACCTATCAAATAATCTTACATGTATGTAACAATGGTATCCTCTTATCTCACCGATAGGGACGATCATACAGTGTGTAGTAGATCGCGGAAGACAGTATGATCACTTGACCTAGTGAGACATAAACCTATCACAGCCGAGACAACGTATGAGGATACGTCTGTCCGGATGGCTGCGGCATTGTCGGAATAAGTAGTCTGTCTTGGTTACTTGACATGCTGGTACGCAAGGGTGGCATATTGATAGACCGCAGTGAGATGTATTCGACTGTCTGACATCAGCGAATACAAGATCTCGTTATTGATTGAGTCCAAACCCTAACAAAGGTTCAGGGGTTTGCACGGGTTGACTTGCCATGGTGGAGAGCCTGAGTAACGTGCTCGTATGTCCGCATCTTGGGTAACAGCAGTTCGTGTAGTACCGCCTGAGACTGGGTTTAGGTAACCATATCCAAGTTACAGGATGGGGGCATTCCCTGAGGAGCTCAATGACATTCATCGTGCCAAAGTCCTGCAGGCTGATTAAGTTCAGGCACGAGTGATAAGGATTGAGTGGTACTACTCAGGAATAATAAGATATTAATTAATTGTAGATAGAGCTTGTCAGAAGCTCTGATTAATTAATGAATGTCCGGTAACCTTAAATATGGGGATTCTCAATTAATGCAGTCCGTTCTCATAACGTGGTAATAAAGGGGTAGATCCGTATTAATTCTGTGGTGAAAAAGAATTAATATTAATTAATTAATTGTGTCCTGGGTTGTGGACATGGGAATTAATTAATTTATAGGCCCACTTTATTATTTGGATTAGGTCCCAAGTCTGGCCTAAGTAATATATGTTGAATGGAGCCCACTAGCCCATTAGGGATAAAACTATAGGTCTATAAATAGACCCCTCTCTCTCTGAAACCCTAGCCACCTTGATCATAATTCAAATCACTCAAAACCCTAGGGAGAGAGAGAGCTGGGCGGCGCACCCTGTAGAGGGAGGAGAAAGAATTTTCGCCTCTGCCATACATCACAAATCTGTGGAATCCTCACCAGTAGCAGATCTGAACAGCAATAGGACACAGATCTTAATATCTGATCTGGAGAACAGGATCTTTGTTTTCTTTGTTTTTCTTTTCAATTAAATCTTGAAATTAGTGTTCTAATTTCATATTCCGCAGATTTAATTAAATCGCATGGTTGGTTCAACTTTGGAATTCAAACGCGAAAATCGATACAGAATCGACGGAGTTTAGGTAAACTCGATAATCCACGAATCACATTAAATTCATAGGAGCATGCTAGGTTTTTGTGAATTTAGATTATATGCAATATCCATAAATCGATCCGGTTCACATGGGTTTTTGTGATTCGGTTCACTGAAAATCCCTACAAGCTCAGTCCGTTTGATGCTTACAAGATACCTCTTAGTGGGCTACCGCATCCAGAAAACATGGCTGAACGACTGAAACTCTGGTGTCCACTGATTGCGTTGATAGATGTTGGGGATGCTAAGTTGATCCTCGGGGCTGCAGAGATATCTTAAAGGGTAGAGAAGAGGGTAACTGAAGAAATTATGTTGTTATACCCTGACATTCTGGAGCAGGAGAATGCTATGGCAGGTGACCTGAAGGAGGAATTCAGGAGGTGGAGGAGATTCGACTTGGTGAAGCACGAGTTGAATGAGGAAGACCATCCGGTTATGCAAGCACAGCTCGGGCTCACCTTTTGGAGGTTTGAGGAGATATGGGCGAACAAGTGGAGTGCCCAGAAAGAGTCAAAACAAATGACTGAGGGGGAAGTAAGGAACATGCTTCCCCATTTCTCAGGTCTACAGGAAGCAAACTCTCAATGAGAACGATCTGTACTTGGATGCGTGCATACTCCCCCCTACTGACTTTTCTTCTAAGCCTGAAGTTCAAACTGAAACTCCTATCTCTGCAATCCCCGTTTCTCAGGTCTCACTTCCCCAAACTGAAGCTGAAAAAATTCAAGTTCCAGTTCTAACTCCCGAAGACTATCAGAACATCATTGATGTCAGACTAGAGAAGGTGAGGAGACTCTTTGAGCAGCAAAGGAGTCTGGAAGCTGCGGTGCAGAGGGCCAAGAAGGAGCTTTCTGTGGCTGAACTTGAGAAGGAAGAACTAGAATAGGCTCTCTCTCTCTCTCTATCTATGGAACTGACTGTGCAAAATTCTGCAAAGAGAGTAGCTGAGTTGATCCATCAAGTCATATGACCTGGCTTTGAGAATCTTGCCAAGATCGCCAACCTCATAAGGGCAAAGAAGATAGGGAGCAAGATTAAGTTCCAGATTGCTGAGCATGAAAGGAAGCAGAAAGAGGATAAAGAGCGATGGGCCAGAGAAGAAGAAGAAGAAAGGAGGGTAACTCATGGTATGGTGCCTTTTGCTCCGACTGTCATAGTCACTAAGATGCCCTTGGTCCAGCGTGCTGCAGTTCCCTATCAAGCTACCTCAAGCCATTCACCAGACACCATGTTTGCTGAGATGAAGAACTATGTGCAAAATATGATCGAAGCAATCAGGCAGGAAAACCAGGAGGTTAAAGCGAGGCTGGATGCCAAGGGCAAGAAGGATGCAGAAATTGCCAAATTCATCTCCTCCATTAAGTAGAATGTCTCGACCCTCTTTGATATTATCAAAAAAGGGGAAGAGGAGCTCAAAAAGGAGAAGGATGAGAGGAGAAAGAAAGAGGAAGAAGAGAAGCGAAGGAAAGAAGTAGAAGAAGCAAAAAGGATGAGGAGAAAAAAAGCTGAAGAGCAAAGGAGGGAGGCTCATTTCAAAGCACTCATGGATTTGGCCGCAAAACTCTCAGAATCTAAGCCATCTTCATCAGAGCAACCTCCTTCGTAAGTCTCTGGATTTCAAGCTTTTTTTTTTTGCTTTCTGATTATCAGTTTTCAGTTTTTGATCTGTACTTGTAAATTTTCATCATCTAATGAAAAAGTGAAAACTGTATTGAAGAAAAAACCTCATTGTCTCTCTCTCACTCCTCTTACTGTTTTTTTTTTACCCGATTGAACTCACATTTTCCAGTGTGATCAAAAATATTTATTTCGCTCTATTTGGATTAATCAAGAAATATCTCTCCAATTGAGGGGGAAGATCAAATAGAGTAGGTCGGTTAAAGGATTAGTTATCTGAGTAGTGTCGTTGTAAACTCAGTTCACCATTTCTCCTTTTTAACCTGCCTTTAGATAAGTGGTTTTGAAAACACCAAAAATGGGGAAATTGTTATAAACTGAGTTTCAGTTTACTCCCTTATTTGATGTTTTGGTGTGTCAAAACTTAACTTCTAGGTTTCTAGTATGGTCTTGCATGTAATCCTTGTATAGGATAAAACTTGAGTTGTTATAGACTAGAAACCAAAGCTGAAGATCAAGCGGTCAGAAACTTGGTTTCTGAAAATGGAATTCGGAGAAGCCAAAATTCGAGAAGATGAGAATCAAGTTTCAGAACTTAAAGTAAAGACTTTGAAAAACTTGAAGTGATGAAGACTAAGTTTCGTAGCTTGAAACTTAGAATGTTCAGAAACTCGGTTTCTGGAAACTGAGTTTTTCACTGAAGAGCGGAAACTTAAACTGACTTTGGAGAATGTCAGTTTTCAGTTTCAGAATTCAAGCGCACGTGAAAAACAAGGAGACGCAGGGAACCTGAAGTGGAATCCGAAGTCAGACTCAAGATTCATTAAAGTGTCAATCAAAAAGTCAGTACAAGGAAACTTGAACTTGGATTCATCGGGCTGAAACTTAATCTGACAAGGGTAGGTGAGAAATACGCTGCCAAAAGTGAAAAGAAGACGGTAGAGCAGAGCATACCAGAATAATGAGCTATGATTGGACGACCCAATCTTTGTCTCTAACGGCTGGATCGACAAGTCTAACGAACATAATTCAAATCATCCATCAACCTGGCTATAAATAGCTCAACACTTCGACATAATTAAAAACCTGACTCTCGCGCAATCTGTCAAACTAAAAAAGTCAAAAAGCTCTCTAAAACTCAATGTTTACTCCGTGTTATTTGAACATGAGGATTAAGTCTTTGACACAAGCTATTCATTCTGATTATCTATCTAAGTGCACGAAGCTGAAGCTTTCTAAGCTTAAGTTATTAATTGGTGATTATTACTTTTCAAGTAATAATCACAACAGTCAGTTTCCTATTCTGTGATACTAATTATCACGAGCATTGCCAACCAACCTCAGTTCTGGGAAGAACAGAAAACATCCACCATCCAGATTGAAAGCTGCGAGGTGCGTCCTCACTTCAAGCTGAAGAAGGAAGCAGTAACAATGAGTTTCTGGGCAAGTGAGGCTAGCAGACCAAAGGACGAAGGTTTCCAATGTGCTAGCCATAGATCGTGAGAAGGCTTATAAATTGATCCTTAGTGAATTACCAAATTGATTTCTGAAGAGTGGACGTAGGACTTTGATTTGAACCACTATAATATCTTGTGTCATCTTATCGCTTTCTTTAAGTCTCTGCATTTTAAGTTTGCGTAATTATTTGAAACCTTCAATACTTTCTAAGTATTGAAGTGTATATTTGAAACTGAAACTTAAACCTTTGTGTGCTTAAAACTGAGTTCTATCAAAACTGAAAACTGAGTCTCTGAAAGTCAGTTTTCAGGCAAGTGCAAGATACATTTATAACTTCCGTTGTACATACTTTTGCACTCTAATTTCGGGACCAATAAGTGGTATAAGCGCTAGTCAGTCCTTACAGGCTGGTCGTTTTTGAAAGTTGCTTAGGACCGGATCCACATTTCCTTGCATTTGTACTATTTTTATCTTAAGCTCGGGTATACTGAAGATAGCCCATGTTGTTAAGCTTCCCAAGTACTCCACAGAGACTTACAATAGATGGAAGAAAATGACATCGATCATGCTAAGGAATATTCATCCGGAGATGGCAGATGTGATAACCAACGGGCCGATAAAGATCACCAAGGTCAACACTCAACTTGGAGGAGGCGATGACCTGGAGATAATCGAGAAACCATACGCCAAGTGGACCACCGAAGATAAGGCTCGTGCCCACTTGGACGTAGTGGCCCTTTAGCTGATTCTACAATCCCTACAAGAAGCTTTGGCTGTCGAAGTGCTGGAGTACGACAACGCCAAACAAGTTTGGGACTTCCTTGACACTCTTTGCCAAGAGACCGATCAGATGAAGAGAAACAAGCTACAAAACTGTGCAGATAAGTATGAATCATTTTAAATGCTTCCCGGTGAAAATATCAAATCTATGGAAGCTAAATTCAATACTAGGGTTTGTGAGCTTAAAGAATTGGGTAGAGAGTATAAAGTTGCAGATATTAATGCGAAAATCCTCTCAAAGATGCCCAAAGATGATTGGTTTGTAAAAACCACGAGCTTGAAAGAGAAGGACCTGTCAAAGATGACCACCAATGATGTCTTTACCCAACTACAAGCGCACGAGTGGGACATCCAGACGGACAACAGAAATGAAGCCATTCGCAGTGCAAGTTCACCACCCGAAGAAGATGTTATCTTCTTTGTGAAGAGAGATTTTCAACGGAGACCTAAGAAGCTATATGAGTCCGAGAGGCCAAGTGGCCAATCATCTGCAGCTAAGTATTGAGTTTAGGTATTTGAGTTTATTTGTATTGTATTGTTTGACCTATTTATTAAATCTTCAAATATAGATGTCAATTGTGGATTTTAGAATCATATCTTTATAGATTGAAATAATGAAGCTAAGTTATATAAAAATCATAGGGTAATTTTAAATGTAATGTAACCATCTTTTTACTAAACATAATCTTTTTAAAAAAATAAAATTTTAAATAATAAAATAGTATTATAATTTTACCTTTAGCCTTAAATTTAAATTTTAATTAAAATAACGAACAACCCAATCTAATTATGGACAAGACGCTCAAGACAAGGTGATTATCGGGCTTCAAGTGCTTGGAGTCGATAAGACTCATGATTATCCAAAAGAATATTTTATTTGAGAACTTTATTCAATTTAATTGGTCGTAATTTTTCTTACGATTAATCATCCGTTAAATTCCACGTAGTGTCCACATCCCACTCAACTGACGTCCACGTAGATTATTAATGAGTTTGACACTACGCGGAATCTAATGGATGATATGTCGTAGAAAAAAATTACCGTTAGTTAAGTTTGATAAAATTTCCAAACATAAAATTCTTCTGGATAAAATCCATAACAGATAAAATTTTGGATAAAATTCCCAAACAAAAAATTCTTTACGATAAAATCCCCTAACAAATTAAATTTTTGGATAAAATCCCGAGAAGTGAAAACCTTTTTGATAAAATTTTGTGTTTTCCATTCATTATATGCATTAAAATTTTAAATTGAGAGTTACAAATGTAAAATAATTTAAATTATTTTTTTAAAGGGATTATGTTAAACAAAATTACCCATAATAAAAAGTAAACTCAAACATGTAACCTATCTCCATTTACATGAAATAAAAATCAACACTCATGAATTCTGCGGTAATACACCTTGTTCTTGAAAAATCTCATTAGAAAATTATCTCCCAACGTATTCTTGCATGATGGTCAATGGCGGATCCACATGGATAAGTTCGGTATTTGGCAAATTCTCAGATGAGACGGTCTCATCATTTTTATTGTGAGACGGATTTAATGAAATGATGTGTTTCTTTATTACAAATGATGTCTCACCATTTTTATTGTGAAACGAATTTTAATGAAATAATGTGTTTCTTTATTGCAAATGATGTATTTCTTTGTTGCAAATAATGTAATTTTTAAAAATGAAATGATGTATTTAACTTATTGAAATGATGTATTAAGGTCCGTCTCACAATAAAAAAATGGTGAGCCCGTCTCTCAGGAGACCAACTCTCGGTATTTTTATGTATGGTTCCATTCATTTTCATGTTGTGAGAAAAAATAAATTAAAAAACAGGAATAAAAGGGTATGGGTGGGCTGAAAATGTATATATATATATATATATATATATATATATATATATATATATATATATATTTTAAAGTTTTACTCTTCATTGTATTTTTTTAAGTTTTACTCTTCATTATATTTTTTATGAGAATTTTGAAAGAGCCCCTACCATAAATTTCTGGATCCATCACTAATAATAGTGATTGAGACCCGTCAACACGATAACACAATTCTCATACGAGACTAATGAACAATGATGGATGGAGTTTTAAGCAATAGTTTCTCTTTTCATCCCAATTAGGGATGTCAATTTAGCCCAAAATTCGCGGGTTGATCCGATTTACCCGAGCCAAAACACGGATTAGGGTCGAGGTATTTTGGCTCGAAAAAAATTTAGTCTGAATAATTTGGGACCGAATATCACGAGCCCCGATAGGGTTGATCTCAAAACCTGATGGGTTGGTCTGATTAATCTGATTATTATTTTTATTAATATATATATATATATATATATATATATATATATA
>JAPKLW010000303.1:150899-213549 GCA_026898455.1 Plectranthus barbatus
AAAAAAAAAAAAAATATCTCGAGCTTGACGTAGAATGATCGTTGAATTCTCGGCCCATTCCGTTCTTAGGTGATTGTTGGGCGATGACGTAGGAGTTGTGTTTGGAAAGAAAGAAGAAATCTAAGAACTGATGTCGCAACGGTATAATTTGTGCTCTAAGAATAGTGAATCTTATCTTTATTTTACGTAAATGAAGATGAGATTATATATTTGAGTTTGATTTTTATTATTTTATTAAAATTTTAATCAAAAGTTGCAGGGGTAAGGTTATAATATTATATTATAATTTAGATTTTTTTAAAATATAATATAAAATGCTGCTGCATTTATAACTACAATAAATTGTAAATCTTGATTAAGATTATTTTTTGTTAATACCACATTTGAAGTTTAGTTTTGTTTTGTACTCCAATTTTTAAAAATAAAATGATTTATCTAATGCCTAATAAAATTTTCTCATAAATCACTAACATAAATTTCTCCGCTCAAAAATGGTTTAAGGATGTTTCGCTTCTCATTTAATATATGCAGATATTCATATGAGACGGATTCATCATTTTTATTGTAAGACGAATTTAATGATGTATTATAATTCATTGAAATGATGCAAATGATGTAAATTTTTACAGTTAAAAAAATTAATATATAAAAAAATAAAATGATGTATTTATTTTATCAAAATAATGTATTAAAATCCATCTCATAAGAAAAAATGATGTGGTCGTCTCTCATTAGGCTAACTCTTACTATATTGAACCATTTTTATATTATCACACATTATTAATACTTATTTGCGGATTATATTTATATTAATTTCTGAATGTTCCCACAATTTTAAATTATGTACGATATTTGATCTATGTATATACATAAATTAATTTAAATTGTAAAATCTAGCTTACTCTGATTAAATTTTTAAACACTAAAAAAAGTTGAGAAATTTAAATTATGTGGATGGATAAAATAAAAAGGAGAATCTTTCAATAATTAACCCGTCCGACTGCTGACGTGTCAAGTATCAATGCAGAATTCTCCACAAGCATCCAGAATCAATCCATTTACCGTGATACCCGAAAATATCTCCTGGAACTTTCCAGAAATTTCAAGCTCCCCTGTTTTCCCTCATCCGCTCCCTATAAACTCTCACCCTCCAACCGTTTTCCACATCTGCAAACAATCGAAAACGCATTCAATCTAATCTAAGAGGCCGTTTTCATTTCTACATTCCATTCACACAGTTCAGCATTTCGGAGATGGATGGTCCATTCTTCACTAACCGCCGCCGCTACCAACAGCCCGATGTATATCGCAGCCCTTTTTACCATTCCCCTTCTGTTCGTGGCGTGCCCGTTTACCATGTCGACCCGATCTCGGAAGCTCAACGACCAGCGGAGAGGGTTTCCTCAGCCCCGAAAGTTGTTCGGATTCCGGTTCAATTTTTCGGGTCCAAGAAAGTGGATCAGTCGGGGTCAGCCGTGAAGATACAGAAGGTCTTTAGGGGCTTTTTGGTCAGGAAGAGTTTGAGGAAGATCAAAGATATTAAAGCCCAGGTGGATGAGATTGATGAGAAGCTGAAGAGGAGCGAAGTAGTCGATTTGGTAAAGAGGGATCCGAAGGAGAGGCTTAGGATGAACGAGAGTTTGATGGCTCTTCTTCTCAAGCTTGACTCGATATGTGGAGTCGATTTCGGTGTTAAGGGTTGCCGGAAGGCTGTGATTAAGAAGGCGATCGGTTTGCAGGAGAGGATCGACGCTATTGTGGCCGGTGATTCGGATGGGAAGGAACATGGAGAGAATATTGATATGGAGAGCGAGAATGTAGTTTCTCCCCTGAGTTCGAATGATTCGAGTGAGAATCCGGAGGGTTTGATTTCCATAGAGGGAGGTGAGAGAGCTATGGAAATTGCTGAGATTATTGATGTTGGGGTTGATTGCGAGGTCAAGGTGAGTGAAGCGAATGGTGTTGATGACAATCTAGATTTTGTCCAGGAGGATTCAGAAATTATGAAGGAGGGAGAAGGGGCGAATGATATGAAAAGAAATCGAGAGTTGTTTGGAGAAGATGTTGGGAGAGAATGAGAAGATGATGAGAATGATGACACAGCTGTACGAGAAGACTGAGTTACAAACGACGATGATCAATGCGCTGACAAACCGTGTTGAATTGTTGGAGAAGGCATTCTTGTGCGATAGGCTGAGAAGGAAGAAGACGGCTGCTGCTCCACCTAAAGAAAATTAGGTTTTTTAATTTTTAAATTTATTTTTGCCCATTTATACTCTTTGGGTTTTCAGTTTACGGAGAGTTGGTGTTGTAAATAAAATTGCATTTTCATTTAGTAAATAATTTATTTTTTTTCAATTGTGTTTTAGGTAGAAAGTCTTGAAGGCAAACCAAGATGATTATTTTTGCAATTGTTTGGAAATCTCATAATACGAAAAAGATTTAGATGAAAACAAAAGTATTAATGACTATTCAATACAAACAGTATAAAAATCTATCTATTAAGATAAGAGGCCAAATGTCTCTCTACTTTAATATTGTTTGAGGTGATTATCATTTTCATAATATATGCTAATAATTAGCAGGAAATAGGATATACATCAAATAATATTGCTGTTTAGAAACTTATATGATGATTATTGGGTCAATGTTATTTTCTTGCGGGCTTTGACCAAAAAACCATGCCAATAACACGAGGGGAATCACATGCAATCGCGCACGCGCCAATAACACGAATGGGTATGCGTGGGACTTTTTCTTTTTCATTTTCCTTTAATTTCCTTTATTCTTTATATTTATTTTTCTTTTAATTCAAATTTTTATTTATATATGAATAAAATGTATAATATATATTTTTTATTTCTTTTATATATATATATATATATATATATATAAATAATAGGAGTTACTATGAGAAATAAGAATAGATCTCGCGCGTCCATCTCATCGAATCGACGAACGGGATTCATTATCAACAAATTGAAAAATGCGGCATTTTTGCCCCAATATCCTGAAGTTTTTAGCCTAAAAACTGTAAAAATACACAAACAACAATTTTCATTTTTAGTCTGATTTACTTTATTTTTAGCCCGATTTACTTCATTTTTATTCCGATTTACTTCATTTTTACATAAATACGAATTTAAAAAAATTAAACATCTTCTTCTTCAAAGCAGCAACACGGGCATAGTCTCTATAAAACTAAATACCAACATCAACAGTTCTAAAAATTCTGCCCTTAAAATACTTCATCTCATCAACACACTTTGGAATAAATGAACCTGTAAGATACAAAAATGCACAAAGTTAACACTAAAGATTCACAATATAATAGTAAAAATGAACGTCGATCTGAATAAAATAAATTTTTTTAAAACTATATTCATGCACAATTAACAAAGTCGAGACTGAACACGAATACGAAATCTAGAAACAAAGAAAAAAATCTGATCGACGGAAAAAATATAAATCAAATCGAACGAAGAAGGAAGAAGAAATCAAATCGCGCGAAGAAAAGAATAAAAAATCTGATGAGATACTATTTCAGATTTATAAAAAAAAGTTAAAATTACAAAAAATAACCTTAAATTTTGCAAAACTGCAGGATAATCGAGAAAAACTGCACACGGAGTGAAATAGATCATGAGCGTTGAAATCATAAAATCAAGACTGAGATTTATTCTCATTTCTCATACTAAAAACTATTCTCATGTGATCACTACTCTCTCTCTCTCTATATATATATATATATATATTCAATTATATCCAATGATTATATTTTATAACGAACACTTTTTTTCAAAAGCTATATTTTATAACAAATACTTATTTTTTCTATAAATAAACTACCCTTCATCACAATATACTTCATCCACAAAAATCATATTCATTTCATAACTACTATAGCCAACATGAATGGATATGACCTAACAACCCCTCTCAAAATTTCGAACAAACTTTGTACATTTTAACGTGGAATGCGTTGCAAAATAATCCGATGCAATTTATTTCCCAACTTGAGTTCCCCCAAAGTTATCCAAACAGTCATATTCAATTCTCAACTCCCCAAGGATACTCTTCGCAATATTATTACCAATTTGAGCATCATCTGCAATGATTAGACGCTCGAGTATTACCAATTTGAGCATCATCTGCAATGATTAGACGCTCGAGTCGTTTATGGTACAAATAAAACACTCAAAATATATGCTTACTTGGATTATTTTACATAACATAATAGTTGAGTATGAAGGGGAAATGGCGAGCAAATAGGTCGAAAAAGGATCAATGTCGACTGCCGAGACTATTAAAGGAGAAGTCAATCAAAGTGCATCTAGAAGATTCAAACAGTACTTCAAAAGAGCCGTTGATTTACGTGTCAAGAGAACTCATCACCAACTTCGAATCGCCCTTGTTGAGCATATCTTGACACAATAGTGATTTAATAATTTCTTCTATCAAATTTTATTAAAAGAAGAAGGACAGAAAAGTGTGGTCTTTTGTCTTCACAATTTTGGTTTCCATTTGGTGAACTCTTTTTCATAATATCTCTTATTTCTCAGCTAATTATAGATTGCATTCTAGAAGGGTTATTTAATTCTGAATCTAACTATTAATGAGGAAATATTGGTGATATATTGAGATTTGTTGATGTTAGTTGGTTGGTGACCTCTAGGTGATTTCTAGAGAGAACATTGTTTATCCATTATTTGATATAGTGGACATTTTGTTGAGGTGGTATCTAGCCTGCGGTTCTTACCTTCATAATGCAGGATTTTCACGTTAAAATTCTGGTGTCCTCTTTATTACTTTATGGTGGATTTTATATGCTGAAAGCATTTATTACATTGTGTATACATTCAGCTTTCTCTTATCTGTAAACAAACTTACATGCGAGAACAATGGTATCCTCTTATCTCTTTCGATAGGAAGATCATACAACGTGTAGTAGATCGCAGAAGACCGTATGGATCGCTTGACCTAGTGAGATATAAATATAAATATCACAACCAAGACAACGTTGAGGATAAGTTTGTCGGTGTGGGTTGCGACATAGTCGGATAGAAGTGATTTGTCTTGATCACTTGATATGTTGGTACGTGTGGTTGTGTATTGATTGGACCACAATGAGATGTATTTATCTGTCTGACTTCAGAGAATACAAGATCTCGTATCTTGATTAAGTCTGAACTCTAACAAAGGTTCTGGAGTATACACAGGTTGACTGTTGCTTTAACTTGCAATGGTGGAGAGCCTGAGTAACATGCTCGTATACCTGCGTCTTGGTTGACAGTAGCTCGTGTCGAACATTCTGGCGATTAGAGTTAGATTACCATATCCAAGTAATAGGATGAGGACATTCTTGAGGAGCTCAATAAGGTTCATCGTGCTAAAGTCTTGTAGGATGATTAAGTTCAAGCACATGTGATAATGTTTGGGTGGTACTGCTCAGGAAAATACGAAATTAATTAATTGTATGAATCATGTGAGAAACTCCAATGAATTAGTGAATATCCAATAACCTTAAATATGAGGATTTATCAAGTTAATGCAACCCGTTCTCATAATGTGGTAATAAAGGGGTGGGTCAATATTAATTCTGTGGTGAAAAAGAATTAATATTAGTTAAATAATCGTGTCCTGGGTTGTGGACATGAGAATTAATTAATTCAAAGGTCCACTTTATTATTTGCATTAGGTCTCAGGTCTGACCCAATTTAATTGCTGAAGAGGAGCCCATTAGGGTTTAATCGTAATATTATAAACAACCGCTTCTCTCCTCGGATTTCATAAATCACAACAATTGAAACCTTAGAGAGAGAGAGAGAGAGGGGCGGCGCCTACCTGCAGCGGGAGAGAAAAAATTCGACTCCGTCTCGTGCAGTACAATCTTGTGGAATCGTCACCAAGGTCAAGAACATCTGATTATTCTTATCTCTTCTTATTTCAATTAAATCTTGAATTAATATTGCAAAATATTAATTTCTTATTTTGTATATTTAATTGATATGCGTGGTGGAATAGAATTTTGATTCAACGTGAACAAGATTCAGATCTGCAATTAAAAAGGTAATCATGTGCATTAAATTCATAGGAGCATGCTAGGATTTAAATATCGAATGGTAATTATTTTGACATCCATGAACGATCTAGATTTATTCGGATTTGGTGATTCAATTCACGATAACAAAAATCCCTACACTTTATGGATGCTTTGGTGATTTGGTTGGTTCAGCTTGAATGGTTGATCTCATTCAAACAAACAAGATTGCTTCTTTGGTTGTTTTGGTTGTCTTTACATTGGTTTTTTAATTCCCAACAATTATTTAGATTTTTAGAATTACTTGATAAATTTCTAATTAATCCTCTGACAAATTTCAGCTATGATCAAGTTTAATAAAACTGTATAAAACTATGTCATTAAATAATAAGGTGTATTTTGGAATGAATTCAATTAATTAACTGTATTCCTTCTAGGGGTGGTTTGGCCAAGAATGAATCAATCAAACCAAATTAATTTGACTAATTTTATTAGTTAGAGAGAAATGATTTGGCTGTGTTGGGATTGGCAAACTCAATTGTCCCACATTAAAGAAACAAAGAAGTAATTCGAGTGAGATATTAAAAATATATGGTTTATCTTGTTTCCATGTTGGACAATATTTATCCTTATCAGTATATGATTTGGACAGGAATTAATCTACTTGAGATAGATTAGGATTTAGATATCTTTACTATTGTGACTAGAAAATGAGCAAGCCCATTATCGGTCCATCAGAAAAGAAAGCCCAAATAAGGAAGCCCAAAAATGAAATATTTATGTAAGGCAGACTCTTCGGTTGCTCGGCAAGTCGGTCGAGCTACATTGACCGAACTACATGCTGCTCGAACAAGGTCAACTCGGACACTATAACAAGCTGGATTGCTAACTCGAGCCGTGGAAAGGTGAAACATGCTCGATCGAATGAACGCAACCATTAGAGGCACTAGTTCAACTGAAAAATTGTGACTTTTCGTTTAGAGTCACATCTTTGTATCTAAACCCTATAAATAGAGCTACATTTATTGTAAAATGACACATTAAAATCAGCAATAGAAGCATTAAGCATTTTAATTCTATTTACAGTTGATCATTTACTTCTATTTTGTTTGCGATCTACTACTTATTTTATCAAGTATTCTTATAAAATAGACTTCTGAAAATTCGAGCATTAACAATTGGCGCTAGAAGGAGGGCCCAATAAGAAAGAAAGATAAAATAATGGAGAACTACAACAACAAAAACCCACCAATCGGACGGGGAGTCTTCCGAAGTGCCATGGAGTTCGAAGCCAAAATCAAAAGGTGAAAGGATGAGTACCACAATCTGCAGGAGGAAAATCGCAGGGTTACCCAGGAAGCTAAAGTTCTTCGGCGATAATTGGTCGTAGCCCAAAACGAAGGCCAGAGCGAGACTCTCTCCAGGAGCAGAACCCCTCTGCTCGAGTCCGAGGGGGAGGAAGAGGCCTTCTGTGCCCAAACCGAACCGAACCCAACGGCAGTTGGGTCCCGACCGAAGATAGTGAATCTAGGGAGAAAATCTGATTGCTCAAAAACAGCCCGAGCAAATGTAGAAGTTTATGTTTGTGATTTCGGGGGCACCATCTCCTCCGAAGAATATCCAACTGGAAAGATACGCCGAGTCTCCCTTCACTTGAAGGATATCGGTCGTGCAGCTGCCTTCTTGATTCACAATGCTGACACTAAAGATATACGACGGGAAGACAGGCCCCGATGAGTTCATAACACTTTAGAAAATGAAGATGCAAACCGTGGTGATTCACGATCACCAGCACAAAGCATGCATGTGCAAAAGCTTCGGAGCATGCATGGACAGGCCGACCATGCAATGGTTCATGCATCTACCTCCGAGCTCGATCTCTTCATTCAACGAGCTGCACGAATCCTTCGTACAACATTTTCAAGCAATCGAAGAGCACCAAAGAGATCGGACGACCTTTACTCTGTCATCCAGAAAGAAAACGAATCCCTTTAGGACTTCTTGAAGTGATTAAATTCAGTAAAGGTAACCATCCCAAACTGCTTCAAAGAAACGATAATATCGGCATTTAAGAAAGGCCTAAGAAGAAATTCCAATCTCTTTTGGAAGTTGGTTAAGTACCCTTGCTCGACCATGGTCAAAGGCTGAAGCCCAAACTCGACAAGAAGTCGAAGAGGATAACTTCGGCCAAAGTAACAAGAATAAGCCCCAGTCAAGCCAATCAGAAAAGAGAAGCGAGGTATGGGACAACACCCGATACCAACCCTATCCTGCTTGGGTTGAATCGTCAAAGCAGAGAATGAAGGTGGTATCAAACACGGCCCAAGACGAGCAAAAAAATACCACTCCAAATAGTTATTTGGGAACTGTAGAAGATCGGCAACGAGGTCCGATGGCTTCCTTCAAGATCATGGTCATCAGACTGATGACTGCCGAGACTTGAAAAGAGAAGTCGGTCAACTTCTAGCCAAAGGGCTCCTAACATGTCTGAAGCCCACTAACAAAGGAAAGGTTTGGACGAGAAACAAAAAGAGGGGCCAAGGGGCTCCCAAAAATCAAACCCCGGCCATGGGAGCTAATCAGCAACCCTTGCTCGAGGAGCCCCAGCAGCCAGAAATTAAAGGGTCATCAATGTCCTTACTAGGGGCTCCTCGATGGCCGAGTCATCTCAGAATGCGGCAAAGAAACTGTAGGGTTTTCCCGTGAACCGAATCACCAAAACCAAACTGAACCGGATCGATTTATGGATTTTATGCATAATTAAATACAAGATAAATCCTAGCATGCTCCTATGAATTGTGGATTGAGAAATTACCGTTATTCCGTCGATTCTGAACCGATCTTTTGCGTTTGAATTTCCAACTTGAATTCAACCACGCAATCCGATTTTATCTGCAGAATCAGAAATTAGAAATCCAATTTCTTAAATAAAATCGAAAAGACAAAGAGGGAAGAAAGAAATCTGTTGTTCTCCAGATTAGATCTTCAGATCTGTATCCCGGTGCTGTTCAGATCTACTACTGGTGAGGACTCCGTAGATCTGTGGTTTGAACAGGACCAGAAGCGAAATTCTCCTCCCTTTTGAAACAGGATCGGCGCCCCTCTCTCTCTCTCATAGGTTTAGTGTGTTTCAACTGTGTTACAACTTATGAGAGAGAGCTGTCTATTTATAGACCTAGGGTTGTAAACCCTAATGGGCTCATGGGCTCAATTCAGCACACTTTCCTTGGGCCAGACCTGGGACCTAATGCAAATAATAAAGTGGGCCTATAAATTAATTATTTCACATGTCCACAACTCATGACACAATTAATTAATTAATTAATATTATTTCTTTTTCACCACAGAATTAATATTGACCTACCCCTTTATTACCACGTTATGAGAACGGGCTGCATTAATTGAGAATCCCTATATTTAAGGTTACCGGACATCCATTAATTAATAGGAGCCTCTGACAAGCTCTAACTACAATTAATTAACATCTTATTATTCCTGAGTAGTACCACTCAAACCTTATCACTCGTGTTTGAACTTAATCAGCCTGCAGGACTTTGACACGATGAATGTTATTGAGCTCCTCAGGGAATGTCACATCCTATTACTCGGATATGGTTACCTAAACCTAGTCTCAGGCGGTACTACACGAACTGTTGTTACCCAAGATGCGGATATACGAGCACGTTACTTAGGCTCTCCACCATAGCAAGTCAAAGCAACAATCAACCCGTGCAAACCCCTGAACCTTCGTTAGGTTTGGACTCAATCAATATAACAAGATCTTGTATTCACTGATGTCAGACAGACGAATACATCTCACTGCGGTCCATCAATACGCCACCTTTACGTACCAGCATGCCAAGTAACCAAGACAGACTACTTATTCCGACAATGTCGCGGCCATCCGGACAGACGTATCCTCATACGCTGTTTCGGCTGTGATCAAGTTTATGTCTCACTAGGTCAAGTGATCATAATGTCTTCTGCGATCTACAACACGCCGTATGATCATCCCTATCGGTGAGACAAGATGATACCATTGTTCATACATGTAAGATTGTTAACAGATAGGAGAAATAAAATGTTGTATACTCATTATAATAAATGCTTTCAGTATACAAAACCCATCAGAAACATTGCCGAGACTTGAGAAGCCAACCGATCCAGCAAATTGAAGCATCTCCCTTTGAGATTTGCTTCGGTGCCAAAGATTAAATAGAAGCTCGTCATTCGCACGATGACGCCCTGTTACCACTTAATGATAGTAAAATGCCAGGTTAAAAGGATTCTCGTTGACACTGGAGCTTCATCCAACGTCATATTCCTCAAAACTCTTCGAGGAATTAGGATCTCTAAGTGGAATATAACCGAAGACCCAATTACACTTGTTGGGTTCAACGGTGAGAAACTAAATTCTCTTGGGGAGA
The DNA here is from genome assembly GCA_026898455.1 of Plectranthus barbatus. Classification (NCBI taxonomy): domain Eukaryota; kingdom Viridiplantae; phylum Streptophyta; class Magnoliopsida; order Lamiales; family Lamiaceae; genus Plectranthus; species Plectranthus barbatus. The sequence continues at coordinate 161,367 of JAPKLW010000303.1, forward strand.
TTACACTGCCAGTATTTGCCGAAGGGTTGAACTTGTCGACTTGCTTCCAAGCAGACATGCTTCTTCGGCATATAACGTCCTGATCGGTCGACCATGGATCCATGCCATGATGGCCCTACCGTCCTCCTACCATCAGATGATCAAATTCCCAACTCTTTTGGGAGTTCAAACTATAAGGGGGGACCAGCTCGCTTCGAGGAGTTGCTATGAAATACTCTCTGAACCATTCACGTGATGGAAGCCGAGCATATCGAGGGCAGCTAAAAAATCCTGATTAACACAGAAAATCCATCTCGAACTACTTTCTTCGGAGAAAATTATCCGAAGAACAAAAACTCGAGATGCAAAATTTCCTCTCACAGAATAAAGAAAACTTCACATTCTCTCATACGGATATGTCGAGCATTGATCCATCGATCATCTCCCATCGACTACGTCTTTATCCGAAGTATAAGCCCGTGAGGCAAAAAAAGAAGAAGGTTTGCTCGAAAATGAAATGAAGCCACTGCCGAGGAGGTAAAAAAATCTTCTCAAAGTAGGATTCATTTGCGAAGAAAAATATCCTGAATGGCTCGCGAATGTGGTCGTGGTCAAGGAAAAGAACGGGAAAAATAGAGTTTGTGTGGACTACACAGACTTAAATAAAGCTTGTCCGAAAGACCAATTCCCACTCCCACACATCGACCGGCTCGTTGATGCCACTGCGGGGTTCGGCATAATGAGCTTTATGGATGCCTTCTCGGGGTACAATCAAATCAAAATGTATCCCCCGGACGAAGAGAAAACAACCTTCATGACTAACCAATGAATTTATTGCTTTAAAGGCATGCCCTTCGGCCTCAAGAGTGCGAGTTCATCCTACCAAAGACTAATGCATCGAATGTTCAAACAGCAAATCGGCCGAACTATGGAAGTATACATAGATGATATCCTGGTGAAGTGAGATAAATTCAAAGATCACCTTCGAAATCTGGCCGAAACATTCTAAATCTTGGAAAAATTCAACATGAGGTTGAACCCTGCAAAGTATGCCTTCGGCATTTCGTCCGGTAAATTTCTCATATACGTAATCAGCCGAAGAGGAATTGAAGCCGATCCGCTCCAGATAAAAGCAATTTAAAACATCCAGCCACCCAAAAATGTGAAGGATGTGCAACGGATGATCGGAAAGTTGGCAGCAATTAGCATATTCGTCACACGATACTCGGATAGGACGAACTCATTCTTTTCTCTGCTCATAAAAGAAAAGAAGTTTGAATGGACGAGGCAGTGCGACGAGGCGCTCAATTCCTTAAAACATTATCTAACAAGTCCCCCAGTCATGGCAAAATCACAACCCAACGATGAGCTACAACTTTACATGGCCAATTCGGAAAAAGCTATAAGTGATGTACTCGCTCGGAAAGTAAACAGGAACCAACTCCCTATGTATTACGCCAGCCAAACACTTCTCGGTGCTAAGTCGCGATACCCAACCTTGGAAAAGCTCGTACTCACCCTCGTCATGGCTTCGAGAAAACTAAAGTCGTACTTCGAATCTCATCAGATCAAAGTGGTTTCATCATTTCCAATTCGACACATTCTATCCAAACCTAATCTATCAGGCCAGATGATGAAATAGGCTATCGAGCTTGGGGGCTACGGACTTCAATTCGAGCCAAGGAGCACCATCAAGTCTAAAATCCTTGCCGACTTTATTGCGGATTACACACCCGAGCTCCAAATCATGGCCAAGCTCAAGCTAGGATCCACTTCGGACAGTTTAGAATTTTCGACCCTCGCTATAGATGGTTCCAGTAATTCTAGGGGGACTGGAATAGGGATACCACTTGTATCCCTCCAAAGATGGGTCATTGAAAGGGCAATTTATTTCGAATTCCGAACTACAAACAACATAGCTCAATATGAGGCTCTGGTTGTCGGACTACAATTAGCAGTGGATCTAAAGGTCCAAAAGTTAAAAATCGAGTCCGACTCTCAGCTCGTCGTCAACCAAGTTCGGGGCGAGTTCCAGGCGAGGGATGCTCGAATGCTAGCATATCATGAACTTGCCAAGGAACTCGAATCAAAATTCGAAGAAGTTGAAGTCACACATGTACCCCGAGAAGAAAGCTCGCCTGTCGACGCCCGTGCCAATCTGGCCACGACTGCAAGTTTGTGGGGAACTCGAACTATTCCACTTACCGTAGCACTCTGGCCAACCACCAGGGACCGCAAGTCCGAACCTATGGAAATGTGCCCGGTGAATGATCCCCAGGAATCGTGGATAACTCCTATTATAAAATATCTATCAGAAGGAGTTCTACCACAATAAAAGGCCGAGGCCATCTGACTAACCCGAAGAGCCGCATAGTTCATCCTTTTGGACGGCCAACTCTATAAAAGATCCTTTGAAGGACCATTATTAAAATGTGTGTCCGAAGAAGATAGCTCTTTGGTCCTTTCGGAGATTCACTCTGGGAGTTGTGGAAATCATTCGGGCTCTAGGAGCTTGGCCCATCAAACCTTCACAGCTGGATTTTATTGGCCATCCTTGAAGAAAGACGCCGAAGAGGTAGTTTGAAAATACGTCAGTTGTCAAAGGTTCGTAGGACTAACACACTCACATGTCGAACCACTTCATTAAAACGTGCTTGCTTGGCCATTTTCTCGGTGGGGAATTGACATTGTGGGAAAGCTACCAAAAGCAAATGCTAAAAAAGAGTATTTAGTAGTTGCCACAGATTCCTTCACCAAGTGGGTCGAGGCCCGACCACTTTCAAGGGAACGGGATACCGAGATAATAAACTTCTTATGGAAAAACATTATCCTTTGGTTCGGACTACCTTGAAAAATAATTACGGATAACGGGTGTCAATTCACTAGCAAAAAGTTCAAGGAGTACTGCAAAACAGTTGGAGCTCGTTTACTATTCTCAACACCAAGATATCCCGAGGCTAATGGTCTGGCCGAGTCATCTAATAAAACAATCATAAACATTATAAAAAGGAGCTGGCAGCTAAAAAATTAGCTTAGGTCGAAGAACTCGTGGCTGTTCTACGGGCTTATCGAACTACTTACAAAACTGCTACGGGTCCCTAGCATACGGGGTTGATGATGTATTACCTATCGAAGTCATTCAGGGAAGTCCAAAGGTCTAGCTATTCGACGAAGAACAAAACAAAGAAAAACTCTTCGACTCCCTAGAATTGCTCGATGAACAAAGGATGGAGGCTTACCCGAGTCTAAAGAGCTGCAGAAAAATCTTATAACAAATCAGTTCAGCTCAGAGCTTTTCGAACAGGGGGTTGGGTACTTCGGCATGTCTTTCAGAACACCCAAGAAATGAATGCTGGGAAACTAAGACCAAGTTGGGAAGGACCATAGTCGGAAAGGGTGCCTATAGACTCAGAACTCCCGAAGGAAAATCTGTCCCGAACACATGGAATATCAAATACTTGAAAGCAATTTTTTTTCTTGATTTTAGTTATCAAGGCATGGTTCTCACATGATGTAATTATAAATGGGTTTGTTTTTCTTGTTCTCATTTGATTGCTTGTTCTATATTTTATGATGAAGAATAATTAGGGCAAATCATGTTGGAGTATAATTTGATGATTATATTTGGAGTTATTTGATTTTATGTTAAACATATTTGTGGAGGTTGAAACAACATTATAATTGTGTATTTAATTTGGATATTTTCGACCTAAAACAAGGGATGATTGAACCGAAAGTTTGGGTGATTTCAAATATTGTTTAGCTTATGAGTTCTGAACAAAAATTGTAGAATATTGACTTAGCTTTCATTTGAGACTGAAATCACGTTAATTGGAGTTGTGTGTAGGAAGTTATGCTCTCATTTCTGCAAGCTGCCAGCTTTCAAAATTTAATATCATGGCCTCTGAAAATCGACTTTTCAGCCTTTTAATATTGGAATCTCGAAGATGTTGTCTCTGTTGAAATTGTGGGTAATCGAGTTAGGTTTCTAAAATTATAAGAATTGATGCATTCCGAGTTGTAACAATGCTGCCAGTTTTCCTGCGAGAATATGAACATTTATTTTAAGAGTTCAACTTGTATGATTTCTTCCTTATTAAAATATGGGATCAAAACTTATATCGTTGTTGGTACTGAATCTTTTGAATAGAAAGTGATTGGGATTGATAAACTGGATTAGTTGGTTCTTAATTATATTGTTGTTTGCCTAAGATTTATCTTTTAGATTTTATTTATGTTTATAATTATCTTTTGAGCGGAATTCCTTATGGTGTAGACTATTGTTAATGAATGTTTAAAGTTTAGGTATTGTTCAATTAAGTATACTTAACCAAAAATATGTTCAAGAATAATATAGAAATATTTAAAAGACTAAATTAAATATTTCTAAGTGCTAGGATCGGCGCAACGAGAGCTCGGAGGCGGACAACAACGAGTTTAAAGGTTTATTGTGATCTTCCATCAGGTGGGGTTTTACTATATCTGTAAGTGTAGTGGTGATCGCAGAATTATTTTACTAGCGATTTAGCAGAGCTAATAATAAAGCGGCAAATAAAATTATCTAATCCCAAGGGAAAGAAGTAACGAAAAACCTTAATTACTAAAACATAGTTTCTCAAAATACTGGTTAGGGGGAATTCAAAGTTTGGCTTCGGTTTTCAAACTAATTTTGCAATTTAAAATTCAAACAGGAAAATAAAACAACTTGATGGAAGCATATATGAGAAGTACAAATTCCAGGGATATCTACCTATCAAGTATTACATGTATGAACCAATTGATTAATTCCCAATTTAATTCCTATCCGTAGTGAAACATCAGAAAAGTATTATGAACTACTTTGTTGGACAATTCATAAAGTTGACCAATCAATTATCTATCTCCGTTCGGTCTCAAGACTAATTAATTAACTCCAAAAATCTACGGATCTATTCCTATAATCTATTTCCTTCTGTTCAGACAAGAAATTAAATTATATTGTGAAAACTCTTTCCATTGAAAACTATTACAGTTACGTCTCTAATTCTCAACTAATTAATCCTAAGATGTGGCCAGCAACTCAAGACTATGAATAAGCACAGAATTCACAAACTACGATGGGAAAAGAAAATTAATTCAATTAATCTAACATGCATACATTGATAGTTCGAAACCCTAGAATCTGAGAAGAAAGTTAGTTACACATATTCATGAATAAAATCATCAGAGATAAAGAAAAACATTAATTGCATAAAAACTGGGTGTTGATGTCTTCCCACAAATATCTGTCTTCAGCCATAAAACATAAACTCTTGGAAATCTTCTAAAATCTTCAACTCTAAAATTCTACACACTCAAAATCAAATTTTACATGGCTTTATATAGTTGTGATAGATGTATCATGTAGTATCTTGGATTAGATATATCTAAATCTTCAAATCAGGATCAGATTAGGGTTTCCTGGATTCACGTCGACCGACACTCATGAAGGACCCACGTCGATCGTGATGGATTTATATACTGAAAGCATTATGATTGGTATATTATGTACAAGGTTTATTGGTTAATATACTGGGAATCATAATTGTTTTATGTTCATCTCCTGTCTGAATTAACAAATATGTGTCGCAAACACAATTATCCTCTTATCTCGTCGATAGGGAGATCATACGGTGTGTAGAAGATCACGGAAGATCGTATGGATCGTTTGACCTAGCGAGATATAAATAAGTCATCACAGCTGAGACAGTTCCAGGATAAACTGTCGGTGTAGGCTGCAGCATATGCGGATAAGCATCTTATCTTGGATGTCTTGGTATGCTGGTGTGGGGTGCACATTGATGAGGACCTAAGTCGAGATCGATTCTTTTATCTGACATTAAAAGAATCTAGATCTTTATGACTCGATGGAATCTTAAACCTATATGAGGATACAGAAGTATACATATATTGTATGTCACTTTGAGTTGTAGAAAAGGTTCTAGTTGAACCTGTTCTTCTGCAGTCTTGGGTGACATCAATTTGTGTATGACTGTCTGGTATCTGAACTAGGTAACCACATCCAGTATAGGATGGTGACATTCCCTGAACAGCTCAAAAGGTTCGTTATGCTAAAGTCCTGCAGGCTGATTAAGTTCAAGCATAAGTGAAAAGGTTTGAGTGGATTGATTCAGGAATCAAAGATGTTAATTAATTAAATAGCTTGTCAGAGCTTAAATTAATTAACGAATGTCTGTAACCTTAAATGTGGGGATAAACCGAGTCCAATGCAACCCGTTCCTCAAACGTGGTAGCAAATAGGTAGGACAGTATTGATTCTCTGGTGGCATGAATCAATATTAATTAATTAATTATATTCTGGGTTGAATATGGGAATTAATTAATTGATAGGCCTTATTTGCTATTTGCATTCTGGTCCCTGGTCTGGCCCATGATAACTCAAGCCCAATAGAAGCCAAGAATTTCCTATAATTAGGCCTCAGTTCCTCAGAACTCAAGACACCTACTACTCATAAGATCACAAGTTGCACACAGCAAACCAGAGCATTGGGAGCTGTGGTGATCGAGTGAGTTCTTGATACGAGGAGGAAATTCTGCTTCTCAACCGGGCAAAGGATCTGATAGATAATCTTCACCAGATTTTCAGATCGAGTTGGGATACAGATCAGAAGATCAGATCAGGAGGATTCTTCTTCTCTCTCTCCTCTTAATTTTCGAAAATAATTATTTATTTTCTTTAGATTAATTTCCTCAATCTGTTAGGAAATTAATTCTTGGTGCGTGGGAAAGATCGAAGGGCATCTCCGCGCACGCGTTCTTCATCGTTCTTCAATCCAGGTATTCCGCATAACCTTCTTATGCATAATAATATAGGAGCATGCTAGGATTGTTCATAGGCATAGCAATTTATTTTGATATTCCAATTAACGATCCTTGGCAAACGGACTTCGTGATTCAGTTCACGAATCCCTTCAGATTGATGTGGACCAGGCCTCCGCTGTCTTGCATCGATCTCACGTCGATCGTCCCTCCGAGCAGCTGCGTTGATCAACATGCCTTTGGCGTCGATCAACGCAGGTTTAGAACTCAAGCATCCTTTGATTTCTTCCCTGTTTCCGACTCAAAACCTGCATAATTTATCAATCACGACATTACGAGCACAAAAGCCAATTTTAGTCAGTTTTCCAAAGTCTAGAGGTCTATTAGTGTTGGATTTTTGTTAGAGAAATCATTCCTTTCTTTTATGTTTTGGTGGGTCAAATATTATTAGTCATCTTAGTCAGTTTTCCAAAGTCTAGAGTTCTAACTTGTAATCCTTGTTTAGGATTGAATTGAGTTGTAATAGAACTTAGGTTGAAGACCGAGCAAAGAAGAATGCTCGAGAACTGACTATCTACACACCTGAAACTTGGTTTCTACCAAGTATAGCCTTAACCTAAAACTGAGATGGAGCACTCAGTTTAAGATCTACCATACTGACAAAGAGAAATCAGTATGAGGGCTCCCCGTACTAACTAAGGAGAAGTCAGTATGAGGGCTTTCCATACAAATCTAGAGAAATCAGTATGAGGGAGTTTTCTATACTGACTGTGGACAGTCAGTATGAGGGTTTACCATACTGACCTAGGGAAGTCAGTATGAGGGCTAAGTCGTACTGACTTTTGAAAGTCAGTACGAGAGCCTCTACCTTTAAAGATCGAGCTATTCGAAAGATATCAAAGCTCAGTCAGACTTAGGCATTTCAAATATGCCCAAGTGTAAGTCAGTATGAGGTTATCCAAACCTGGGTTCCTCAAAATGAGAACTTAGTATGACATAAAGTTAGTGTATGGTACATTGACGTAGCAGCAGAGCAGGTCGCAGGCATGGGCTACGATTGGACAATATCTTCCATGTGTCTAACGTATGGGTTAATGTGTCTAATGGGCAGAAATTCAAAATGCCTTGAGGAAATCCTCCATAAAAGGGTCTGCACCTCAACCTTCAAACGATTAGCACTCACATCACCGAGAAGAACTTTCAAAGCCTAATCATACAAGGTTGAGAGATATCTGAGCTTAGAATCCTAAAGTCTTCATACGGCAAAGAGGATCTCCCTCTCTCTCTGCAAAGTCCATGAGTTTCCATGTTTCCTTACATGAGACTTGAGTCTCCAACTCAAGTTATATCGTGCTAACTTCTCTTAACACGAGGCTAAAACTGTAAAGTTGAAGCTCTTCTTTGGTGAATATATCTTTTAGAGATATATTCATAGCAGTCAATTTCCTAGTCTGGATTCTGATTCTCACGGGCGTATGCCAACCGCCTAAGTTCTGGGAAGAACGAGTAAACATCCAACCATTTTGGGAAGAATTAGTAAACATCCAACCACAAGGAAGGAGGCTGCGGGGTGCGTCCCCACTTCAACCTGAAGACTGAGTCTGCAAGGAGTTCCTAGGCGAGTGCCACAGCTGGCCGAAGGACGGAGGTGCCACGGAAAGTGTATAGATCATAAGGAGGTTTGTATTTACTTAGTGAATTATCCAGACATTGGGTCTAAAGAGTGGATGTAGGATATTGAAATCCGAACCACTATAAAGTCTATGTGTTGTTTACTGCTTTCTTTCATACTTGCTCTGTTTTTCTGTTTCACAAACTGACTCTTGAAACCTTCAATACTTGTCCAAGTATTGAAGTGTATATACTGTGAAATTGACTAAACTCAAACAGAGACCTAAGCTTAAGCTTTCTACACACAAAACTGACTATACTCTGTTTATGTGAGCCAGTGCAACAATCATTTAATACTTCCGCTGCATATACAAACCTTCCGTTGCATAGTTTTACTCTATGATTTCGGGACCAACAATTAGTGACCGAGACTAGTCTCCTATTAAGGTAACTTTTAGTTACCGAACTATATATGTAACTCATGGTTAAAGAATTTCATAGAATTCATTATGTATGATCCATTACAAAATTGATCATAGTTGTTTACAATGTATTTCCCCACTGAGTATGTTCCATGCTCACACCCTATAATATTTTTTTCAGGTTAAGTTATGCGGTGGAGCAAGCGGGATGGCCACTATGATCTCCAGATTTTATGTTAAGACTTTTGGAAACTTATCACTTTGATAAATTTAATGGCAACTTGATGTAAACTTAGATTATAATGCATCACGCTTTCGATATGTGAACTAAGACGCTATTTTGGTAATCCTTTTGTATGTCTTATATAATCACAGGGTATGCACTGATGATATAATGTATTTGTATATAACTTTCTAATTTAATCATAGTGGTTATGTATATTATATGGTAGCAGGAAAATTGTTTGTTTTGGTTTATACATATATTGTCATTATGCAAGGTTGTAATAATTTGTGCTCCTATATTTATAAATGTTCTTAAGCTTTCATTATTTGAATCTTTAAATTATCTTTTAGCTTCCGCATCTGTATTTGAAATATGAAAGTATAGAAAATAAATTATAATTATATATCATGGTTTTATTTGAAATTGTAAATACAACATGCCAAAATTTTCATAAATTTGTATTTTGAAAGCTTATTTATTTATTATTTAATTTAAATGAGCATGCATGAATGTATGCTGATATTTCTCAACTTAAAAATAAAGGAAAATAAGTAAATTTATATTTTAGTAGTGCTCTTTTAATTGTTACGAAATTGGGGCGTTACAGATTGGTATTAGTGTGGGTCTACGTTCCTATAGACTCGCAATTATTTGAAATTAAGTACTATATTATTTGTTGCCACATCATATTCATTTTTTTAATTTGGGAGATTATGTGGCCTAGTTCGTTGCTCTACGCCGACTCCGAGGTAACAATTCTTTTAGGTTATTTATGTTTTAAAGAGAATGTCAATTAAAAGTTTTATGGTGAGCATGTAAATATATTAAGGTGTCAGGAAAATAAAAGTTTGATTTTATTTGAAGTATCATGTAAAGGATCATTTTGTTCACAAGGAACAAATTATGATTATGAAGTAAAAGATCTTATTTGTCCTAACACAATTTTATCATAAAGTTTTCCATGATCAAGCAATAGACATGTTCTGAGTGTTGATATTATTTATGTTTAATGATTTAAAAAAAACTATTAAATTTGAGTATTTCACATAGTTTAAATCAGTCCTCGAAATATAACTTATTGGATTTAGATTGAATGGCCTAATACATAGTGGGACGATGGCTCGACGATGTGGTCTTGGAGATGATGGAATACCAATTGATAATGGATCTGATTTTGCTCGTGACTTTGTGCAAACTCTTCAAGGGCTTATGCAACAAGCAACACAAGTTAGAGGCACAACCTCAAGAGAAAACTTTTGGAGTTATTGAAAAATTTCAAAAGATGGGACCTCCAAGATTGAAGGGAAATGAAGGCCCTGAATACACTGAAGAATGGATTCAAGAGCTCGAGCGAATATTAGATCTAATGGCATGCACCCAATAACAAAAGGTTTTGTGTGCAATCTTTCAACTGGCTAAGGAAGCGAGTTACTGGTGGGAGTCACACACTTGTGTTATACCGTCTGAGCAGCGTCAAGCTATGAAGTGGAAGGACTTTAAGGATCTCGTCATGATGCTACTTTCCACGATCCTTTAAAATAGGAAAAGAGACTAAATTTTTGAATCTCAAACAAGGGAGTATGACTGTGATCGACTACGAAAGAAAATTCAACCAACTTTCGCGATATGCTCCATACTTAGTTGACACCGATGAAAAGAAAGCACAACAATTTGTGGTTTTTGATCTTTGACCTCCGAATAACTTGGAAATGACAAAAATTTTCCACCGAATAAAAGGTGGCAACCAACTTCTGGTTTGTCTGTGATGGGAGGAAATACGAATAGACCACCATGTCCAAAGAGTAAAAAGATACATGGAGGTGAATGCAGGCAAGGCATGAAGGTTTGCTACTCATGTGGCGACCCACGACACATGAGCTATGAATGTCCTAAGAAGAAAAGAGAGGTAGAGATGAAGAATCAGGAACTTAACAAGAGGGTGAAGCCTAGGTTCTTTGCCATGAATGAGGAAGAGGAAAACCATCAAGATGGAGCTAATACGATGTCATGTATGCTCCTAGTATCAAATATTCCTGCTTTGGTCTTGTTTGATTCAGGAGCTACTCATTCTTTTATATCTGCAAAATTTTGTTCAAAGCTTGGTGGTGTTTGCTTTGATGATTGTGATACATTAGAAATTAGTTTGCCCTCAGGAAAGAACTTTGTAGCTAAATCGATGGCAAGGAACATAGTGATAGATATAAATGAAAAACAAATCAAAGTCGATCTCCATATTTTAGAAATGCGAGATTTTGATGTAATCCTTGGAATGGATTGGATATAAAAGTGTCATGCAATAATCAAATATCATAACGAGAGGTGGAGTTCAATTATCCTGGGGAACCAAAACTAATTTTCTATGGTGCAAAGGCAAAAACTACACCGAAGATTATAAGTGCAATGAAAACAATAACTATGCTGAAGAAAGAAGGATGTCAAGTATTCATTGTTAGCATGATGGAAGTCATAGCGTCTGCAACTAAACTATCAGAAGTGGTAGTGGTAAAGGATTATGCTGATGTATTTCCCGAAGAGCTACCTAGAATTCCTCATGATCGACAAATAGAGTTTGCAATCAACTTGGTGCCAGGAGCAGCACCTGTATCAAAAGCACCATATAGAATGGCTCCAAAGAAGTTGCAGAAACTCAAAATTCAATTTCAAGAGTTGCTTGACATTGGATTCATTCGACCAAGTGTGTCACCATGGGGATCACCGGTATTATTTGTTAAGAAGAAATATGGCTCTTTACGAATGTGCGTTGATTATCGAGAGTTGAATCGGCTAACAATCAAGAACAAATACCCATTGCCAAGAATTGAAGATTTGTTTGACCAATTGAAGGGAGCTAGAGTGTTTTCCAAGATTGACTTGAGGTTTAGGTATCACCAACTTAAAATCAAAGAGAGTGATATTCCAAAGACGGCTTTCAGAACATGGTATGGGCATTATGAATTCACAGTCGTACCGTTTGGACTCTCCAATGATCCAAGCGTCTTCATGGATTTGATGAATCGTGTGTTCCACTCATATCTTGATCGGTTCGTGATTGTTTTCATTGATGACATTCTAATTTACTCGAAGAACAAGGAGCAACATGTTGAGCATGTGAAGATTATCTTGGAGTCATTGAGAAAAGAGACGTTGTAAGCAAAGTTTCAAAAGTGTGAGTTCTGGTTAGATAGAATTACATTTCTCGGGCATGTAGTAACTGCAAACGGCATAGAAATTGACCCGACCAAGGTAGAGGCTGTTAACAATTGGAAGACTCCAACAAATGCGAAGGAGGTTTGGAGTTTCCTAGGATTGTCAGGATACTACAGGAGATTCATAGAAGGATTTTCAAAGATTGTTGGACCTTTAACAAAGTTAACTCGTAAGAGTGAGAGATTTCTTTGGGAAGATTAGTGTGAGAAAAGTTTCCAAGAACTAAAGCATCGACTTATGACAGCTCCAGTATTGACCATACATGATGGGACAAAAAGCTTTGTTATCTATAGTGATGCCTCAAAGCAGGGATTAGGATGTGTGTTGATGCAGCATGGCAAGGTTGTAGCTTATGCATCGAGACAATTAAAGCCCCATGAACAAAACTATCCAACACATGACCTAGGACTAGCAGCAGTAGTTCATTCTTTGAAAATATGGCGGCATAATCTGTATGGAAGCAAAGTTAAAATCTACACCGACCATAAAAGCATAAAATATTTCTTCACTCAGAAGGAGTTGAACCTTAGCCAAAGAAGATGGTTGGAACTAGTCAAGGACTACGATTGCACAATACACTATCACCCGAAAAGGCAAACGTAGTGGCAGATGCATTGAGCAGAAAAAGCTATCTTGAAGCACTTCCCACGAAGCAGGAGCAACTAGTTAAATAATTTGAAAGATTAAATTTAGAAGTGGTGATTCCACTGAACACCACAATGGGAGTGTTAGCAGCACTCGTTGTTTGACCATTGCTACGTGATCGGATTCGCAAAGCTCGAGGTGATTATTCATTTTTATGTAAAATAAAGGCAAGGACGCTTGACGGTACTATCCAAGGATTCACTGTTGCAAATAATGGGACACTCCTTTTTGAAGGAAGGTTATGTGTACCCAAGAATGAAGAGTTGCGACAAGAGATACTTGAAAAAGCGCATAGTACTCCGTATTTCGTGCACCCCGAAGGAACCAAGATGTACAAAGACTTGAAACTAGTCTACTGATGGCAAAATATGAAGAGATTCATAGGGGATTTTGTAGGAAGGTATATTACTTGTCAACAAGTAAAAGCTGAGCATCAACGGCCTTCTGGATTGCTTAATCCACTTGATATTCCCAAGTGGAAGTGGGAGCACATTGCGATGGACTTTGTGGTTGGACTACCTTGTACAGTCAAAGGCCATCATGGAATTTGGGTAATTATTGATAGGCTAACAAAATCAGCTCACTTTCTTCCAGTGAAGATGACATTCAGCTTGGACCGATTAGCTCAACTTTACATTGATGAGATTGTAAGACTTCATGGAGTTCCAGTATCAATTGTATCTGATCGTGATATGAGGTTTACGTCCAAATTTTGGAGAAGTCTTCAGGAAGCTTTAGGCACAAAGCTAAATTTTAGCATAACTTACCATCCACAAATAGATGGTTAGTTGCATCGAACAATCCAAATCTTGAAAGATATGCTTCGTGCTTGTGTGCTCGACCTAGGGGGAAGTTAGGAGAATCATTTACCATTAGTGGAATTTGCCTACAACAACAGCTACCAGGCTACAATAGGAATGGCACCTTGTGAAGCACTATACGGAAGAAAAGTGAAGATCGCCAATTCATTGGGATGAGGTTGGCGAGCGGCGTATTCTAGGTCCTGAGATTATTGAGCGGATTGTTGGAGTGATTTCTAAGATTAGGGAAATAATCAAAGCAGCCCAAGATCAACAAAGGTCTTATGCCGATCGAAAGCAAAAGGATATACACTTTGAAGTAGGAGATAAAGTGTTCTTGAAGATAGCACCAATGAAAGGTGTAACTAGATTTGGGAAGAAGGGAAAATTGCAGCCTCGCTAGGTGGGACCGTTCGAAGTACTTGAAAGGATTGGAACGTGGCTTACCATTTAGCTCTACCTCCAAACTTAGCCAGAGTTCATGATGTCTTCCATGTGTCATCACTTAGGAAATATATTTCAGATCCTAGGCACGTGATTTCTCATGAAAACCTTCAACTTTCTCAAGATCTGACTTATGAGGAGTCTCCAATTACTATCCTGGATCGAAAAGTTTATAATCTTAGAAATCGAGATGTGGCGTTTGTCAAAGTGCAATGGAGTAGACATGGACCCGAGGAAGCTACTTGGGAGAAGGAGAATGAATTTCTAGCTCGTTATCCCCACTTTAAGGACTTTCTAGGTTAATTTTGAGGACAAAATTTTTTGTAAGAAGGGTAGAATGTAATGCCCAAAAATTTTTTCTAAGAAGAATTAATATTTTATCATTACTAATTTAATTTTAATTAATTTAATTGCTCGATATTATTTTAAGTTTTGCAGGTTGTCCAACTCGGAGCTCGAGCGCTTAGCACAAAGTAAGTTCAATCAATTAATAGAATAAAATAAAATAAATGAATAAATCTAGAATTAAAATGTTCAAGATTTAATATTAAAACAAATAAACATAAAATATTAATTAGCCAAAATATCTAAGATATTTTGAAAATAAATTAATTGAATAATAATAATAATAATAATAATAATAATAATAATAATAATAATAATAATAATAATAATAATAAAATGAAAGAAAAAGGCATATGATGAAAAGGTAATTTTTGTTTTGATTTTAGTTATCAAAACTTGGTTCTCAAATGATGTAATTATAAATGAGTTTGTTTTTCTTGTTCTCATTTGATTGCTTGTTCTATGTTTTGTGATGAAGAATGATTAGGGCAAATCATGTTGGAGTATAATTTGATGATTATATTTGGAGTTCTTTGGTATTATGTTAAACATATTTGTGGAGGTTGAAACAACACTATAATTGTGTGTATAATTTGGGGTTTTCGACCTAAAACAGAGGATGATTGAACCGAAAAATATGGGTGATTTCAAGTCGTGTTTAGCTTATGAGTTTGAACAAAAACTGTTGAATATTGACTTAGCTTTCATTTGAGACTGGAATCATGTTAATTGGAGTTGTGTGGAGGAAGTTATGCTCTCATTACTGTAAGCCGCAAGCTTTCAAAATTTAATATCTTGGCCTCTGAAAATCGACTTTTTAGTCTTTTAATGTTGGAATCTCGAACATGTTGTCTCTGTTGAAATTGTGGGTAATCGAGTTAGGTTTTTAAAATGCAAAGAATCGATGCATTCCGTGTTATAATAAAAACGTTATGGACATTTTACTAAATGCTGCCAGTTTTCCTGCGAGAATATGAACATTTATTTTAAGAGTTCAACTTGTATGATTTCTTCCTTGATAAAAATATGGGATCAAAACTTATATCTTTGTTGGTATTGAATCTTTTGAATACATAGTGGTTGGGATTGATAAACTGGATTAGTTGGTTCTTAATTATGTTGTTGTTTGCCTAAGATTTATCTTTTAGATTTTATTTATGTTTATAAATATTTATTGAGAGGAATTCCTTATGGTGAATGTTTAAAGTTTAGGTATTGTTCAATTAAGTATACTTAACAAAAAATAAGTTCAAGAATAATATAAAAATATTTAAAAGACTAAATTAATTATTTCTAAGCGCTAGGATCGGCGCAGCGAGAGCTTTGAGGCGGACAACAACGAGTTTAAAGGTTTTATTGTGATCTTCCATCAGGTGGGATTTTACTAAATCTATAAGTGTAGTGGTTATATGACTATATTCATTGTTGTGTCGTGTGTTATGCATGGGAATGCCAATGACCCGATAGGGTTCATGATCCATTATTGATCACTATAGACGCCCACAAGAGGCGGGCCCGCAAAGGGTCTGGTCCACTAGTGACCGAGACTAGTCTTCTATAGAGGTAACTTTTAGTTACCGAACTACTGATGTAACTCATGGTTACAAAATTTTACAGAATTAATTATGTATGATCCATTACAGGATCATAGTTTCTTACAGTGTATTTCCCCAATGAGTATGTTCCATGCTCACACCCTATTATTTCTTTTAGGTTAAGGAGTCGTTTGGTGGAGCAAGCGGGATGACCAATATGATCTCCAAATTTTATGTTAAGACTTTTGGAAACTTATGACTCTGACATATTTAATGGCAACTTGATGTAAACTTAGATTATAATGCATCATGCTTTTGATATGTGAACTAAGGCGCTATTTTGGTAATCCTTTTGTATGCCTTATATAGTCATAGGGTATGCACTGATGATATAATGTATTTGTATATAACTTTCTAATCTAATTATACTAGTTATGTATATTATATGGTAGCAGGAAAATTATTTATTTTGGTTATACATATATTGTCATTATGCAAGGTTGTAATAATTTGTGCTCCTATATTTATAAATGCTCTTGAGCTTTGATTATTTGAATCTTTAAATTGTCTTTTAGCTTTCACATTTGTATTTGAAATATGAAAGTATAGAAAATAAATTGTAATTATATATCATGGTTTAATTTGAAATTGTAAATACAACATGCCAACATTTTCATAAATTTGTATTTTGAAAGCTTATTTACTTATTATTTATTTTAAATGAGCATACATGAATGTATACTGATATTTCTCAACTTAAAAAGAAAGGAAAACAAGTAAATTTATATTTTAGTAGTGCTCTTTTAATTGTTACGAAATTGGAGCGTTATAGATTGGTATTAGAGTGCATCTACGTTCTTGTACACTCGCAATTATTTGAAATTAAGTACTATATTATTTGTTGCCACATCATATTCATTTTTTTTTATTTGGGAGATTATGTTGCCAAGTTCGTTGCTCTACGCCGACTCCGAGGTAACATTTCTTTTAGGTTATTTATGTTTTAAAGAGAATATCAATTTAAAGTATTATGGTGAGCATGTAAATATATTAAGGTGTTAGGAAAATAAAAGTTTGATTTTATTTGAAGTATCATGTAAATGATCATTTTGTTCACAAGGAACAAATTATGATTATGAAATAAAAGATCTTATTTGTCCTAACACAATTTTATCATAAAGTTTTCCATGATCAAGCAATAGACAAGTTCTAAGTGTTGATATTATTTATGTTTAATGATTTAAAAAGACTATTAAATTTGAGTATTTCACTTAGTTTAAATCAGTCCTCGAAATATAACTTATGGGAATTAGATTGAATGGCCTAATACATAGTGGGACGATGGCTCGACAATGTGGTCTTGGAGATGATGGAATACCAATTGATAATGGATCCGATTTTGCTTGTGACTTTATGCAAACTCTTCAAGGGCTTATGCAACAAGCAACACAAGTTGGAGGCACAAATGAGGCGCAACCTCAAGAGAAAACTTTTGAGTTAATGAACAATTTCGAAAGATGGGACCTCCAAGATTGAAGGGAAATGAAGGCCCTGAATACACTGAAGAGTGGATTCGAGAGCTCGAGCGAATATTCGAGCTAATGGCATGCACTGAATAACAAAATGTTTCGTTTGCAATCTTTCAACTGGCTAAGGAAGCGAGTTACTGGTGGGAGTCACACACTCGTGTTATAATGTCTGAGCAGCGTCAAGCTACGAAGTGGAAGGACTTTAAGGATCTCGTCATGAAAAGTTACTTTCCACGATCTTTTAAAACATGAAAAGAGACTAAATTTCTGAATCTCAAACAAGGGAGTATGACTATGATTGACTACGAAAGAAAATTCAACCAATTATCGCGATATGCTCCATACTTAGTTGACACCGAAGAAAAGAAAGTACAACGATTTGAGGGAGGACTACGTCCTCAAATTGTTGGAATCTTGGCAGGATTAATGTTGCCAACTTATGGAGAAGTGATCGAGCTTGCACAAGCCATATCAAATGGGTTGCAATTGGAGGTCAAAGATAAAAAACCACATGAATCATTTGGGCAGAGAAAATAGGAAGAACCTGGAAAGGACAAAAATCTTCCACTGAATAAAAGGTGGCAACCAACTTCTGGTTTGTCATGAATGGGAATGCCAATGGCCCGAAAGGGTTCATGATCCATTAGTGATCATTATAGACGACCACAAGGGGCAGGCCCGCAAGGGGTCTGGTCCATTAGTGATCGAGACTCGTCTCGTATAATGGTAACTTTTAGTTACCGAACTACTGATGTAACTCATGGTTACAAAATTTTACAGAATTCATTATGTATGATCCATTACACAATTGATTATAGTTTCTTACAGTGTATTTCCCCACTGAGTATGTTCCATGCTCACACCCTATAATATTTTTTCAGGTAAAGGAGTCGTGCGGTGGAGCAAGCGAGATGGCCAATATGATCTCCAAATTTTATATTAAGACTTTTGGAAACTTATCACTCTGATATATTTAATGGCAACTTGATGTAAACTAAGATTATAATACATCATGCTTTTGATATGTGAACTAATGTGCTATTTTGGTAATCCTTTTGTATGCCTTATATAGTCATAGGGTATACACTGACGATATAATGTATTTGTATATAACTTTCTAATTTAGTCATACTAGTTATGTATATTATATGGTAGCAGGAAAATTGTTTGTTTTGGTTATACATATATTGTCATTATGCAAGGTTGTAATAATTTGTGCTCCTGTATTTATAGATGTTCTTGAGCTTTGATTATTTGAATATTTAAATTGTCTTTTAGCTTCCGCATTTGTATTTGAGATATGAATGTACAGAAAATAAATTTAATTATATATCATGGTTTTATTTGAAATTGTAAATACAACATGCCAAAATTTTCATAAATTTGTATTTTGAAAGCTTATTTATTTATTATTTATTTTAAATGAGCACACATGAATGTATACTGATATTTCTCAACTTAAAAAGAAAGGAAAATAAGTAAATTTATATTTTAGTAGTGCTCTTTTAATTGTTACGAAATTGGGGCGTTACAAAGTTAGACTCAGTTCAACCAAAATATAAGAAAACGTTGAGTATTAAATATTCTATTCTTAAGAAAAATATTATACATCGAATAAAGCAAGATAAAGCAAAACATTTTACTTCATTCGCAATGGAAAATTAAAAAGTCACTCAGAGAAATTCAGAAAAATCTAAGGATTGGGGTTCGACTAGATCGGGTTTTTCTGTTCATTTTGGCCCCGCTCGTCCTTCTCTAGATTTTCCTCCAGTTGTTTCGAGAAGGCCTCACCTTCTTGATTAGTTTCTTCTTCATCCTCGAATCCTTCAGAAACAACCGGAGTAGAGTAAACAAATCCAAGATCGAGCTCCGGGTGCCTCTCCTTCACGGCTGCCTTCGCCTTTCTCCGGATCAGCTCCTCCATCATGTTAAAAGAAATGGAGCCAGAAGGAGTTGAAAGCAGCTTAGCAATATTCAAGCCTTCCCCAGTCGACCGAGCTCGATCCAGGGTAGCCCTTGCCTCCTCGACCTACGCCCTCAAATTCTGCTCAGCCTCAACCCGCGCCTGCACTTCGGTCTGTAGCTCCTTCGAAAGTTTGTTGGTGCGATCCCTAATTTGGGCCAGCTCTTCTACGGCCGACTGCCGGTCCTTGGTGAGTTAATCAACCAAGTACCGCGAACCCTTAAGATCCTCGGTTGCAACCGACAGCTCAAAAACTAGATTATCTTGTTCTCGGTGGGCCTCATCGTGCTCCTTCTCGATCTGATCGAGCTCCTTGCGCTCCTCTTGGAAACCTCGGAAGCACTTGTTGAAATCCTCGACCATACCACAGAAGCCTTAGAAAAAAGAATTCAAAACAAGATGAAAGAAAAATGCTCGAACTAAGATACCAAGAATTCTTACCATAAGGGACATCTGGGAATTATCGAAGAAGGCGCACCGAGCAGCAGACTTCACTGCCAAGGGGGACCTTGGAATAGCACGTCAGCAAAGGCATGGAATAAATCAATTAATTTCAGCCTCTTTTGCTATTCGGCCGGACTCTCTTCGTCCTCGTTCTGCTTCTCCTTCCAGGAACGGTGGCTAACCTCCAGATCATTCTCATTCCCCATCAGATCAAGGATCTCATGCTCCTGAGGAACCTCCTCGTTCGTCTTCTTCTTCGATCAAAGAACAAGAGCTCGGTTTTTAGCTAATCCTTAAATCTTACGTTTTCGAATAAGCATGATAGATCTCTTATCTATTGAAGAAGCTAATAAGATCTATGAATTTAATGAAAACCCTGCGCTTAGCAAATTCTCCGGAGCTCGATCTCTCTTTTTTGATTGGGGAGTTGAAGTGGACTTGGGGTCCTTGGATGAACCTTCGACAGTACGGTCCTTCTGCTTTTGGGTGTTCAGGCCCTTGTCCTTTGGGATCGTTTCCTTCTTTCTCCCTCTCCTATTCTTCTTTTGTTGCTTCTCCTGCTCGAACTTCAAAAGTTCTTTGAGGGTAAGTCTTTTCATCGGGTGGTTAATTCCATGGATGCAAAGCGTGCGATTTTAGAGAAGAGTGTCAAAGTCCTGAAGTGAATGTCTGTATGCTTTTCGGATCCTGCCTAGCTCGTAATCCAAAATAATCACTCTCTTTTTCTCTGCAAAAATGAAAGGTAGGATTGTGAGAAGTAAAAAATATATACGTAAACAAGAGAGTAAGAAGTACTACTGGGAGTTCGGATTATCCCACTCAAACCACGAAAATCATTCGGAATATTAATATAGAAGAATTCTTGAATCCACTTCTTCGAGTTGGATTTCGTCCCAATGACAAGGGGGGCCAAATTTTTAGAACGTTTGAAAAATAATAATAATCTTCTCCACTTTTATTTATCAAGTTTTACAGCTCGTTCCATTCCCTTGTGGTTGGCTCTTCGAGTCTGACATCTTGAAAAATTAAATAAGTGCCGATTATATGGCACCAAGAAATGGGGGAGAGCTGGATAGGAGCTATGTTATATAGTTCTAAAATCTGTACAAAAAATGGGTGAAGAGGAAGACGGATACCGAACTCGAAGACCCGAGCAAAAAAAGCCATGAAACCATACGGAGCTCGCTGGTTCTCTTCAGGAGCTATGGGGTTTAGTCTCATGAAAAGACCGTACATGTCAAAAACCTTTTCAAGTTTTGGTCCGTCTAGCTCGAAAGGAATTTCTTTTAAAGATTCCCGAATATTGAGATCGTAAAGAGGCAGAAAAATGTCGGGGGCTAAACCCGAAGAAATTTCCAATAAAGGAGAAAAAAATGGTTGAGGTTCTTCCTCAGTTTGTGAAGGTTCAGGGTGTTGTTCGACTGAACCTGAAGGTTGGGGTCTTCTCGGCTCTCCCTACCACTACTGACTTCGGTATCACCACTACTGTACATACTACTACCCAAGCTGCTCGAGCTATTACTATCGGAGCTACTCATTCTAAAGGCAAAGAAGTTTGAATAAGAAGAGACTAACCTTTGAAAAAGTGTACGAAGAAGCTCGGTAAAATTCCTTGTCCGAAGACTCCCAAGTAAAAAGGTAAAAGTAAAAAATGAAAATGAAAATTTGGGGTATTTATAGGCAAACCTGCCTTGATTTATGTGCACGTTCGTTGAGCTCGACCAATGATGGACCAACACGTGTCATGTTTTCAAATTTCAAAATTTGAAAAGCCCGCCCGAGGAATTTCAACCATTTCTGGGCGGTAAGTCAAATTCGAAGAATCATACTTCGACAAAAGAGTTTGAATCATAAAATTGACCAAACTAAAATTGGTTTGAACTCGAAGATTGTTTGACCATTTTAAGAAAGAAAAGAAAACGAAGATCGAAAAAGCTTTTTTAAGGCGGTGATGCCCTTGGTCGGGTCAACCAACATTTTCTAAAGAACTTAGGATATCGAAGTCGAAAGAACTTCTATCCGCATAGTTCTTTGATGACTACGAAGCCAAAATGAATAACCCAAGAAACAACCAGGGTGTGTTTTGACGTAGTATGCCCACGGATTTGGGGTCGCTCCCCGCCTGATTTGTAAAAACTTACATATCAGAATTTAAAATCCTACGAATAACATTTTTTGTAGATAGGTCGGGCCTAGCCAGCCACGAACTTAGGGATGATCGTAAGTTGAACTATTAGCTTCGTAGATACACTCAAAAACAAAAGCATTCCTAAATCTCGTAGAGCTATGCCTCACAATACGAGAAAAATTCTATCTCCTGAACATCCCCTGAATATAATTCGGGGTAGGAAAAAAATCTTTTCTTCATTGATTTTTTGCTGGAAATTAATTTGCTATAAATCACAGGACCAATTACTTCGGCTTCGCCGAACTCCAAGTAGTTTGGATGAAAGTCGGGGGACTATTGTTGTGACTCGAAAATGAGCAAGACCATTATCGGTCCATCAAAGAAGAAAGCCTAAATGAGGAAGCCCAAAAATGAAATATTTATCTAAGGTAGACTCTTCGGTTGCTCGGCAAGTCGGTCGAGCTACGTTGACCAAACTACATGCCGCTCAAACAAGGTCAGCTCGGACACTATAACAAGCTGGATTGCTAACTCGAGCAGTGGAAAGGTGAAACCAGCTCGACCGAACGGACGCAACCGTTTGAGGCACTAGTTCAGCTGAGGAATTATGACTTTTTGTCTAGCGGTACATCTTTGTAGCTAAACCCTATAAATAGGCTATATTTATCGTAAAATGACACATTAAAATCAACAATAAATACAACAATTAAAGCATTAATTATTTGAATTCTATTTATAGTCGATCATTTACTTCTATTTTGTTTGCGATCTACTACTTATTTTATCAAGTATTCTTATAAAATAGACCTTTGAAAATTCCAGCATTAACATTTACTATATCTGGATTGATATTCCTAAAGTATCTAGGAATCTATCCTTATAAATACTCCTGTTTTCCACCATTGCAAACTTGTCCAAACACAATGTTGCTACTAAGAGAGACCAGTTAGTCTAGAAAGGGAGTAGGGTTTGTGTTCTGTGACAACTTTGTAACCTGTAATTTTGTTTTTCACCTTGAATAATTCATATCACCTATGTAAGCTTGAAGAGTGGACGTATAGCTTACGCTCGAACCACTACAATTTTTTGTGTTCTTTATTATCTATTTTTTATCTGTGTTTGCAATCGCTTAATTTCACAATAAATTGGTGCGATGAACGTGGAGCGAACACGTGGTCAAAGTGATTGTAGTAGTTTTAGTTAATATTTGAGGTGGAGCATTTTACATGATCGAATGACTTTGATGTATGGAGGATGAAGATGTGAGCGGTGTTGTGCAGCAAGGCTTGACAGATACCTTAAAGGAGAAGACTGCGTTAACCAACAAGAGATGAAACAACAGAATGAAATATGCACTGGAGAGAGCTTGTAGTGCTGGGATATTAAGCATGGGAGACACAATGTTGCAAAAGGTGTGGAGAGAATAATTAGAAATTGGAGTTTTGGGCCTGATCTTGAATTAGATACCAAATTCAGGTTACACATCTCATACGAGGAGCTACATGGTGTGGGGGAGGTTGTGATGGCTCGTAGCCTGCATATAACCTAGTCAGATGGAGCGGGGTTTTGTGGTTTGCTGGCCCAGATCGATTTCGATAAAGCAAGACTTTTGAGGATCGTTGGAGCGAAGAACCAATTTTGATGGAGCAGGGCTCTCGAGGTTTGCTCTTATAAACCAGATTCGATGGAGCAGGGCTCTCAATGTTCGCTAGAGTTCGATAAAGTAACTTTTGCACGTTCAAGGAACAGTTAGAAAGAGTCTTTTTTTTGAAGGGGTTGGGACAAGTGTGAAACTCACATTCAAAGAGACTGGGACAAGTTCAAAGTCTCGCAGTTAAAGGGACTAGTACGAATTCAAAGCTCATAGTTAGAGGCATTGGTTCGAGTTCGAAGATTACAGTCAACGGGACTGGTTCGAAGCTTACAGTAAAAAAAATTAGTATAAGTTGCTCACAGTCAAAGGGACTGACGCGAATTGCTTGTAGTGACAAGGTTCGTAGGCAATTGACAATTTCTGGTTGGATAACCTACAAAGTGGCAGGGTTGCAGGAGCTGTTTGATTGTTCACTTGTTCTTTCTTTCTTTCTTTTTTTTTTAAAAAAATTCCATGTGACATTTTTAATACCACTTCATCCAAACAACCAATTGAAAAGGCATGATAGTGGATGGTCTTAACTGCCCATAAAAGGTGTGAATACTAATCTTACGAAAAATAGGACTTGATTTGCAAACGAAATCCAATTTATGTATTTTACAAAACAAACTCAAATAAAAAATAAAATTAGTGAACATATAACACTTTTACTACTACAAAACAATGTCACAAATTAAAGTTTTTTTTTTCTTTAGAATCTTATGTTCAAATTATCTATAAGTTATGCTCAATATATATTGCTTAATTGCTATATATATTATGCTTATAGACTTAATGCTTATTTTTAATGCTAATGCATTTTAACAATTTATGCAATTAAATCAATGAATAAAATTCATTCTTGTTTGTCCCGAAATCAGAGTATATAATATGCAGCGAAAGTAAGTTTGATATGCACTTGTTCTTCGAAACTGATTGGAACTCAGTTTCAGGTTAATGAAAGTAAGTTTAGGCTCAGTAAATTGTTAAGTAAGTTTCAACATAATACGCTTCAATTCTTAGCCAAGTATTGAAGGTTTAAAAGTAAGTTTGAGAAACTTAACAATGCAGAAACTTAAAACAAGCAAGTAAATAGATAGAATATTTTATAGTGGCTCAGACTTAATATCCTACATCCACTCTTCCGAACTTAATTGGGAATCCACTAAGTTTCAGTTTACAAGCCTCCTTACGATCTATGGTCAGCCCGTTGGAAACCTCCGTCCTTAGGTCTGCTGATGTCACTCGCCTAGGAACTCTTTGCAAGCTGGCACTTCTTCAGGTTGAAGTGAGGACGCACCCCGCAATCTTCTTCCTGGATGGTTGGATGTTTCCTTGTTCATCCTAGAACTAAGTTTGATGGCTAGGCCCGTGAGAATCAATATTCCAGAGTGGAATACTGACTGCTATGAATATAACTTTAGAAAAGTTATATTCACCAAATAATAGCTTCAGCTTTAAGCTTTAGCCCCATGCTTTAAACAATTAGCACAGAGAGGATAACTTGAGTTGGAAACTCAAGTCTCGTGACAGAACTTTACTGATTTTCAGAGAGAATGAGTAGAAAGTTTGACAGAGCTTCAGCGTAGTTTTTTTAAGATATTTCGATACCTTTCCAGGTTGAAGTATCGAACTATTTATAGTCTTTAGGTGGACAATTTGAATTTCCATCCGTTAGACACATAAATTCGGTCGTTAGAGACATGGATTGAAGCATCCAATCACAACCATTCTTCATATATCTGCTCTGCTCTGCTCTGAAAAGTATGTCCTTGCCGTGTACTTTCTACCTGCTCTTGTCAGACTAAGCTTCAGTCTGAGGAATCCAAGTATGTGACATCCACGTACTGACTTTTACTTAGCATTTATTTTCCTTTAAATTTGACTTCGGACCCTTGTGTTTCATGTGCTTCTAAAGCTTAGAACCTATATACTGACATCCCAAAGTCAGTATAGGCCTCCTTCATACTGAGTGAAACTCAGTTTCAGTTCCAAACCTTAGTTTCTAGAAACTAAAGCTTCACGTGCTTCTAAAGCTTAGAGCCTCTATACTGACATCCAAAGTCAGTATAGGCCTCCTTCATACTGAGTGAAACTCAGTTTTAGTTCCAAAACTTAGTTTTCAAAAACTAAGTTTTCTGACCTTACTAAGTTTTAAGCACGGACACTTGTCTTCAAATCTCGAGCTTTATCTTCTTGAATGTCTTCAGGCTCGATCTTCAACACCTAAGTTTCTATTACAACTCGATTAATCTTATAAAAAGATTACAATTGATAACTCTAAAAACTTTGTACCCCCTCCGTCACGTCATTTTCGGTCCGTCCCATTTATTAGTCCAATTCCCTAAGAAGGTAAATTTTTTCACACTCACTAATAAAATATTAATTATTTTACACTCACAACACTTGGTTGTTGTGCATTATCCTCTGTCCCTAATATGATGGGACGGAGTGTGTACTAAAGTAAGTTTGATATATCAAAACATCAAATTACGGAGTCAATAATTCTTATCAGTATATACTTTACTTTTAGTAGGTGATTAAAATTATTTATATTTATAATATGAAGTGTGTTGACTATACCAATTGTGAGTTTTTTTTAAAATGTAAAAACATAATTTTATTTTATCATTCAAGTTAGATTTGCTTTATAAATTTAAATTTTATTATTGCAGGTGTTATGGACCTATGTTGCTCTACTCTTTTTATTTTATTAAATTTATATATATAGTTTGATATATTTATAATATAATTATATTAGTAATATATATTTTTTACGAATATAATTTAAAATCATAGCCATAACGTCCGTAACATTATGTTTGAGAATAACGTGTGTAATTTTTTTAACGTCTGTAAAATTAGTTTGGAAAAGAAGCAAAATTTTCGTGCGACTGGACTAGGAATAGAAGCGAAGGTCAAGGGGCTTTTATTGGGAGAAAAAAAGCCAGCAGGGGTCATTTTGTAATTATCAAAGACTTCTTAAAATTTCCCGATTTGATTTTGGATGTTCTGACCACCCAAACCCTCACCCATCTCTGTTTTTCCTCTTCCTTCACATTCTCTCTCTGCATTTTCCAATTGCTCTAGCAAACCCTAATTCTCGCTCGACCCTTACCTACACACATGTATACATCCCTCAATTTGCCTTTCGAATCTGTTTCACTTTGAAGTTTCGGTATCGCTAGTCTCTGATTCACTTCTTTCTCGATCTTACACTTCACTATTTTTGTGTTTTCCGTGTGATTCTTCGTTGAGGTTTTTGATTGTTACCTGAGATTATCTGAGATATTATTTTGTTGTGATGGCTGAAAGCAAGCTAGATCTTCCGGAGGATCTAATCGGTTCCAAGTCGTCCGATCAATCGTGGATTCCGAAAGGTTTACAGCTGTATTTTTTAAATTGTATCGATTATCGTATGTTTTCGATGCACTTTGTTTGCTTGGATTTGACTGACTTGTGTGGGATACCTCACTTTGATATATCGATCTGTTTTTACAATGTAGCTTTCAATCTATGTCCTAGGGTTTCAAATCAGATTCTTCACTTCTGATTTACTATCAAGTTATTGAGTGATTATTAAGATTGTTTCGCTTTGATGTGACTGGGGAAAGTATAGTACATTTACTTATCATATGGTGCTGCTTTTTATCTTTCAACTCGGAAAATTGACGGAAGTAAGTATTTTTTTCATTGCAACTGTTGCTTGAGCCATTCCTTCTGGGTTATTTTTCTTGTTCAGTTCACATGTGAAAGGGTGTGCTAGGTTTGGCTTCCTGGATATGCATTTTTTTATTTATACTCTCTTCCCCTGCTGTAACTGATATATCCTGATGGTTTTGTTTTCTAATGAAGCTTCCACTGGAAATGACGAGGAAAAGGGATTGGTGGGAATCTTGGGATTAGTGGATGATTCAAAGGGTAATTTTTTTTCCTTCTACATACTGTAACTGGGGCTTTGTGCTTAAAGCTCTAAATTTTATGTGCCCTTGTACCTTATTTCGTTATTGCTCTGTACGTGTTTGCTGCAGATCAAGCAGTGTCTGAGAGCATTCCACTGTCTCCACAGTGGCTGTATGCTAAGCCAAATGAACCTAAAATGGTAAATGTACTCCCTTTCCTCATAGCTTTTTTCACTTTATTTTTTAAATGAACACAATTATAAATTGAGTTGGATAATTCAGTCCACCACTCTAAGCCCTCATAGTTTTAAATTAATTCTTTTTTGGATTAATGGCAGAATGAGGAAAATAATTTTTTTTTTCTTATACTTTACCTATGGATGACTCATTGAATTTGTGCACTATATCAATATTCGGGCCTTATGATGTGTTTTCTATCATTTTGTTACAACAACACACTTGGTATCCTGTCAGTGTCTGTTGATGATTGTATATTTGTGTTTTTATATGCATGCTAATTTTTCCATTCTTTTTTATTTTGTTGTTCTAATCTTCTGTCAAGTTATATACACGTTCTTGATTTGCTCCAAATTTATGGTTAGAAGTTGTTTGCAATTTTAACATGAACCCAAACATAGTGAAGCAGCGCAATGACTAGAACTCGGCAAAATCTGAATGCCTATCATTTTATGTTTTATCACACAGTTCACTAAATTGCTATGATGCACTATTGGTTTTGATCTTGAGGAACCAATATGGCTACTAGGAGATCCTAGTTTATTGATTACAGAATGACATTAGATGCCATGAATAAATCATTTGTCTTTGCTCCTAAAACAAAAAGTCATTTGTCATCTGTGCTTTATTTTTCTCTCTTAAAAAGCTCTTTCACTTTAATATATTTTGCATACTAATGGAGATTACACTTTGCCTGTAGTTGTCCGTTTCTAATTTCATTTCTACTTTATCTTTTGTTTTCCTAATTCATCACTAGTGGAATCTTTCTGTTCATCAGGAACCCCGTGGTCCAAGTTCTCTGTCTCTTGGTACCTCTGCTGATTTGAACCAAAAAGAGGTTTGGCGCTCAGATACCCCCGAGGACAAAAAAGATTGGAGAAGGATTGCTCCAGAACCTGACAGCGGGCGCCGCTGGCGTGAAGAAGAAAGGGAAACTGGATTGCTTGGTCGTAGGGATCGCAGGAAGATGGATAGACGAGCTGACAATGCTCAAGGCAGAGAACCTACTGATAACAGATCTTTGCCTGCAACTGACAGGTGGCATGATGTTAATAATCGCGGTACTGGGCATGAAACAAGGCGTGATGGCAAATGGTCTTTAAGGTGGGGTCCTGATGACAAGGAAAAGGATTCTCGGGCGGAGAAAAAAGCAGATGTGGAGAAGGAAGAATCCCAGAATGAAAGTCAATCATTTGTCTCAAATAGCCGTGCTGTCTCTGAACGTGATTCCGATTCTCGGGATAAGTGGAGGCCTCGACACAGGATGGATGGGAATCCTGCTGGAAGTGGTCAGCGAACTGCACCTGGATTTGGACTTGAAAGGGGGCGAGCCGATGGCACAAATGTGGGCTTTACTGTAGGGCGTGGTAGGTCATCTTCTTCAATTGGAAAAATTCTCTCTGCTGTTCCAATTGGTGCTACTCAGAGCGACAAGAATGGAAAATTTGTTTACCCAAGAGGTAAACTACTTGATATATACCGTAAGCAAAAGCTAGAGTCACTCCTTGCCCCTTTGCCAGACAATTTTGAAGATGTACCCTCAATAACTCAATTAGAGGCTGTAGAACCTTTAGCCTTTGTAGTTCCTGATGCTGAGCAGGAGGTAAGGCTTGAAATTTTCTGTAATTTCCTTCATAAGGCTCAGAATTTCTAGTACTTATTGGATGTCTACAGAAACTTGATAGTGCCTCTCTGTTACAGGTCCTGCTGAATGAAATATGGAAGGGTAAAACAATAAGCAGTGTTGCCTCAAACAGCTCATTTAAGACGGGTAGATCATCTGATTGTTTTTCTGTTATCATTAGCAATTTTAATGTAACCTTTCACAGTAATGCATTGTTTGCGTTTCTGGCATCTTTTTTACCTCCATTTCTCTATTTCTTTTGGTTATATTGCTAATATTTCTTGTTGTTTGTCTGTCTTTCACAGAAGTGGGGGACTTTGAACTCACCAATGGAAGACAACATTCCCTCTCTTCCGATGTCACTGAAGAGATACCAGATAACTTCCAGAAGTCTTCAGCTGATATTCATGAAGCTAGTGTTGACAACATATTCTTCAGCACTTTATCGAAAGCAGGTTGTTGAACAGAGAGAACTAAGCTGTATTTTGAATGTTATCTGGAAAATTTCTCTGATTTTACTCCTAAAATGTTTTTGAACTTTACTGCAGAGAGAACTGCCGATCATGAAGTACAATATGAAGTCTCAGAGGCTATGAATGGAAAAAATATGGATATTGGTCACTCGCAAGCTCTAAATGCTCAGTTGGGTGAGTTGCAGCTCAAGGTTGTAGATCATGCTGTCAACCAGCAACCGCTGTTTGATAGTGTCCAATCTGCCTCATCATTTGAAGGTAACAATAAACTACTCCATGAGAACACTATTTTACCTGTTCATTCGTCAGAGCAGTTCTGGGATGGTGGGCTGCAAAAGACTGGAAGCAGAGCTAATGAATATCAACTGGATAGACGAATCCACCCGGAGGAATTGAGTTTGTATTATCAGGATCCTCAAGGGGAAATACAGGGACCTTTTCTTGGGGTGGACATCATTTCATGGTTTGAGCAAGGGTTTTTTGGGGCTGATTTGCCTGTTCGTTTGGAAGATGCTCCTGATGACTCACCTTTCCAGGAATTGGGGGATGTTATGCCTCATTTAAAATTTGGACATGAGCATGGCACTATAACTGATTTCAATTCCAATCTAGAAAAGACAGATCTCATGGAGGGTCATTCTGAAACATGCTTGCAATCTGGTGTTCCTAAATCTATTTCTTCCACTGTTGTGGATGGATCTAGCTGGCAGTTACGTGAATTTGATGATATCCCCGGACATCAAGGTCAGTCAAACTTATCTGAGAGTCACCGTCATCTGTCACAACACTTGTATTCTCAGGGAAAAGATTTCAGTGATTTTGGTGCCCAAGATGAAGGTTGCTTCACTGCTATTGCTTTTTGTTAGTTTTTTCCCATTGAATTGAATACAGTTCTAATTGCTTTTTCCTTTATATTCAAACAGAAATTGTGTTTCCTGGGAGACCTGGCAGTGGTGGTGGTGCTATAGGGAAGGTGTCTAGAGGATATGGTGAATCTGCAACAAATAGTGGGAATCTGTCTTATCTTTCTAATGAAATGGCAGACTCTGGTATGTCAAATCAGAAAGATAATAAGCTGCATCCTCTGAGTTTGTTATGGTCTGAGCTTGAAAGTACATATGCAAGGAATGATCAGGCACCTCCATTTAGTGGAGGTGCACAGGAAAAACTTGTAAATGCAGTAACTGGTAGGCATTCCTCTTTTGGTGCAATGGCTAATCAAACTCATGCCCCAGAGGCATGGAATGATTCCTACGGAATTAGCTCACTTTCTAATTCTAACTTGTATCAAGATGCCTTGGAAGGTCGACGTTCTACCAGAATGGACCAGGAATTTAACCATTTTGATTTAGCAGAAAAGTTACTGCAACAACAACTTCAGCAGCAGCATCTTCAGCCCCATGGTGGCATGCCTTCACATAATACACACCTGAATGAAACAATGCTAGATGGGGGCCCAGCTTCTAAGTTGATGCACCACAAACAACTTGCTAATCATATAGGCCCAGATGTGGAACAACACATTTTGGCCCTTAAGTTACAACAGCAGAGGCAGCTGCAACTTCAACAACAGCTACAGCAACAAGAACAATTTCATCAACAGCAAATTTTATTGAAAGAACAACAGCAGTCTCAAGCCAGACAGGCTGTTTTTGAGCATCTACTGCAGAGTCAATTGCGCGAGTCTGGTCGTGGACAGTCACGTATTGATCCTCTTAGACCTAATGTTGCTCTTGAACAGGCATTATTGAAACAGCAAATTCTAGATGATCAGCAGCAACGCGCCCAATTTTCTTCTAGGCATCCTGATCCATCACTTGAGCAGCTTATTCAAGGAAAGTTTGGTCAAATGCCTCATCAAGGGCATCAAACTGATTTGTTGGAGCTTTTGTCGCGCGGAAGGCACGGGCAGTTTCACCCCCTGGATCAACAGATTATTCAACAAGATCAGCTGCATGGGAGACAGTTGCCTCTGGGTCTAAGGCAGCGATTGGAAATGGAAGAAAGGCAAATGAACCCTGGGTGGTCACTTGATGAAGCCAGTCAATTCCACAGAAATCCTGCCGCCTCTAATAGAGCTATGACTACTGGATTTGGTCCATTGGACTTCTATTCCCAACAAATTCCACCTTCTGAGGAGCATCTCAATCTTCTTGATCGGAATCTTTCCGTACAGGAGAAACTCCAACACGGTCTTTATGAACCTGGCATGTTACCTTTCGAGCGTTCAATGTCGCTGCCTGTTGGTGCTTCTGGGGTAAATCGTGATATTGTGAATTCATTGGCTCGTGCTCAAGGTCTAGAAATGCAGGAGCAGATTGCACGGATGCAGTCTAGTGGTCAAATTGGAGGATTCTCATCTGGCATGTACTCTCAGCATATTAATCACCCTTTACATCCTAATCAATTTCATGATTCGCGATTGGATGCAGCAGAGGGCCATTGGCCTGAGAATAATGGTCAGGTACAGAATGACTGGATGGAGACAAGAATCCAACAACTGCACCTTCATAATGAGAGACAAAGAAGAGAATTGGATGCCAAAAGAAATGCTGAAGACCCTAGTTTGTGGATGTCTGCTGGAACAAATGATGATAGCTCAAAGCGGTTGCTTATGGAGCTACTACATCAGAAAACTGGTCAGCCATCGAGTGAGCATATTGATATGATAAATGGAATGCCGAATGACAGAAGGCCACCTTCAGGTCATCGTTCTGGAACAAGCATGACGAACCAATCATTCGGTGTTCTGGCAGACCAAGAATCAGCTTTCAACAATTCTTTCACTGTTGGGTCTTATGGTTCTGATTCAGGTGGACCACCTCAGAATCGACTATCTGAGGGAATAAGCAGTGGTCTGGAAATTGGTGGGTTGACATATAGATCTAAAGGTGGAGGAATAGTTGAAGGAAAAGCTATCGCTTCCGAAATTGAGGAGAACACTCAGGTAAACAATGAGAATCTTAATAAGAAAAATATGGTTAGAAAATTTAATCTGGAAGAGAACAGAAGTGCTCATTAGTGAATGCAATGTTCAGGGAATTATATGTGAGGCTCAAGAATGCTTTGCTGAGCAGACTAGTGTGGCATCTGATGGAAGGGGGGAAATGCCCATCAATGTCCTCAGCAGAAAAAAATCACTTGGCTCTGCTGGTAATGTCAACATCCCCCCTCCCCTGGTTGATACTTTATAATTTCTGCATTTTGGCGGTCTGTTTCAAAATAATAACATGCTATTTATAACATGGTCAGGTTTTCAGAATGTCAAGATTGGATCAGATGATTCTGTTTCAGAGGATGCTGCCAAGGATAGGTTTGAAAACTGTCTGGTCTTTTGTTGCGTCGATAATGGCTGTTTGTATCGTTGCTCTTAGGAAGTATTAACTGTATCATTAGTTAATTGCCATTTTTTTTATATTGTGCACGCAAATATATTTAACGGTGAATAGACATGTGAAGTAGGAGAGAACGGTAAGGCTCGACAAGTGGCTGCTCTTATTTTGTTGCTCTTGGAATGTTTAACTGTATTGCTGCTCTCATGAAGTATACTAGCCTTGAATTGTATTTACTTATATAATAAGCTACTGTAAGCTAGCCAGTCAGTTTTATTTATTTTTATATATATTTTTGATGTTGTATTGCTGTATGGTTTGTGTTGGGCTGGTAGGGTGAGGTAGGGTATAATGATATGAATACTTCCTGACTCTTCTTTTACTGGCTATGAATTGACTCTTCTTTTACTGGCTATGAATATATTTCAACAGGCCTTCTGCAAGATATATCTTCTGTATATGGATCTTCAAAAGTTTTGCTGTTTTGTGGATTGTTGTATTCTGATGGCTTAATTGAAAATATATCTGTATATATTTTGTGCATTCATTTGCTTGAGATTGTTGCAGGCAACTGTATTGTGTTTTTTTTTTGGTCTTGTGTTCTTACTCATGTAATTGTGAATAGGTTGCGATCTTCCAGTTTGAAAGGACCAGATAATGTGTTGCTGAGACGTCCTCCTGTATCACGAGTTGCATCTTCTCAGGAAGGGTTGTCAGAACTGACTGTTGATGCAGTCAGAGGGAGAAGTCTTTCTAGTACTGTAAATTCGGATGGTAAGTGGGGTATCTAGGATTTCCATTCTAACTCTGTTTGTCCTTGGGATACTGTAGGATGTAGGATGTTTTTTGGCTCTAGGATGTTCATTTCGGCCACTCTTTGTTCATTTCTCTTCCTTTTGATCTTGCGTAGTGGTGTATAGGTTTTGCTCGCACCGCAGTGTATGAGCGGGGTAGGGGTTTCTGACAATCTAGTTGCCCTAGGCATTCTCGTGGTCCCAGTTATGATGTCTTGTGCGCATAAAAGGTTGCTATAGTAATTAAATAAGGTTAGGGTAGTCGATCACATCATGTGCAGTAATTGGTATTCTTAATTTCATTGAGCAGGTCCTTGCGTCAAATTAGGACTTTTCCGGTACCTTTTAGCACATGTTATTGCACTTCCCCTTGTTTTTTTGAAGCACGCTTAATGTATGACAGTGGTTTTTGGCTTGTCTATGCCCTTGTATTTAATTGGGATAGTTTTTGCTTACAGGGTTGAGACGGGAACCAGGAGCTATTACTGCAGGAAATGTGGATGCATCTAGCAGAAGAGATGTACAATTCAGACGAACATCATCCTGTAATGATGCAGATGTATTGGAAACATCATTCAGTGATATGCTTAAAAGTAGTACGAAGAAGGCAGCACCTCCAGAAAATCATGCTTATGAGGCATCAGATGGGGCATCGGGGGCTCGGAACAAAAAGAAGGGCAAGAAAGGTAGGCAGATTGATCCTGCTCTTCTCGGCTTCAAGGTCACCAGCAATCGGATCATGATGGGCGAAATTCAGAGGATAGAAGATTAGATAATGTGTTGTAATGATTTTGTGCCTTGCTGTATATGATTAGGGTTTTGTATAGTGTTGTAGAGGTTAATTCTTTATTCTATTTTTTGGGGTTTCAATTGAATAGATGGTTAGACAATTTTACTGACAATAATCAACGGATGTATAATGCGTATACTAACATTCTTTTTACCCAATTACGAATCGATGATAATTTTCAACTATTCCTACCTTAGCTGGTGCATCCTTGAACATGTAACTGACCACCATTTTGTTCCATATCCTTCAACAACCTCATTCACAGATTTATATTTCATGGATTTATAAGCACTGAATAATTTTCAATGAACTTCACTCAATTGCACATAACTTAACACTACAATTTGTAGCAATTTCCCCCATTCCACTACTTTATGAATGAGTAGAGTAGACAGTAGAGTATTTGTTTTACCTTTTTTAAAAAAAATTTGAATATAATTTAATAGTTTAGGGCAGAGAAATACATTTTGAGGATAGGATATTTTTTTAGAGGACTGATTTGTCATTATCTGAATATACAACAATCTTCCAGTCATTTCAAATATCGTCATCTCCGTCAATCTACTTCTCTATTCTTTCAACTACTACTAGACATTGCTAATCTCTCTCTCAGACGCACGCATTCGCTCCAACAGAGACAAGTACGAAAAATGGCCGCGTCTTATGCATCTCTGGTATGTATATTTTATCCAAACCCTAATTTCTTTCTTTCTCACTTGGTCATTTCACATGTTTTGTCTGTTTGCGACGTCCAATTTCTGAGTTATTTTAGTAAACGTTTGATTTCTGTCTTTGTTTTGCTTTCAGTCGAACATTAGTTCGATCTCAGCTCCACCAAGTGTCTCGCCTTTCAAAACATCGAGCTCGCTTTGCTCTTTTGCCTCTATAAAGCCTCCGAAATATGCTTTTTCTTCTGTGTCATCGTCTAACGCTTTCTCCGGTCCGTTCGGCCTGCGTTCGTCGCGTTTCGATTTTCCGACTAGGAGCAGAAGCGGCTCTATGACTTTCAAAGTTCGTGCGGCGGCTGAGGTTTGTTCGTTTTGGATTATTTACTTTTGAGTCTCGTTTTTGCGTTGCGCTAGATATACTTTTTTTTATTTCATGCGTGCTAGGATTAATGTGTTCTAGATGTTATGAATTGTATTTATTTATAGACTGTGACTTGTTTCTTTTCCTGTTAAATTTGGAGGAGGAAACTGACTATACTTTGTGAACTCGGTTAGTGTCTTTGTTCATACTAATTTTTTATTTTTTGGATAGTTACATAGTGTCTAGACTAATAATGGTGAAATTTGCTACCACTCGTTTAACTGGTTGCCGTTTTAGAGGTTTGAAGAAGGTCTGGACTCTGGAATAAACTTGTGCAATTGCATTTAGCGTTAACAAGTCATGGGCTAGAAATAGGGATGTCAATAAAGTCCGAAACTGATGGGTCGGCCCGAAACCGGTGGGCTAAAATGCGGGTTAGGGTAAGAAATTTTCAACCCGAAATTATTTTTAACCGAACAGGTTGAACCCGACGGGTTGGCGGCCCGAACGGGCTGAGCCCTGTGGGTTACGGGTCGGCCCGTAGGTCCGGCAATATTTAATAATATATTTAATAATTTATTATTTATATCCTACTATACCCATTAATTATATACCTAATTCCCTAGACCTAATTTTCCGTCTCACAAAATCTCATTAATCTCTCCCAATGACGTAGTCCTTTACCCTCAAATCGAAAAATCTCTCATTTCTTCCTCTTTCATTGTCTTCCACTCGTCACTCTCCAAATTAGCGTACCTACTCATTTCTTCATTTCAAGAACCTTTAGCCACTCGTTGTTATGTTCACCCAAGTGAAAACTATATTTGATTTTTTAATCATTATTTTATCATTTTATACGTTGAGAAATGTACTTCTATTACTTAAATTAGTTGGTATATAAGGATTGATGTTTTTTTTCTTTTCAAACTATGATTATCCACTTATCACTATTTTTTTGCAAAGATATTGTTATTTGAAGTCTTTTATTTATGTTGGTTCATCATTTTCTTTTTTTATTTTGTTTTAGGGGTTGTTAAAATATTTTAAGAAAATCTTTACAAAAATAAACTCGTAAATATTGCCAACCCGACGGGTCAGCCCGAAAACCGGTGGATTAGGGTTAGGTTCAAGAATTTTTAGCCCGATAAAAATTCAGCCCAATTCAACCCGGACCGAATAGCCCGCAGCCCGATAGGGTTAGCCCGATTGATATCCCTAGCTAGTAGTTTGAATTTGGGAGGATTCAATTTATTTGCAGAATAGTTCAGGTCTAACCTTGCATCTTCTTCAGAGATTTGACTTGAAGCATGATAAAAAATACAGCACATATAATCCCACTGAGGAATCCAATTTGTTTTTTCTGCCAATTACGAAAAGATACATGCGATTTTATTACAGGCACTCATTTGTTTAGTTTTTTGTTAGAGAATGCTCTGTTAGAGTTATTAATATTTTAGCAGAGTATTTACACTCTTTGTTTAATGTATAAATGCATCTGTGGCATTTCATCCTTGAAAGAATGAAATATTTTTCCGAAAACTGGATGGAAATGATTTTTCTACATTTTGGTTAATTTTCAATTTATGAGGATAGGAAATGACTTTCTAATATTTGTTTTTAATTTTAGCCTCCTTACAAGCAATGCTCAATATTCATAACCTCCAAGTTTTATTAGCTGATCACATTTATTGTCGCAGTACTTTCCCATTCTAAGTCTTTGTTATGTTTATTAACTTTTCATTCAGGAAGCTACAGCTACACTGCAATCAAAGGTGACACTCAAAGTTTATTTTGATATAAGCATTGGAAACCCAGTAGGGAAGCTCGTTGGAAGGATTGAAATTGGATTGTATGGTGAGGATGTACCACAAACTGTTGAAAACTTCCGCGCTCTATGCACAGGTACCTATAATGACTTGCACTTGATAACAATTTATTACTATTTAATTTGAATTTGACTTTATATTCCACGAATATTTGATTGAAAAGGCGAGAAGGGATTTGGTTACAAAGGCTCCTCATTCCACCGTGTTATCAAGGATTTCATGATTCAAGGAGGAGATTTCGACAGAGGAAATGTAAGCTGTTATTTTTTCTGTTAATTAAAATTATGCCCCCATAGTATGGCAACAGATAATTTAAATTTGTCTGCAACTTATTTTTGATTTCATAGTCGTGATGGTTAATTTTCTCTAGCATAGGTAAAAATGTTCACTATTTTTGTTTTGTAGAAAAACTCCCATGAATTACTATATTCATTGCTGTATTTATCTCTTCTAATGCTGCAGTTCTTGCCTCAAGACTTCAGACTTGAAATACTTTGTCATTATATTTGTGTAAAAAAAAAAGTTCAAATACATTTATTGTATTCCGAAGTGGTTGCCAAAGAATACTAGTTTGCTGCTAAGTTTATTTTGAATGAAGCTAAACATCAGAAGTATCTTATGTATCTGTTGAGATTTTCAATTCAAGCATGTTAACTCTATGAGAATATGACAAATAATAACTTTTTGTCTTGCTCAATAGAATAACTTTTTATGTCTTGTTTGACTTGATGGTACCCCGGCCTGAATTCATTGTATGGGATGCCTTCTTCAATCCCTTCCTACTGCCTTATAATCTAGTTTCATTTTCCCTTTCCACCTAGCTTAGGCTCTGTACCTGCAGTTTTCTTCTGCCTTTATGTGTTATGTTATTATGTCAAGTATTTAGTAAGATTTTGACTTTTTCTGGATGTTAAGTCATTCTATAACTTCCGTGAAAGATTCATTTCAGAGATTTGGTAAATAGACACTTTCCATTATTAAATGAGATCCCTCCTTAATCTTTGCATTGAGAGCAAGTCCATGAATCCTAAATTTGCTATTTATGTTTATTAAATGTTACAAGTATATGTGATATTGCATACTTGCTTATTCTATGCCCTCTGGTCTGCAGGATACTTGCCCTCCATCCAACTTGTTTACTGTTACTACTGGCACATTTCATCCAGTATTCTATAAAGTTCTTATGATTCTTGAATGTTTTTATTATTTGGGAAACTGTGTTTTCAGGGAACTGGCGGAAAGAGCATATATGGCCGTACATTCAAAGATGAAAACTTTAAGTGTGAGTTTTTCTTTTTACTTTCCTCCTTATAATTTGTTTATAGGAGCTTTCACTGTTATGACTAACAAATGAATGCCCTTCATTCTCTGCAGTGGTTCATTCTGGTCCTGGAGTTCTTAGCATGGCAAATGCCGGTCCCAATACAAATGGAAGCCAATTCTTTATTTGTACTGTAAAGGTATGCAGCATTGTGAAATTACCTTATCTTTTGGAGCAGTCAACAAGTTTGTAACTACCAAAATGAAATTACTGAAACTTGTCTCAGACCTGCTAACCCCAGTTTCTCCTTAATATCTCGTGAACATGATGATTCCAGTGTTTGAAATGCTTTTTTCTCTTAAAAAGAAACGAGAATAAAGCAGGCCCCCAAATAGTTGTGGCAGGAATTACATTTTTTAAAATATAATTTCTTAGTTTTTAATCTGACAAAATATATCAAAGAAGTCCCTCAATAACTCTGTTGAGGAAGTTGTTACATCTTCTCCCTCCAATGGTATATTGCTGATCTTCATCAATGTGATATGCTACCATTCCTGAAACAAAAATGTCTCAGCAGCTCTAAAAGGGCTTCATCCTTTTCTCTCCTTCCTTTGGCACTGTGATTGGTCCCAATCATAGATTCTTCTTTATATTTCATGTTCCCAAGCCCAGGGATCTCACTTAACAACTGATGTTATCTCTTTTTGCTCACATTCCTCGTGAATTTCCTGCATATTTTCATTCTCTTCTGCTACTTTGCATTTCACATTCTCTATCTATAAGAATCCTTTTGTTTTAAATAACATTCATCTTCCTGTAGTCAGACCTACATAGTTTATGATTATTCCTTCTTGAAAACTGGATCAGCAATGATAGGGCTAGATGTTGCCTTGATCACATGTGAGATTCTGTCGAACCATTAGAAAAAACACAGTAAAGCCTATTCTGATGGAATCCTTATCATTTTAGCTCTCGTTTCTTATATCTGCACCCGGCTCACTGTTCTGCCTAAGCAAGTCTGTTGCTGATTTTTTTTATTTTTTATTTTCCTCAAAATGTGCTTCTTACATGTTTTAATTTAATTACAGACGCCATGGCTGGATCAGAGGCATGTCGTCTTTGGACAAGTTTTGGAGGGTATGGATGTTGTTCGGTTGATCGAAAAACAAGAAACTGACCGTGGTGATCGCCCGACAAATAGGGTTGTCATAAGCGATTGCGGTGAACTTCCAGTGGCTTAAGGTGCGGTTACTGTTCATTTTATGGCTATCATGAAACCTTAGCGGTTTTTTGGCAATTGCCATTTTTGTCATGATCCTGAAATAGAGGGCCATTTTTATCTTTTGAGGCTTTGTTGAACGTGTTTCTTGTAATACTGTATGTTGAGGAAGATGCACAACAATTGGACTTTTTCGAGCAAGTCTCGAGATGCAACCTGCTAGTAATTTCGTGATCATCCTTTTTCTCATTGTCATTTATCTTAGTTTGATTAATCAATGTTGATCCTAAAAAGAAATTAAGCTTTTAGTTTTTTTTTTACATTATATGGGGGTTAAGATTTCGTGAGGGGAATGAAAGTAATAGTTTTGTATACTAAGAAGTGTGGAAAAAAATATTGTTAGTGTGAGGATTGGAATCGATGATGGCCGAAAGAGTTGCAGTCCACATCATCATCAACAGGGGATATACCATAATTAATTCTCATGGTTATGATACCTTGTATATTTTGTTTCATGGTATATACCCATGAACTAAATCGACACATAAAGAACTACTCAAATTCTCTTTCTATGTGGAGTATTATCTAACAGAAGCAAATTTCAGTTGTCGGGAGTTGGAATTCAATTGACGAGGTACGACGTTAGTTTGTTCTCATCTTGATCCTTTTTTCACTCATCATATAGTTTGTAGGATAATGGTTTGAGTATAAATAAGATTGTTCGTACGACCCGAATATTATTTACAGCCTTTTTACATGTTACTACTAGTGAAGTAAATTTTAAGGCCATATTAATTATTCCACTTCATTTAGTAGTATTGGTTGTATGGAGGAATATATTGTCGGACTATGTTAGCTAGTGATATTCATAGGAACATTTCCAAAAATGGTTAGACAACCTTTTTTTTTTAAAAAAAATATAGAATTATTATTTTCAACCACATACACAGATAGTTTGGGTCTGGACGTTGTAATTTTTCTATGTAATGTTAGTTATTTTGTAATTGAGAATGTAAAATCTGGGAATTAATGTGCAGCAATATAGTCGATCATCATAGGTACTCGGTTGAAATGTATAGCAATTGTTAATCAATCTATAAATCCGGATTTAATATAGTTATCGGTTCTGAATGAAATACGTCAGTGAAAATATAATGATATTTCCTAAGGGCTAAGTTATAATATATATATATATATAATTAGATATATAAAAATGTTGAGTGATATAATAATAGGATTATTCATGGATGATTTTTTTAAAAAAAGTATCGTAAAATGAGAAATACATGTTGTTTAGTTTTTGAAGTAATGCTAATATAGCGGTAAATTTCCTGAAAATAAGAAATCATCAAGATTTTCTTAGAAAAGAAAATTACATTAAGTGAAGCAAGAGTGCAGCCATTCTCTCTCTCTCTCCCATCGCATTCCCAGACGTTCAGTTCTTCCAATAATTCAACTTAAAAACTGTGCTTTATTTTCTAAAATTGATATATTCCAATACAAATCTCTCTCTCAAAAGTTAGACATCTGTTGAAATAAGCATACGTGATCAATCCGGCAAAATTTTCAATGGGAGCAACCATGACCATACAAAGTAAAGATTATAAGTAGCTCCATGAGTATTTCGTTGAATAAAAGTTAAGAATTGATCTACATTCTCTCACATGCCACCAACAGAAACGATTAAACATTAGACAAACATTATCACCAAAAAGTCGATACTAGAAAATAGCAACCAACGCCATATTTGATAAATGGAATAATAGCAGAGCATATTATTTATGAGATTTACAAATGACCCACTAACAATATGAACTGCACTAAGCTATAGTCTATAGATATATATAAATATGTTCCAAGGCACCAAATATTCACAAACAGAATACGGGTGGCAACTAAAAACTCAGGAGCATGATTTTATCAGCCCTAAATTGTACAAGAACTTTTCTGATCTTGACCTAAATATACTACCTAAAGAGAATCCAGCCGTCGGCCGCGGCGGCGAACCCGAGCATGCACCATCCTCCACACGAACTATGCTCACCCCTATCTGCTGCCTAACTGCATCAATGGTTTCTCTCTTGACAGGGTTCCCTGATGCATCAGTCAAGTAAAAAACGTTCACAGCCTGCGTGCCCCTTGTAGTCACCTCAGCTCGGACCACGGACAGACCGTTCTCCCTGAATACGCGGGTCAAGTCCGACAGAAGTCCAACCCTGTCCTCACTTCTTAGTTCCAACCTTACTCCCTGCATTATATATACATACAATGTGGAATCATGTTCCATCTCAAACTTTCATGTGACTAGTTTCTGTTGTGTGTTACCTCACATGATCTCCTCTTAATGGCTGCTTCCAAGCAATGGATCACGCGCTGTCTCTCCGCTTCTGAGCTGATGGGGCACCCGTCTATATGCCGTATGAAATATTCCTGAAAAGGCAAGGCAAAGCAAAGCATGCAGCAGATAAAGGATTCTTTCTTTCTTTCAGATTCCATCGTAGATTTTGTTCGAAAATACTGGTTACCTGTTGAGCCTCTGGCCCTTCAGTGATAACAGTCCCATGGAATATGACGTAGTCCATATCAGTTATGGTGCATACTGTGTCAAACAGCAGCTTAGGTCTGTCTGGAGAGCTCATGCTCACCACCGTGTACCCTTTTTCTACGCAGTTTTCAACAGTCACGAGGGTTTTGATTCGTTGTTGTGCATTTTGGTTGTCATAATCGCGGTCAGCATACATCATTTGATGCAACCTTCTCTGAGTTTGGGTAGAACCGATGGAAAGAGCAGTGTTGGCGCTCCGCCATTCTCTCTTGCCTCTTAGGACATGAAGAAGAAGCTGCTTGATGTGGTTGAGTCGATCTGGATCGTCTATTGCCAATCCGTTTGCTTCGTCGGTGATGTATACAACTGAAGCCATTCTTGAGTTGTGAGTCCATACTTCTGCGGCCACTGTGTTACACTTGTGATCAGCAAGAACAGCAAAGATCTCTGACAGCAGTCCAGGTCTGTCTATACCCGATAACTCGATCATCGTATGCTGTACACCGGACTGCACACCCACGTTTCGTAAGCTGCACCCTCTTGCTCCCAGGCACTGTAAACATATATTTTCATAAAAAGA
This sequence comes from Plectranthus barbatus, assembly GCA_026898455.1. NCBI lineage: Eukaryota > Viridiplantae > Streptophyta > Magnoliopsida > Lamiales > Lamiaceae > Plectranthus > Plectranthus barbatus. The sequence goes on from JAPKLW010000303.1 coordinate 204,688, forward strand.
CAATAATCAAGAAACAAACACAAGGAGCTGCTCGAATCCAGTTACTACTATATACAAATGATCTGCAATGATTCTGTTATATATTATCCTCTGCTTTTTTCACACTATACAAAATCTTACTATTTCACCAAAAACGTGACACCTAAGCATTGAAGAAACATAATTTTTCCAGCTAAAAAGCAGAACTCTTCTTACTATCGCACATCAAATGTGAATTTAAAAAGATTAGCTGGTTTTCATCATGTAATGAATTCTCAAAAAAGTTAAGAATCTGTATTGATTTTTTACACATTGATGAAGAAGAGAGGTGATTATACCGACCTGTTTAACTTTCTCAGAAATGTTATATTTGTCATCATAGACCTTATTCCCGAATTCATCTGTGACATGAAAAACTGCATTCCACAATCAATGACAAGAAAATGAGGATTAGTTTGGTATCTCAGTGGATCCAGCAAAACTCACCATCCATAAACCAACCCCCATCTGAAGAAATGTAAGCCCTCTTGATTTGCAGATTAAGATCAGCAAGAACTTGAACCACCTCCAACAGACTTCCCCTCTTGTTTGCACTGTCAACCTGCCCATAAATCACCAATGCCTCCAAATCAAACACTCATTGCGTTCCCAACACCACAATCAGAATCAAAAATCCTCCTACCTTAATCAGACTTGTCTTGTCATCAGATACATTGTCTATAGTTACCCTACACAAGCCCAGAATCAAGAATCAGAAAGATTGCATTTTCAGCATGCACACGCACACACACAATTTCCAATTCAGATGAACAAAAACATCCCAGAATTCACACCATTAAAATGACAAAAAAAAAAAAAAAGGAAGATCATCAAGATTAATGGAGTATACCTTGGTGGGTTCATTCTTGAAACAAGCTTCTCGAACTCATCATCCACGCTGACTGATGAATACATCTCTCAAAAACAGAAGGGAAAACGGAAAAAAATCAGACTTCTTTGAGCAGAAACAGAGGCACCAGAATTCGTAGAAACAAAACAACTGAAAACGAGAAAGGTCCCTCTTTATTTCCCTTTGTGTGAGAAAATTCTTTTGCGGCTGAATTCTGGAAAATATGAGAGTGGGCTCGTGATCCTTACCAAGAGTCTATGGAGGGACTCTTTTTAAGACAACGTTTTCACAATGAGACACACACAGATCATCACCCTTATTATATACACACACACATATACATACACTCATTTATATATATAAGGAGTATAATATATGTATAAGTGTGCGCTTACACGACATTTGTTCACACAGGGGAAAAGGAAAACGCGAAAGGGAGAGAAGAGTCATGGTTAGGGCCCAGGGTGCTGCCTGAAACGGGCTTGTCTCTGACCATATGTGTCTCATTCTCTCACCCCAACTCTCATTCTCTCACTACAAATTCACTTTTTTTTTTTTCTTTTCTTTTCTTATCCATTGCATATTTGTCTCAAATAATCGAATTCGTCAAAAGAATTCAATACACTCGTATTCAATTTCACTTTCTAAATTTTATGCAAATATATGACGCCATTAAAAAAAAATCAAGAATTAGGATTATCTAACAAAATCTTACTCTTTCTATTTATAGCTTTTATTAGTCATTACCATATGATTTATACCTTTCATTTTACTTTTTAATTTTCTTTCACTTTTATATGGGGTAAATTTCAAGTAGGAGACCTAGTTCTAGGTTCATAGTAAATTAAAACTTTTTGTAATTTAATTTGATTATTATTATTATCATATTTTTCCATAGAGGAAGCATGAATAGGAAGGTATGAGTTGATGAGGTGTAGATAATTTTTTATTTTAAATATGTTATTGATTTCTAGATATTTAAGGTAATCGATTAAAGACGTATTTGTTATTTTGTAGAAAATATGAAAGCTCGATAAGTTTTTCAATGAATGACATGCAAAATAAAGCGGAGCACATAAGTTTATGAATCATCATGAACTGTGTTTTTTCAAGACACGTGTAAATCGACAGAACACGTATACAACATTTTTATGAGTTGTAAGTACGTATATAGTGCAACACCAACTGCATTTATCACGGATGAATCTATGCCAGCCTACCTATTTCTCCCAGACGAGCATGAATCAACATCAACGATGTGATGAAACATATTTGATCACACATAAAATATTTTTGTATTTATTAATGGTAAGAAATATTACTTGTCATGTTCTGAGTTATAAAACCTAAACTCATTCAAAATGTATATTTTTAAATACTCTCTTCGTCCCGTCATATTAGTCTCATATTCTTTTTCGATCCGTCCTATTTATTAGTCTCATTTCCTAAAAAAACAATTTTTTTCCCGTTCATCAATAAAATATTAATTCTTCTTATTAATACATATTGGTTATTGTGCACATTCTTCCGTCCCTAATACGACGGGACGGAGGGAGTAATTGATTGGAGAATGAGATATAGGTTTCGAATTCTAAATTTCTTTGTAATTAATCTTTACACATAATGATCTCATTAGTAGAACCTAATAAAATATGGTTTCAGTATAATTAATTAGTATATTTTGCACGATCTCAATGTTGTTGAGTGGAAAAATTTATTGATGATAGCTTATGGGAATATGCTAGGATTTTTCAATGAGAAATTTCGAGATGATATAAATATGCCACAAAATATACATTATTTGGGAAACCGTTATGAAATCTCCACAAGTTTTTTATAATAAAATATCAATTAATTTACCTTTTAAAATAATAATCTCATGCTGATTCATGGGTTGGGAATGTGATGGAATAGCGTTAATCCAAATTAAAATTATATGCTACGTCGATCTTGCCAAAGATTTTGACTATTTAATTACTTATTCACCATTTTATACATAGGCCATTCCAATAATTATATATGGAATAATATTTTCAATTTTATTACCCTCATTTATGACACATGATTCAAGCAATTAGTTGCACTCTGCCGTTGTAATTTATTATTGTATTGTATATATTTACCATTTTTAGTCATATATCTCGTCAATTAAATAGTAATGTGCATTTATGAAAATATTGGAATAATTAATGAAATAAAAATAGATGTAGAAAATGATTTTATAACGCTGCAAAATATTTCTTCCCAAAATATTCTCTAACTTCTACTTTTTAATCTACTAGTTGTTTATGTGCCTCATAGTCACCCAAATCAATTCCAAATTTGGCAAGATTCTTTTAAATGAAGAAATTATTTTGTCTGCCCATTCTTGTTAAAGATTAAAGATTCTTGATTTTGTTTAATTATTTTTTTTACGATTTCCAGTCCCATCTCTAATCCTGAATTAGTCTCGTGGTCCCTAATTGTAGAAATTGGAGATTAATTTCACAAACATTTAATTTTAGTACTAATCTTCTGCACAATTATGCAAGGAATTGAATCCTAATATTGGGAGATTATTCCAATATTGTCACCCATCTTATTGGGATATAATATTATGAATATACTTACTTGTCTTAAATCAATTTTGAGAGAGAGAGAGAGGAAGAAAATAGTTACATTTGCTAAAGTAGTTCATTTATTTGTACAAATTTGCAAATTACGTGCAAAGTGTATTTTTCGCGAAAAAGTCACAAAGTTATGTGTTAATCATACGATATTATAATGTTATTGGTAATATTAAAACCCTATAAGCATTCATTAATAAGGAAAACATATTCTAATCTTGATGTTAAGTTACAATCTTTATGACTTGGATGATAAGTGTAGAATTACGTGATTAGTTTGGCATTACAACTAATTTGTAATGAAATAAGTTGTGTGCTTATATGATAGGGTATTGGAGCAAGAAAAATAAAAGTCATCTACGTGCTTGACTATAAATAGAGATAAGTAAATGAGTTGAGATATTCGCAGGCTAATTAATATTCGTTTTGAGAAAAGTTTATTGAGTGAAATTTGCTAACTAAATCAGTTGAGTTCCAGTTTAAAAATACTTAATGAACTTGAATATAAAATCATTAAGTTTGTATGTAGAACTTATAGTTTTTTTCCGAACATATAAAATACTATTGACCAATTTAAAATAAATGTTACAAAATAGTACACAATGATAATCTGATTTAAATCAGAGAAATGTTTGTTGTGAACGACAATTCAATATTAGTATGATATAATTCGTTTTGAGTATCGTAAATTCTCACGATTTTGTTATTGGACTTTTTCCCAAAAGACTTTATACTAATGGTTGGATGGACTCTTATATACGAGGAGCCATTTCCTTATTTCCTCAATGTGGGACATTGAGTTGACCAATCTCAACAGTCTTCCCCTCAAACCTATGGCCCACATATATGTGGCCTTCCCTCGAGCTTTTGATTTGTCTCAACTCATCTTGCACCGCTGTAAACCAACGGGACCCGTCGCTGACCCCGATGACAATATGAGGAAGTTTTTGACCTAATACGCCCACAGACGATCCTCACTCGAATGGAGGGTTTTCCACTTTCACCAGTCCACTACCTCCATGTTCACCGCACTAGTTTGTCATGAATAACTCAGAAAGTTAAAGAAGAAGACAATGAACATTAACAAAGTATCTAGGAAAGAAAATACAGAGAACTATAGTGGTTCGAGTTTTTACTCTACGTCCACCCAGGAGCAAGGTTGAAGATCTATTGATTCAGGGGGAATTTGCAAAGTACAAATTTAGAGAGAATATTTTTCGTGTGTGCTTTCCTACTCTCTATATTCCTCTATATATATATGCCTAGACACAAAAAGCATTTAATATAGTGTTCAAAACTTCATAGAGAATCTATAAGTAAACATCGGTAACCACAATCCCTAGGATAAAGAGACACTGCAGCTTCCCCTCTCTCCTATAAATAACAACTGTAAGTCACCAGCACCAGCTAGCTTTCAGCACAACCAGCTTCCAACACCAACTAACTTCCAACACCAGCTTTCAGCAAAGTATTAAGACTACATCTCAACAATTCTCCACCTTAGTTTCAATATTGCTCCAGCCTGCTCCCCAACACTCCAAATCAATTTTGAAGTTTGATGAGTTCCAAGCAATATTCAAACTTAATACTAGGAACTACCTTGGTGATCATATCAACTAGGTTATCATTTGTACTAACTTTTTGTACCACAATCTTTCATTCAACTATCAACTCTCGAATAAAATGATACTTAATATCGATATATTTTGTTCTCTCATCATGTCATCATTCTTTGCTAGTTGTAATGCTCCTTGATTATCAAATAAAACTTTGATGAAGAAGAAAATAAGGTTTGCCTCCAGCAAGTCACTCTATGGGTTGAAATAATCACCAAGACAGTGGAACAAAAGATTTGATCAATTCATCATTGATTAGAAATCCCACAAGTACAAGCATTATCTATGTGTCAATGTCAAAGATTGTGCTGAAGGAGAAAAGGTTTATGTGTTATATATGTAGATGACATACTTATTGCAAGCAGAGATAAATTGGAGATTGCTGCATTTAAGAAAGCTTTGAGCCAAGAATTTGAGATGAAAGATCATGGTTGTGCAAGAAAGATTTTGGGGATGAAAATAGTTAGAGATAGAGTTCGTCGAAGGCTGATGCAAACTCAAGAATGATACTTGAATAAAGTTCTTGAGAACTTTGGCATGAAGAATGCGAAGCCAGTTAGCACCCCTTTGGCTGCACATTTTAAGATGAGTGCAGAGGATCGAGAATTTATGAAAACTATTCCATATTCAAATGCAGTGGGATCTCTGATGTATGATATGGTCTGTACTAGACCTGATCTTGCTTATTCTATAAGCATGATAAGAAGATTTATGGCAGGTCCTTTGGTAGAGCATTGGAATGTTTTAAAATGGATACTTAGATATGTAAAGGGTTTGGTTAGTAAAAGGCTGGTGTTTGAAGGTTCTAAGATTGGAATGAATGATGCTATTGAAGGATTTTTGGATTCTAAATTTACTGGGTGTATTGACTCTAGAAAGTCACTTATCAGATATGTCTTTAATTTCTTTGGCACACCAATTAGTTGGAAAGCAAATTTATAGAGAGTTGTAGCTCTTTCGACAACTGAAGCTGAATATATAGCTTTAACTGAAGCTATAAAGAAAGGATTGTGGTTGTTGGGATTCATAATTGAGCTTGGAATGACTCAAACAAATATTACAGTTTTCTGTGATAATCAAGGAGCATTAAAACTAGCAAAGAATGATGTATATCATAAGAGAACAAAACATATCGACATTAAGTATCATTTTATTCGAGAGGTGATAGCTGAAGGAAAGATTGTGGTATAGAATGTTAGTACAAATGATAACCCAGCTAATATGATCACCAATTTAGTTCCTAGTAGTAAGTTTGAATATTGTTTGGAGTTGATCAAACTTCAAAATTGATTTAGAGTGTTGGGTATCAGGTTGGAGCGATATTGAGACTATGGTGTAGAATTGTTGAGATATAGTCTCAACGTCTGCTGAAAGTTGGCTACTGAAAGCTGCTTGTGCTGAAAGTTATCTGGTGCTGGAAGCTAGTGCTGGTGACTTAGAACTGTCATTTATAGGGGAGAGAGAGAGAGAGGAATCTGCAAAGTCTTCTTTTTATCCTAGGTGTTGTGGTTACCGATGTTTACTAATAGCTTCCCTATGAAGTTTTTTCAACACTATATTAAATGCTTTATGTATCTAGATATCTATGTATAGAGGAATATAGAGAGTAGGAGAATACACACGAAAAATATTCTCTCTAAATTTGTATTCTGTAAATTCTCCCTTATTAATAGATCCTCAACCTTGTTCCTGAGTGGACGTAGAATAAAAGCTCGAAGCACTATTATTCTTTGTATCTTCTTTTCTTGCTACTCTATTATTATTCATTGTCTTCTTCTCTAATTTTCTGAGTTATTCATAATAAAAATATACAAAAATAATTGTGGTGACAAAGTTTATTAGACGTTAGCCCAGTGTTTAAGTATAAGCTAATGGAAGTGAGGAAAATAAGTCTTCTTTTTATTTTTCACATTTCAAATATTGCATACTGTACATTAAAAAAAACCTCTTCAATAAAATAATATACAATGAAATATTTTAACACTTTAGTAAATAATTGAAAGTTTAAATCATTCCAACGTAATGGTTAACCAGTGTTTAAAGAGTTCTTTAAATCATCAAATAAAACAATTTCAATATAAAAGAGTACAACATTCCAAAAATTTCCCTTTTTAAAAACACACAACTTGAAAAAATATGCCATTTTAATTTTCAAACTTTACATTATAATTTTGTTTGAAATTAAAAATAATAAACATTCGATACATAAACAGCGAATAATTAACTAAATTAAAGTTTTCGACCAAACGGGCAGCTTAACCCCATTTTCATACAACAGAAAAATAATTCAAACTATTTTTTTTCAATAATGAAATAAATAACATAACCATGAGTCTAAATGTGGTATTAAAAAAATAATTTCCACATGAAAAATAAAGGAAATTGTTATTCCTCCTTCTCTCATACTCCCTCCGTCCCGGGTCTCTTGAGACGTTTGACCCGGCACGGAGGTTAAGAAAAAGAAATTAGAGAAGTTAGTGGGGTTAGATTAGTTAGTTAATTATATTTAAATAAATACTTTTTGGAATTTAAAAAATACATTCAACAATTATAAATTCAAATAAAAAAAGTAATCATTACAAAAAAAAAAAATTTGATCACATCACTAATGAGAGCCAATTTTTTTATCACATCACTAATGCTAAATTTTGAATTACAAACCTAATGAATAAATTACAAAACAAATTAAAGTTGATCTCAGAAATCATTTTCATCATCGATCAAGAAAAAAAACGGAGAAGACCGAGAGCAGCCACACCCATGGAATCAAGCCGAGAACTTTCAGACTCGAAGCGGAATGAACTCGTCCAATATCTACTTAAAGGCAGCAAAGATGGTAAGCCTTTAAGGGGCAGGATCACATCAGCAACCACACGGTTTGGGCAGGATCACATCAGCAACCACACGGTTTGGAGTCCATCGATCCACCGGTCATCGTCTTTGGACTGCTGCAAAAAAACAAAGAGAAGAGGAAGGGTTTATTCAACTTAGAAATAAGAAAAAAGGAGTGAAAAAACAAGGGTGTTTGGAGTTAGACCTTGAGAAATTGTCAAGGATGACATATTCAAGTAGGAGTACAATTAGGGGAGTAGCAATTGGTCTTGGGATAAGTAAATCTTCAGTTGGGAGATGGGTGAAAGAGGGCAAGATTAGGGCACATACCAATGCCATAAAACCAGAACTGACAGCTCCTAACAAGGTAAGTCGCTTGAAGTTTTGCCTTCAAGCATTACAATTGGATAGGGTGCAAAACAAGATCAAGTTCATGGATATGCACAACACAGTCCACATAGATGAGAAGTGGTTCTACATGACCAAGACCACACATAGGCATTATTTAGCACCAGGGGAAGATGATCCTTATAGAACTTGTAAGAGTAAAAAATTCATTACCAAGGTAATGTTCATGTCTGCAGTTAGTAGGCCAATTATCTCAGATGAAGGGGCAGTATTATTTGATGGCAAAATAGGCATATTTCCATTCACATACACTGAACCAGCCAAAAGAAACAGCAAGAATAGGATTGCATGGACAATTGTTACAAAGCCAATCGAATCAGTCACCAAAGATGTGATTATAGATTGTTTAATCTCTAAGGTATGATCTTAATTTTGTTCTTCTTAGCATTTCACATCATTGAAGAGGTGTAGGGACATTTTAGAGCAATCAGATTCAGGGACACTTGCACACAGACACAATTAGCATTAAGCAACTGCACACAGATACAATTTGTTTGTTGTTCTCAGCATTTCACATCATTGAAGAGGTGTA
>JAPKLW010000303.1:213559-229717 GCA_026898455.1 Plectranthus barbatus
AGCATAAAGCAACTGCACACAGGCACAATTTGTTTGTTCTTCTCAGCTCAACACATCATTGAAGAGGTGTAGGGACAATTTAGAGCAATCAGATTGAGGGACACTTGCACACAAGCACAATTAGCATAAATCAACTGCACACAGGCACAATTAGCATAAAGCAACTTCACACAGGCACAATTTATTTGTTCTCATCAATTGTTGATCTCATGTAAACACAGATAATTCCAGCAATCAAGAGCAAGTGGCCAGAAGGAGCAAGCAAAAAGATATATATCCAGCAGGACAATGCAAGGCCACATATTCAAGATGATGATCAACAATTTAGAGATGTTTCATGTGGACAAGGGTTCAACATCAAGCTTAAACAACAACCCCCCAATTCACCAGATTGCAATGTAAACGATTTGGGGTGGTTCAAAGCAATTCAATCACTTCAGTATGAGAGTGCAAGCAAAACAGTGGATGAACTAGTTCATGCAGTAGAAGATTCATATGCAAAGTTGTCAGCCACAACATTGAATGATGTGTTCATCACACTACAAGCATGCCTAATAGAGATCATGAAGGTGAGAGGCTCAAATGCATACAAGATACCACACATGAGCAAAGGAGCACTACGAAGATCGAACACATTACCACACACATTGGAAGTCCCAAAAGAACTCATATTGGAATGCATCACATATATCTCAGATCAGCATAACATGGAGATGACAGAAATCAGACAGGCACTGGACATATGATGTGTAGCAATTAGATTAGTCTAATTTTTTGTAATCGACATCATATAAAATCATAAATATGTAATCGACAATTGCTGAACCGTAAATATGAACATGCAATATCTTTTTACAAATTTATTCGAATTCTTCCACAAAATCCCAACCCAAATCACGACAAACTTCAGAATCAGTGACAATAGGGAGTTCGCTAGCATGAATAGGTCGAATAAAAGAAGAACCGAGATCAGAGATACCAGCGGGATATCGAATATCGCCGTCGGGCACGGCCACAGCTGCCACAAGTGCAGCGACGTTGCCTCTTTCCAGCCCATTGCTCCTGGACTCAGTCATCGCAGTGGGGGGTGGCGAACATCAGAGATCGAAAGACCCAAAGCAGGGGGGTGGCGAACATCAGAGATCGGAAGACCCACAACAGGGGGTGATGAAATCCCCCTGCCATTTATCAACGGAGGCGAATCACCGTCGATTAGGGACGCTCGAGGGTTTATCCAACCATCACTGTCAAGCACCGGAGCGCGCGTCGTATTTGGTTCCGATTTAGGGTTTTCGGAGCCCGAATACGAGAAATAGGAGATACGGGGTGATGGGAGGCAGTATTTAGGCCGCACATTGCTTCGTCTCCGACGTGCGCTGAACCAGCCATCGATGACATGGACGAAGAAGACGAAGGTGCGGCGCAAGATTAGGGTTGGATGAAAATGAGAAGAGGGTGGGTTGGGGTGGGAGTAGGTAGTGGGTGGGTTGGGGTGGGGTAGGGTAATTTAGTTTTATTTCTATTTTCAAAAATTAAAATTTTAATTTTTTTAAAAAAAAATAGAATTTAAATGTTTTAATTAAGTATGATTAGTGAGTAATTAAGTTGTTAAAACTTACCCAAAATGGAAACGTTGCAAGTATCCCGGGACGGACCAAAAAGGAAAACGTTGCGATTGTCCCGGGACGGAGGGAGTATTTTTTTTCTTTAATAGAATGCATTATTTAAAATGTACACACTTATCCAGACAATATCTCGAATTTATAACATTTTTTATTATAAGGAAGACGGTATCATCATTGTGTCTTGAGCTGAGTGATCGAGTAAGTTTCTTTTTAATAAGAATATATCTATATCTATATAATATATTAAAGGAGTCCCATAAATTTCTCTCCAAATTTTTTAAAAAACGTGTAATATCAAATAAAATATATTAAATAATTCATGTTTGTCTTGCAATTATTTATTTATTTTTTGTAAGATGATTATATTTTCAATTAAAAAAAAATTTATTTATTGTGTTCTTCCACCCATTTTCCAAATTTGAATAATAACTATGATTTTTTAATGAAAATTCAAGTTCTAAATATTACCAAGTTTAGAATCTATACACTTTCATTAAAAATATGTATTTTTGACAATATGAAAAATTGGTAATTTTTTACATATGAGATAACAAAGATGAATTAAATATATTAAAGCTAAAATATTAAAAAAATATAATAATTAATATGTGTAAAAGATGTCAAAGTTATTCAATTAATATATTGCGAATTTAATATATCCAATAAATTCCATATTGTTGTTAATGCAGTTTAGAATATATTACTTTTCAACTGAAAAATATTTTTGCTTATTCATATGATAAATACTACTTATATTTTTATAAGTATATATCCTTATTTATACAATTTTTTTAAATATTAAAGTATTTTTTCAATATATATAATACTTTGGTTTATTAGGATGAAATATAAATTTTAACATAAATATATTAGCTTATATTAAAATTTAAATATAAGTATAAAAAATAATTTCGTGCAACGCACGAGTATAATTCTAGTAATATATTAAAGGAGTTCCGGTCAATTCCCTCCTAAATTCTAAAAGACTGTGCACATTAAAAAGCTCTAATAAAAGCCTAAATGTATTTTTCCTTTACAATTTTTGTATTTGCATAAAATTTATTTATTCTAATATATTAATATTTTTCAATCATAAAATAAGTCTTTATTTAATATTTTATAACAATAATATATAATTAATAAATATATTTAATATTATAATAATATAATATTTTAAAATAAGAATAATAAGTTTTGGTTAATATGATCATTATTAAAAATAGTGGATATTTAAAATAATAATAGAATAAATAAAAAATAATTATAAAATAACATAAGATAAAAAAATAAGAAATAAATAATTTGTTATTGAGATTTGCGAATGATAAATGAGAATGAAATCCACCATTTTGGAGAGTTTGTAATTTCATAATATTTGAGTATCATTCTCATTCATACATTTTCATTACTTTCAACCAAACAGTGTATTTCGAAATTTCCAACATCCACCAACCTAATGAATCATTATTATATTGTTAAAACTTTACATATAAAATATTTTATATGTCCGTGCAACGCACAAGTGTATTTCTAGTTTATATATATTTACATACCCAAAGTTCTGGGGTTCGAACCTGTGACCTCTTGATCAAATAAGATATTTTCATAATTGCATACCGATCAGAGGACAATCGATCTGTTTTTAGTTTTTTCTAATGTATAAGTTGCAAGTGATACATTAGCCGCTATTCGAAATACAAATGTGTGTTTGGATTTGTAAGATTATTTATAGTATTTTTCCATTAAAAATAAATTGATTGAAGATATATTTCTGAAAAATGATTTAAGCTATTTTAGCATATTAATCTAACCAACAATTCAAAATGCACAATCATTTGATGCTTCTCAATAGGACCTACTGACCACAATCCAACGGGCTACATTGCGACATGCAAGGGACAAACATATTAGGGTCTTCAATATTTCCAATCAAAATCTTTTTAATTTCTTTTCAATATTGCGATAACTCTATATTTTTAAAAAATAAAATAAAAAGGAGAATTAAGAAATGGAAAATAATAGGATACGAGGGATTTGATAATAAAGAGAGCTTCACATATCATATTGAGATTAGTTATGATTAACTAACTTTTTCTATATTTTTTTTATTATTATGAACACATTTTTTAATGATATTTTTATGTTATGTAACTATTTAATGAAGTCTTCTCATTAGAAACACAATATTCCAATTAAGTTATTGACTGTGATGCTATTCATAAGCGGATTCATGGAATGAGAAGATTGCTCTTTTAAATTGGAATATCAAACGTTATTTCAATTGCTCTTTTAAATTTTATAAGTCTTTCGCTAATTTTAAATTGTGAAATATATTTGAAAATCGATGGTCTCGACTGTAGCGCGTCCTAAAGTTGGGAAGGTCAGTTGGAGGCTTTACAATGAGAAGCCAATAGTGAGTGATACCTCCAATTCTATTTTATAACTTGATTTTAACTTCATGAATATGTACGTGAAAATTAATGTCAAGTGTCTATAATAAAATCCATTATACTATAGTATACACTTCTATATATTCGAATAATACAAGATATTACTAACTTATTATAAATCGAATTGTCACAAATATCCAAGTCAAGGATGTAGTATTCTCTCCAATTAAACTAAGATACGTACGTAGAATGTTTTTAAGAACTTGTGAGGTTGGAATTGATCAATATTGTTCATAAATTTTGATTAAAACCACATAAACTTGGGCAGAATGTGTTAAATCACATTGTGGATGAGCTTTAAATATGATCTTGCTTTAAGGATAACATTTTTAGAAAACAAATTGAAAAAATAATGAAAAGAAAATTTTAACAATGTAATTGAAAATATGAATTAGTGTGTTTTAAGTATTGATATAAAAGTCGGTTTAGACTGCTGCGGCCAATCTAAAAATATGTAATCGCTGGGTTTTTTGTTTTTTCTTACTTGGCACCTGCCTAGACGGAATAGACGGCCAAATAAGTTGGTGATTGGACATGTAAGCGGGATATATAAAAAGTTATCTAATTTAACAACAAATATAATTGAAAACCTAATATATTTAAGATATTTAATATACTAAGTATAATAATCTAGAGTAACAACTTAAAGTGTAAGTATGAATATTATATTTTGAATTACATAAAAGCACATAATTTTAGGATGATAGGATGAATATTAGTTTAACTTTGCTTTGTCACATTAGTACTTTAATATTTGAAATACTTAAAAAATATAAAAGAAATAGGTTAATTGCCTAGGCCATGCCTAATTCACTTAGGTGCTAGACCTCATCGAAAGTTCAATTACCGCTTAGTAAATTTTACAGTTTTTTTTTTAAGAGGAATCCAATTGATGAACATTTCATACATAAAATCTTCTAATAAGAAATCTCCGATCCATCATATTATTCTCTCCTTTACTCAAAAAAATATATGCATATATTTATGTGGGCTAATAGTATTCACTGAATATGTTCATATTAATATTTGACTTAATTAAATTAATAGTTGAACTATATATTGATGAACTAGTCATATTAAAACTGCAGTGAAATAAATATATAAATGATGGAGTAATCATATACATTTCTAAAGAGGCAAGAAAACAATATTTTTTATTGTTTGGTTAAATTCGTGCAGTTAAGCTTTCATATGGTTCATTACTTTAATGTTTGAATAATTAATCATAATTTTAATCAATGATATCGATGATGGCCAGATGTAGTAAACAATAATATATTGCTACACACGTGTCTGAATTATATAGCAAATGACAAATTCGATTTATTTGCAATAATTGAGCACAAATAATCAATATTTAAATTGAGTAAAATTCAGACAAAGAATGACTGAATGAGAGAAAAGAAAGGCAAAAATGCAGATGATGATCCATTATTTAAAGAGAGAAATTATGAAATAGCCATTTTTACTTATACACATATCAATTTTAGCCACTCTTATCAATTTATATCAAAAATAGCCAAAAAGTACATGTGTCAGTATTTTTTATATATAATATCATTTTATTTATTGAAATAATATAATTAATAAGAAAATTATTAAATATGAGAGAGAGAATGTGAGTGTGTGAGAGATAATGTATGGAGTGTGAGAGAGAATGTATGTCAGTGTGTGAGAGAGAGTGTATGAGTGTGAGTGAGATCGAGTGAGACCCGGGTGCGACTCGGTTGCGACCCGGGTCTTAAAAAACTTTAAAAAAAATTATAAAAATTCTGGCAAACAAGGGAGCGACCCGGGTGCGATCGGGTGCGACCCGGGAGCGACCGAGTGCGACCCGGGTCTAAAAAAACTTTAAAAAAAATTATAAAAATTATGGGAGCGACTGGGTGCGACCTGAGTCTAAAAAAATTTTAAATATATAAATTTACTTTCGACCCTATTAAAGTAAAAATTTACTTGTTAAAATGTTACATTTAAAAAAATTGTTAAAAATTTACTTTAAATTTTAAATTGTTAAATTATTAAATTTAAATTTAAAAATTGTTAAAATGTTACATTTTAAATTTTTACTTTAATAGGGCTTACATTTTAACGGTCTAAAGTAAAATTTTTAACTCGTTCGAAAGTAAATATTAATAGGGTTTACATTTTAAAAAAAATTAATTTGACCGGATTTTTTTTTTAAATTGACCGAGTCTCACTCGGTAGCAGTCGGTGGCACTTGGAGTGGCAACCGTGTGGGCCACTCACTCATTTGTGACTTATTCTCAACAAGTCTCACTCGCGGTAGCAGTCGTGGTGGCAGTCGGTCTCACTCGATTTTTTTTTTTAAAAAAAATGATATTATATTTTGTTCATTTTTTTATGGGGTCTCACTCGGTCCCTCCAAATTATATATATATATATATATATATATATATTTATTATTTTAATATTTTTCACACACATCAAATTCAAAAAAACCTGAAAAGTTATGACAAAATTCTGCCAAAATGTACTTTTGGCTAAATTCGAAACATATACATAAAAATGGCTAAAATCGATATGTGTTTTACTAAAATGGCTATTTCAAATAATTAAGACTTATGTAAATCAACTACTCTGTCACTTTCGCAATATACGTTATTCTGAATATTCCTTAAATTATATTTAATATTAAACATCTATAAAATTAGTCTTGGAAAAATAAATAAATAAAATTATTATTTTGATCATTAATCATATATCATAATAATTACATACTTGCATGTTAACTTTTCACTTCAATATTTTTGAAAAATATATTTGAAATAAGTAGTAGTTTTTGAAAGCTTCATTTAACAAAAATATGAAACCTGACTTAATATGCTTACTTACATATATCAAACCAAATATATAGTAACAATTAAATTATAATATAGTGGGCACTTTTCATACATTTTATCAATTACCATATATATATATATATGTGTGTGTATTATAGGATTATTTTCGGAGTATTCATTTAATCGAGAAACATAAAATAGTAGGGGTTTTGATTTTAAATATTCATATATTATAGCAAAATGGATGTGCCTATATCTGTGTGTGAACAAAAACTAAACTTTTAAAACTTTATTTGGAGTTTTGTGAGAAGTTATTTCAGTTTAGAAGGTTAAAGTTGGAAGCTTTAGAAGAGTTTGACGCCATCTCATACGTAATCCATTACGCTTCTCTTATATAAAAAGGAAAATACCTTTTTCAGCTTCATATTTGCCACTTTTCTCGAAAATATCATATATTTCAACAAATTACACTTTGATTCACGTGAAATACTCTTTTTCCCTAAACATTGTTTTTATGCTTACAATTATATTTTTTTGGTTTTAGGGGGCTATATAATTTTTGTCATGTAGTTTCATTTATTTTATTTGCTTTTTTTGGAGAGACAAATATTCATCAAAATGCTTCGTGCGATATGCATCTGCAATCTCCTAAATAGTAATAGAGATTGATGAAGAGATAGATATACAATAAATATTATGGAGAGATGAAGTACTCTCCATTTGTCCCAATATTGGAGTGTAAATAGTTGAGCGCTTTACTTATAAATAAATATGAGCAGTGTTGGAGTATATACTCTCCATTTATTTAAATATTGTACTCCAATATTTTTTTTAAACTCTCCATTTTATTTTAAAATGATTTAATTATGGGACTAAATGTTTGGATCTTGCTTATTTTTGGGTTGGGTTTGAGTTGGGCCTTCTGCCCAATCTCTTTGACAAATCTATTATATGGGCTCCAGATTTACCCAAATAGAAAATTCATTAGTTTTTAACCCTAAAATGAATATAAGCTTGAGGTTTAATAGAGTCTTGCGCTATTTAATATAAGCTTGAGGTTTTATAGATTGTGAGTCATTTAGAGCAAGTCTTGAGTCCCAGATCGTTAATTTTTAAAACTCTTTATTGGATCGACAAACTTTCAAATTAATTTCTACATGAATATTATTATACTCCCTCCGTCCCGGTGAAGTAGTCCCTTTTCTTTTCGGCACGGAGATTAAGAGTTGTGAGTGTAGTGGAATTAATATTTTATTGGTGAGTGTGAAAAAATTTGCTATTTTAGGAAAGTGGGACTAATTTATGGGACAAACAAAAATGGGAAATGGGACTACTTCAACGGGACGGAGGGAGTATAAGTTTTTGTATCTATGT
This sequence comes from Plectranthus barbatus, assembly GCA_026898455.1. Classification (NCBI taxonomy): domain Eukaryota; kingdom Viridiplantae; phylum Streptophyta; class Magnoliopsida; order Lamiales; family Lamiaceae; genus Plectranthus; species Plectranthus barbatus. Next base: position 221,813 of record JAPKLW010000303.1, read on the forward strand.
GTGTTGGTTCCAATTTTTCAGAGTAATCGTAAATGCACAAACGGATATATTTGTTTAATAAACTTGCACTTATTCAAACTGATGGTTACTGGTCAGTTTTGTTTGTCAATCTTAGTTTAGGTTATAAGTTCGAGTATGCTTATAGTCAATTTCAGTATATACTTCAACACTTGAGTGTTGAGTTTTAGAGATAAGTAAGCTGATAAACTAAAAGCGATAATAAGACAAAGAATTATAGTGGTTTGGGTACTAAAGATCCTACGTCCACTCTTCAGACTTGTAGTCTGGAAATTCACTAAGTTCGAGATTACACAGGTGCTCGAATGATCTATGTCTTGCCCACCGATTTACAAGCTCACTCGTCTGGTCCTTAATTGTCCTTCACTTCGCAGCTCCTCAAAGTGTGGGCACACCATACAACATCCTCGTCGCCGGAATGAGGTGTTTAGAGTTTCCCCAAAATTATCAGCTTACGACAATAAGCCCGTAAGAGTCAAAGTACTAGACGTACTTGACTGTTGTAATCTTTCTTGGCGAGAAAGATTACAAAGATAACTCGTGAACTTAGAAGTTCTGAGTCTCTCGTGTTCACAGCAGTGACACACGAAATAGCTTGAAAAGCCTTGAACGTTAAGTTGTGAGTTTGACAGAGTTTCTGCTCTTCAAAAATATAAGCTTGGTTCGTGTTCTGTAAGTAACCTTCTTCTGTTGAAGTCCTCCAGTATTTATAGGTGAGGAATCGAAGGTTTGAATCTTCTAGCCATTAGAGAAAAAAAAAGATGTCTGTCCAATCAGAAGTCGTTTTGTAGTGATCGGCGGACATGTATGTGCTTTTCCAGAAGGTACAATACTTCTCCCATTTTTTCTGATCCCGATAGTGACTGTTCACCTTTTGTCAGAATGATAGTATTCGGTCAGTCCGAGGAATTCATACTGGCCAGTCCGAGGAATCTTAGACTGAAGTCTAAATTCGAGTTCGCAGACTTAAGGAATCTCCAATCCTTAAAGTCTATGCTTGTCAGCACGTTCATCAGACGAATACTCTTGTCTCTATGCGCTGTGACTGGAACTAGGATTCCATACTAAAGCCGTCATACTTGCATCTCCATCCTTGGTGACGTCATCAATCAATTCAGGCTTGGTCCCCAGACTGGTAAGTTCGCTAGCTGGACTTGTGGGTCTTAAACTAGTCAGTCCGAGACTGGTCAGTTCCATACTTGGTATGGTCCAAACTTGTCAGTCCAGACTCATGCATCCCGGACTTGTAAGTTTGGTTTGAACCTTAGCTTGTTGAGTCTTGCGCATCTTACGAATTGATCATTCAGTCTGCCTTCGATAAGCTCCAGCTTACAACTTGATAAAAGACCTATGCAGGACTTTACATTTTAAGACCGTACTGGAATTAATCTAGAGACATACTTGGTCAGATTTATACATCAATTTTGAATCACCAAAACATAATAAGTACTGAAATTCTAACAAATTGTCTAATAATGTGTATCCATATCTATTGTGGAGGGATTTTGAATTGATAATTTATTACCGGGATTTTTTATGTTCTATCAATATTTTGAGGTTTAGATTTACGTTTGAGATGAGAACAATAAACTTGTGATGTTTAGTTGCCGAAAATTGTCACTTCGCCACATTTGTAAGATAACGTTAACTTTCGATGGTCTCGGGGATGCAATCGGACTTCAATCCCAAGTGGGGGTTAGGTTTAATATTTTATTATTATGAGTGAATTGCTGATGCTAATGGTGGTTTGCAGAGAGACCATTGACAGGCTTTATCGGACCTGGGGTCTGTGCGGGAATGAAGTCCGCTATTAGACTAAATTTAACAGCGATTAGGTCATCTTCCACATCAACAAAAATATAATAAATTATATAAAAATATTTTAAAAGCTCCACATCCCAACCATGTAGTGGTCCACCCCAAACCCAACCCAATCCAACTATAAAATTTGTTTAAATTTTTTATTGATTACTCAATAGTATTTGATATTTGTCATTATTTTATTGATTCATTAATTTTTATGGATAAAATCTTAAAATTGATATATCATTTATATAATAATAATATAAAAACAAATATATTAAAATTTATAATTTTGGATTATCTACAAATCAACAAATGAGATCAATTTTGATATTATAATTAATTATTCACCTTAATTTAATCAATATTCTTTCGGATTTAATAAATGCCATCATTTATTTATAATAGTGTTTTTATTAATTTAATTACAAGTAATATTTTTATTTTAAAAATTAAATTAAATAAAACTAAATAATAGAATTATATATTATGTGGTTGAGTGGTCATTCATAAACTTTAAAACTTTATCATGGTTGGATTGAGTGATGTGTATGAAAAATAAATTAATTAAATATTAAAATGGTTAAGTGATTGAGTGGTCGGAGTGTTTACCGATAATCATAGTTTTAGTGCTTGCATTTGTTGGCTTTTGGAACCAACTGTGTGTTTCGGAGAGTTGTAGCCCTACATTCTCTCTAGTCCGACGTCCCCTCTGCATCAAGATTGTGACGTAGGTTAATTAGGATGAGCCCATTTACCATAGTGTTGAGTGGTAGGGGCGACAATATGTAATACGACCTCAACCTAATATGAAACTAATATGAAAAAATAAGGTTTGGTTAGCCCATTTAATATTCAGGGTCAAATTTAGGTTGAACTAGTGAAAATCGATTAAAATCCGGGTTGGGTTCGGGTCAGTTCTTAAGGTCTTGACTTGGGGAAGTCGATTCACGTAACTCGAATGACTATAGAAATTAATTAATTTTAAAATTTAATTTATATTCTTTTTTTATTTTTTTTATTTACTATTTATGAGTACATTAAATAGATATTCAAAGTGGTTGATAAAATCCAAACATTTAATCTTCTATACTTGGATTTCATTGTGCAATAATTATATTTATTATTCACACAATGGATTGTATTTGTATTTGTGATTTCGTGTTAAACATGTAATTTTCATGTTAAACAAGTCATGTTAATTAAGATTAATTTTCAATATAATTAAACAGATCATTTTGGGTCGACCCAAAATAAACAGGTTGAGTTTGAGTTGATTTTTATGACCCAAAAAAATTAATGGGTCGAGTTCGAGTTGGCTTGTGATATATTACTATTATGTTGCAATCCAACTCACCAACCCAAACTCAATCCAGTTGCCCCTATTGATTAAATACTCATAATTGGGTTGTAGATCTTTGAGCATTATGACCCAAACCGAATTTGACTCCTAACAATATGTCCGCTCTTTCAAATTATCAAATATATGATAACTTTATGTGACATTAGAATATTCAAAATAAATTACGATATTTATGTATCATTAATTTAAATATATTATTCTTCTGTTTAAAGAACATGTTTAGCTTCATGATTAATATAATCTATATGGTAGAAGCAATTTTTACTTTATATCAATATATAACTGACAGCTTACTTAAAAATCATGATCTTCATACTAAATTGAAGTTCGAGATTACAAATAGAGTAAAAGCATTAATATATATTGGATAGAAATTTATTTATTTTTAATATAAATGTTAATTGGGCCAATGTGCAGTGTGTACCACACACTCGTGCAATCGAATGTTATTCCAATCCATTCTAGAAAACTTATCGCTCAATAAGTAGATTGTTAGTCTAGTTTATTATTTTTTTTAACTTTAAATTTATTAAACCTTAATCTTGTTTTTTCTAAAAACAAGATAATTTATTTTAGTTGTAGTCTTGATATTGTGTTTGTAGCTTAAGCATAAATAAGTGAATATAATTTTTGAAATAAGTGAAAATTAGATAAAATTTATTTGTTAACTTAATCAACACCAAGATAATCTTCTTGTTTTTGTGTTTCTGATATAATTTAGTGTATTTTTCACAAATTAAGGGGCCAAAGGGTAAATTGCATCAAAATTTTACTTTTCCCCACTCCAATTTTTTTAAAAAATAAAATCAATATAATGATAATTCACCCTATTTAAATTATTTTATCACATACCATATATTAAATTAATGACCTTTTAAATAAATTTTCTATTACATTAACATATTTTTTCAAAGAAAAAGTACAAGGGTTGGAAACAATGGAATCAATTAACAATACATTAAAATGCATGAATGTCTATTATAAAATACATATAATTTTGTTGTTTGTGTCGGTACCAAAGGTCACAGTATTCGTGCGTGCAAAAGCTTAAATGCGTGGAACCGATTAAAGCTCAGTTGACTCGTGAATTGGTCACCTGACATAGAGAAAAACAACTTAATCAAATACTATTAAAGTCAGTTACATGTATACTCCAGCAACTGAAGTCAATTATTGGGTTTTAAAATGAGTAAGCTGTGAGAGGTAAACAACTAGAAATAATTAAAACAAGGATTATTGTGGTTCATATCTCAATCAATCTTACATCCACTTTACGTTTCATACAAAAGGAAATTCACTAGATCAATTACACTCATTAACTGAATATTGGATGTACCCAAATTCTATCAGGCACGAGAAGAATCTCCATTTCCTGGTCTCTGGCACCTTTATATTTAAACTTTACTATAAGATTCTACTTGCTAGGCTATTTGCAGATCTGAGTAGTGAGTTTGAGTTTTTCACACAAATATTGGTTGTAGTAGATGGTGTCTTCTTAGGCGTGTTGGGGAATTCTCGGATCCTTTTATCTTAAAGGATAAGATGAACTTCGGTGGTCTTGTTTAAAAAAAAATGAAAAATAGTGCTAGAGATGCAGAGAACATAGTTGTTGTTGTTGGATATTTTGTTGTTCAAGACTGAGAACACTGCAACACAGTATATCTAGTAATGCAAGTTTTTACATAGAGAACTGCAAGTACTGCTAGTACGTAAATAAAAATAAAAATATTAGCCGAGTCGAGGAATTCCTTTTTCCGTAATATGAATTTGCCAACGTAGTGCTAGTTAACCGGCGATCGTCCCCAAAGGTAAAACGGCTTCATCTTTTACGAGACAGCACCGCAATGCTAAAGCTCCAGCGAACTGAACGGAGGTGAAAACTGAGTTGCTTAAAAGCAAGGAAAAAGTTGCAGCAATACGAGGATAAAGTTACAGTATCTGGCTATATCTAGCTTGTCTAGTGTATTGGCGACCGAAGACAGCTCCTATGCGTGCCTATTTATAGACATGAACCACCGAGGGGGAGCCAGTCTGTTAGGGTCACAACCATCAAGACTCGAGCCGTTACAGGCGTGAGACACGACGTAACGGACGCGCGCCGGTGTGTTTGACCATGTGTTGAACGTGTTTGAAACCGTTTGGCACACAATTGCAACATGTGCACTGAATCGTTAGCCACGTCATATGCTTCGTGTGCACGGGACACGGGCACTCGGCTAGCGGCCTCGCTGAGGCCGAAAACCGAGGCAGGGCAGGGCGAGGCGAACGGCGGCGCGCGAGGACGCCACCAGGTGCCACATACACTGCACACCTTATTATTACACACAACAACCATTAAGGTCTATATACACAGATTAATTAATGTAATAATCAATGCGAGACTTAATTTATTACATATCCACTTGATGTAATAATCCCACCAACCATGTCACTTCGTGGACTCATTTCTCACTCACCAAAATTCGATTTTGAGAAAATAAATATACCACGATCATCTACTCTTTGCGTAGATTAATTTGGTAATATTGGATTTCGACAAAACTAAATATTTTACATCGGGAATTTACAAAAAAGTCCCCAAATTACCAACAATTCTCCCCCCCCCCCCCATGAGTGGAAATGTCGAAATGCATGAATGCATAGTCAACTCAGTTTTTGAGAGATGTTAATGCACCTGAATAGGTAGTTTATGACTTTGAACCTTTCATCTTCAATATCGTCGGGTACACTGGTGGCTTAGTGGTAAGAGTACCTTGAACAACTCCTCCATCGTGTGTACCGAGTCAACAATATTGAAACATCAACATTTCAACCTCCATTCGTTCTCATGTTTGGTTCTATTTCGGGCCATGGACACCTTCTTCGGTTTCATAAGTGTTCATTTGAAGCGGCCCACACTTCCACTTACATAGGTGACCTCCTATTCCGAGCATCCTGCAAAGCTCAACCGTCACGAGTTTTCACGAGCTTAACCTATACCACATGCAGGTCTATAACACCTTATTTTCTATCTTAGGGAAATGTAGGTGACATCATCTTCAAGGCATCGCCACTGAAGTAGACATCATCTCGTCGGTGTTATCACTTGAATATTTTTAGTTTAGTTGTCCCATTAAACCTAGTTTTTTGGATCTTCAATCATCTAGGTCGGGTATCCAGTACACTTATTCATATTGTGGATTTCAATCCCATTCTCTCAAGCAATTTATTCATTCGATCCCGGTTTAACCCTTTGGTTAGCGGATCCGCAAGGTTATAAATTGATTTTACATAATCAATAAATATCACTCCATTTGGGATCAATTACTTAACGGTATTATGTCGATAATGTATATGTCTCGACTTCCCATTATACATGTTATTTTGTGCTTGGCCAATCGCCGCTTGGCTATCACAATGAATTATCACTGATGGCACATGTTTGTTCTAACAACGAACAACCTCTAGAAAGTGTCGAAGTCATTCTGCTTCTTCACCTGCTTTATCTAAAGCAATAAACTCGGATTCCATCATGGAACGAGCTATACAAGTTTGTTTTGTAGATTTCTTTGACACTGCCCCCACTGACCGTAAATACGTATCCACTTGTGGAGTGGGAATCATTTGAATCAGAGATCCAATTGGCATCACTGTACCCTTCAAGTACAAGTGGAAACCTTGTATAGTGTAACCCAAGTTAAGAGTATACTTCAAGTATCTCAAAACACTCACAAGAGCCTTCCAGTGCTCCTTACTGGGATTGCTCGTGTATCTACTCAATTTGCTCACCACATATGCAAGATCCGGTGTAGTACAGTTAGTCAAGTACATTAGACTACCAATGACCCTTGCATATTCTTCTTGACCAATAGGGCCACCTTTGTTTTTTACTAAGGTGAACATTAAGCTCTAGTGGTATTTTGGCTAGTGGACTATCATAAGCATCAAATTTCCTTAACACTTTCTCAACATAGTGAGATTGTGATAGGAAAATTCCATTAGGTTTTCTTATAATTTTGATTTCAAGAATCACATCAGCCATACCCATGTCTTTCATGTGAAGTTCTTCTCCAACATTCGTTTAGTATCAACAATTATTTGTTGATTTATACCCATGATCAACATGTCATCTACATAGAGGCAGACAATCAAAAAATTATCAAACGTGCCTTTGTAGTATACACATTTGTCATTCCTTATATTTGAATCCATTTGACAACATCGCATTGTTAAATCGAATATGCCACTGTTTGGGCGCTTGTTTAAGATCGTATAAGAATCTAACCAATTTGCATACTTTTCTCTCTTGTCCGGGTACTACAAATCCTTCGGGTTGATCCATATAGATTTCTTCTTCTAGCTCTCCATTTAAGAAGGTTGTCTTCACATCCATTTGGTGTATTTCAAGATTGTGCGAAGCAGCAATCATTATAAGCACCCTAATAGATGTGATCCTAGTCACAGGTGAATAGGTGTTGAAGAAATCATCTCCCTCTCTTTGTTTAAAGCCTTTCGCCACAAGGCGAGCTTTATACTTATCAATCGAACCATCCAATTTATACTTTATTTTAAGGATCCACTTGCATCCTAAGGGCTTACAATCTTTTGGGAGATCGGCGAAAACCCAAGTATGATTTTGCATAATCGATTCAATCTCACTATTAATAGCTTATTGTCATACTAAGGCATCGAGTCTGTTGGTCCCGGATATCAGGGTATACTTTGGCAGCGGAAAATACGTA
>JAPKLW010000303.1:229727-288795 GCA_026898455.1 Plectranthus barbatus
ACTAAGCTATCAACTGGAGAAGGGAAACTTAGCCAGATTTCCCAACAGAGTCTAGCTAAGACATCTTTAATGGTTCTAGGTTCATCATCGAACATATAAGTGATGAAGTCCGGACCAAAACTTTTAGTCACTCTAGCCATTTGACTACGTCTCAGTTCTTCCTCTATAGGATTAGAACTAGTAGTCTCTTCATATGTCCTTATTCTAGACATAGTAGGTACATCTTCCTTAACCTTACAATGATAGATGTGCTCAAAGAATATAGCATTCCTTGAATCTATAGTGGTGCCTTCGGTCACATTCAGATTATTCGATTTTTTCACTATAAATCGATAGGCAACACTATTTAAAGCATACCCTATAAGGATCCAATCGATTGTTTTAGGTACAATTGCAACTTGTTTGGTTAAAGACACTTCAACCTTTGTTAAACAACCCCACACCTTGAGATATTTGTAGGATGATCTTCATCCTTTCCATAACTCATAAGGGGTTACCTCTTTCCCTTTAAGAGGTATCTTATTTAAGATATAGTTATATATCATAACAGCTTCTCCCCACATATTTTGAGGTAGCCCCAAGCTTATCAATAGAACATTCATCATTTCCTTTAGTGTCCGACTTTTCCTTTTGGCAACACCATTAGACTGAGGTGAGTAAGGTGTCGTTGTTTGATGGATAATGCCTGAAGCGGCGTACAATTCTTCAAACGGAGCAACATACTCTCCACCTCTATCACTTTGAATCATCTTGATTCGACTACTCAATTGATTTTCAGTCACTTCTTTGTAATTCTTAAAGACATCAATTGCTTCATCTTTACTTTTTAATACGTAGAGATAACAATATCTGGTGCAGTCATCAATGAAAGTAATAAAATACTTTTTCCCATCTCTAGTTTGCACCATTTTAAAATCACACAAATCAGTGTGTATCAACTCTAGAGGTTTAGTGCTCCTCTCGACTGAATTAAATGGCGTTTTTGTCAATTTTGCCTCAACAAAAACTTCACATTTAGTTTGTTTAAATTCAACCACCTTTAGTAGATTTGAATTTACTTATCTTCTTATTGCATTAAGCCACAAATTAGAGCACTCAATCAAATAGGAAGAAGTAGATTCAACTTTATTGATAGACTTTCCGGCTAGGCGCCGTGCCATTACATTCAACTTGAAAAGACCATTGGTGAGATAGCCCCGACCAAGGAATTTTCCAAACTTTGACAAGATAAACTTTTCAGACTCAAATACAAGTTTAAATCCATGATTTACAAGTAAAGAGCCCGACACGAGGTTCTTGCGAATGTATGGGACATGAAGCACATCCTTCAAGGTCAAATGCTTGCCAATAGTGAGTTTGAGCACAACATTGTCCACTCCAACCACATCCGATGAAGCTTGATTGCCCATATGGAGCTTTCTCCCTTCAACAGATTTGTAGGACACAAAAACACTCCTATCGGAAGTCACATTAAATGTTGCACCCGTACCAATGAACCATTCACGTGGATTGTCAACGTGGTGAATTTTGGAAACCACGACACACAAATCATCTTCTCAAATCATCATCGGGTCCAACATCGTTGGCATCCATCTTTGCTTTGCCTTTATTTTGATTTTTAGGCTTTTTGCATTGATTCGCCATATGCCCATTCTTGTCACAATTGAAGCAAACACCATTGAACTTAGGTTCTTTGATCACAATCCCCTTGTTCGACGGGTTAGGCCTTTATCTTTTCTTTGATGGACCACCACGTTCCATCAAATTTCCCTTGGCATCCATAGCTCTTGGCTTTGGATCCACCTTTTGATTGTCCTCGTCAATACGAAGTTTGACAACCAAATCTTCAAGAGACATAGTCTTTTGCTTATGCTTAATGTAGCTCTTGAAGTTCTTCCACGAAGGAGGTAGCTTTTAATGACCGCAATCACATTGAAAGCATCGGGGAGTAACATCCCCTCGACGTGAACATTGTGCAAAATGAGTTGAAACTCTTGCACTTGTTCCACCACCGAACGATTGTCAACCACTTGGTATGACAAGTACTTGACCACGACGTACTTCTTAGTACCCGCGTCCTCTGTCTTATATTTTTTATCTAGTTGTTCCCATAGTTCTTTAGCAGTAGTTACATTACAGTACACGACATAAAGAGGATAAACTAAACAATTGAGTACAAAACTTTGACAAAGGAAATCGTCGTGGCACCAATTTTTGAAGGCAATCTTTTTGTTATTATCGGTCTCATCATCGGCAAGCTCGGGCTTGTCTCCTTCAAGTACGCAGCCAAGCCAAGAGTGGTAAGGTAGAAAAGCATTTTTTGTTGCCACGTCATGAAATCCACACCGCCAAACTTGAACGGCTTGTCGGTTTGGGCATTCGGAGGGAGTTGTCGTGCATTGTTGGAGTTGCTTCCTCCAGCACCATTGAGAGAGTGGTTAGCCATTGTCTCAGATCTTGAATGTAGAAAAGGAATTCGTGATGCGATTTTTGGATATTTTGGTTTGGGTTTTAGTTTCCTTGTACTCAATTGCTGAAATATCAAATGGAAACTTACCCAGATTGAGATTCCAACATTTCATTAAGCCATTCACTTGTACTAAATATTTTATCGAGAAATACCCTTCTTATTTTGAGGGGGAACTTTTTCGAACATTTGTTGAGTCTAAGAGAGTCGACATTGATACTGAGTTAGATTGCTAGATATACTTTGTAAACTCAGGAGTCTTCTTTCCCATGATTAGTAAGTTAGATTTAAGGCTTTGATCGCACCAAAAAGGGAGAAATTGTTGGGAATATTGTAACAGTTTTTTTTATCTTATTGCTACTTGTATTGGTTTTGGTGCATCAAAGCCAGGTTATCTCGTCTCTAGCAACTTAGCAATATGCTAAAATTGTAAAAGTCCTGTATAAGATAATTGTGATTGAGTTTTAATAGAGTTAGAAAAATATCGCTGAAGGTAGTTGAAGGATTAAGCAAAGTGCGAGAAGATTACTGGATGATTCAACAAAATATGCAAAGGTTGCTAAGGAACAATGAAAATTCAGAATGCTAGCAAACACATGAAGATTTCTGAGGGCGCTCAGCAATTCACAAAGTTGCTGAAGGAATGTAGCAGACAGAATGCTATATCTTAGCAAGGTTGTTGAGATCTCAACAGACAAGTAGCGAACTCAACAGAGTATTCCGATAGCAACCAACAAACATCTGAAGCGCTCGAATCAGAGGATCTTCAATTTCAAGAGTTTAAGGAGTCTCCTGAATCTAAAGGTTGACTTATCAAAAGACAAAAGGGATTCCTGGCAATAACTAAAAATTTGTTCTAGCAAGTCAGCGAAGCAAAGAAAGAGCCAATCAACGATGAGAGAATTGAAACGTCTCTGAGCTTTACAGAAAAAAGGAGGAAGAGGATTAGCGGTTCGTCAATCTGTCTCTAACGAACAAAAGATTCAAATTGATGTTTTAATCTTTGTTTATAAATAGACGATGATTCGTAGAGAAGAGTTCGACATCACGCAAAAACAAGCATACACTCTGCCGAATTCAATACCGATCAAGAAAAGATCGAGGCTTTGCAAAAGATACCCATGTTTATCACGAGACCTTGGAAGCTTGCTGCTAAGGTTAACTTGGAGTTCTTTCAATCTAAGAAAAAATGTAGCAGTCATCTTGATCTGCAAGATTGACTATCACGGGCAAATGCTGTAAAGAGGAGAAGTTTAAAGAAGAACTATAAAAATCCTAAATCCAGCATTCAAGGAGGCTGCGAGGTACATCCTCACTCCGAGAGTTATTGAGAAGATTGATATCAAGGGTGCTTGAAGGTGCGCTGTGACCAGACAGATGTGTTGCTTATAGTTAGAGGTCAAGTTCAACCTTTTGTATTAAATATTAGTGAATTCCAGTCAACAGACTGTAGAGTGGACGTAGAACATTTGTTCAAACCACTATAACCTTTGTATTTATCTGTTTTTTTATCACTTTATTTACTTGTTGAATTAAAGCCCAGCACCGCAAGTGTTGGTGTATAATCTGCAATAAATCTAAGTACTTCGAGAGCTTAAAGACGTATTTTCTAAGTACTTGCTGAGTCGAGATCCCAACAAGATAAGTGCAAGATCATTAATATTTCACTACATTAACTATTACTCTGATCGGGAACCAACAAAAGCAAACAACCAAGTGAAGCGGCTGAAATCATCGACAAACAGTGCATAAAATCGAAAATTTGCAGAAGACATAATAGGGGCTGGACCCCATAAATCACAATGAATCATATCCAAAACTTTAGAAGAGCATTTTTCATTTAAAGTAAAAGGCAAACATGACCTTTTAGCAATCTGACAAGAGGAACAAATTGTAGGCTTTGGTAAACAAAAAGTTACAGAGATGTGTCCTTGTTTACTAAGCAAAGAAATAGAGTCATAAGCTACATGACCTAAACGATTATGCCAAAGTTCAAAAGAAGCACGTAAAACATTATTCTTCAACTGAGCAACGAAAGCAGGTTGAACTCGCTCAAGAAGATAGAGTCCAGCACTACGACGACTGCTTGCCTTTGTGTGGCGATTCTGAATAACAAAGGAATGATCAGAATATAGAATATCAACCGGATAGTTAGAAGTATGTTTACTAACAGAGAGCAGATTTCTGGTAAGAGATGGAACCACTAAAACATCCAATAAATTAACATAATTTAAAAGACGAGAACGACCAATATGAGAAATACTAAGGTGAGCGTCATTACCAACTACGACACGATCCGAACCAGAATATAGCTGAGATGTATCAAGATTTCCAGCATCCGGGGTCATGTGGGCAGAGGCACCAGTATCCAGAAACCAATTCGATGTATGTCCAGGAGAAATAGAACAATTGGCATGAAACGCCTCAGCGAGATAGGCATCGGACGATCGCGGATAACGATCAGGGCAGGAACTTGCATAATGACCCTCCAGTCGGCATATCTTACATTGTGGAGGGCGGCGCTGATTGTTCCTGTTGTTGCCGCCACGACGACACTAGTTATTGTGTGAGCCACCATTGTTGTGCCGATCAGAATTGCTGCGAGAGGAATCAAGCTGCACAAAGGGCTGAGATTGACTAAAGAAGGCAACATGAGATGAGGAGGAGCCTTCCATGGAGTCTTGAAAAAGCGAGAAGCTCTCTGCCTTCGAAAGAAGGTCGCAGAAGGATGACAAGGTGGTGAGGGCCATCTGGGTGACCGAGAAGGAAGCGAAGGAGGGTCCAAGGCCGCGGAGGAACCAGTGAGCCTTGTCAGTATCGTCGACAGGTCGTCCAATCGCCGCGAATTGATCACAGATGGCCTTAAATTCCCGACCATACTCTGAAACGGGACGGTAACCACGTTTGATGAGTTGAAGATCATTTTTGAGTCAAAGTTCTCTCATTTTCGATTTGTTGCTCAACATCGAATCAAGGGCCAGCCATACCGCTCGAGATGTAGAGCAGCTGAGTACCTCGGCCATAACTACTTCATATAAAGTCGAGAAAAGCAAACTGAGGAGGCGCTAATCTTGGAGATACCATGCTGCATACGCAGGATTCGAACTCACAGCACCATTCGGAGAGGAAAGGGCCGTGGGCGGCGGTGGCAGCGAGCCATCAACGTATTTCATGGGATCTTGGCACGTAAGTAGGGGCACGAGTTGCGATCGCCAGAGAAGAAAATTTGAGGATGATAACTTGATAGTAACCATATGAATAAGAGTGGAAAGAGGCAGGGACGTGAGGAAGAGGGAGGGCCGAGAGATACGAGAGAAAAGAGGATCGTTTATGAGGCTGATACTATGATAGAGTTTTCCGCAAGAATAAAATTCTTTATTAATGAGTATAAATAAAGTACAAAAAAGATTTAAAAAAAATATCTAAAAAATATGAGAATGTAGAAAACCTTAAATACAAGAATATTTAAACAAATTTGTAAATATGTCGAATGAGATATTCTATCAGAAAAGACTAAATATAGACACAAATGTTAGAAAAAAAAGAAAAAAAAACAACGAATAATAAGATTTATGAGTGAAATGTTGAAAAACTTGGTTCAAAGTCGCGACGACTTTCTTAACAAACATAATTAAAAAGTCAATTCAGGTGTACTGCCTTATTTAAGGATTAGACTTTTTAACATTTTTTCACATCCTGGGCCCATTTTAGCAAAAAAGATGTATTACTCTTCCAACTCCAATTATTTTTTTCAATTTTCTAATTTTGTTTAAAAATCAAAAATATTTTTACTGTCTAAAAATATTATTCTTTTTGTGTGTCCAAAATCAAGGCCACGTACACCACAGAGTGTCTAAAAATTATTATTGTTAATGAATTTTAATGCTAATTGAAACAAGTTGAACGATAGATGTACAACATCTACATTTAATGATGCGACTCTTCGCTTTCTCACACACACCCATCACTGCATTAAATAACCAATTTCGAATCATTATTTATCAATTATTTAAATTTAAACTTGAAAAGATAAACATGCACAATCATTTATTCAAACATAACATACTTTTTATATTATTTAATTTTACCAAGTATTGAATCTCTTTGACAATTTAATAGTAAAGGAAATCTAGTAGAAATGACTCACTTCTTTTATGTTTTCTTGATTTTGGAATATAATCTTGGACTTTATAAATATGATTCTTCTAACAAATGTATCTCATCAAAATTTCAAATAAAGTTATGAGGGCCACTCAATTAAACTATAGAAATAACACAATACATAAAAATGGAAATAAAGATTTTGGGAACTAGTTGGGAATCCAAATATGTGTCCCCATTTACATGAATGTAGTAAAAATAAGATTGGATTGCAGCTCATGAGTCTCCACTCTCCACCCGATATGTAAGTACGTGGTTTAAATATTTTATCAGTGTTCAATAAATTATAAGTTCAACTTCACATAGACATTTGAATGGAGTGAAATTTGTATTAACACATTCTATTTTACAAAAATAATTATAATATGATGACAACTTCGAACAGAAGCAAGAACTACAATCCCAAACTATGTAGCCTCATCATATATCTTGTATTTGAAGAAACCATGTAACAAACAAGCAAGCCCACTCACTAATGCAAACCAACATTAATTATGTGCCAACAACTGACGACTCGCCTCAAAATTGGATATACACTACTAACTAACTAAATTCACAACCAATCTTCATCCCACACTGCAACTGCAAATCAAGAACAAGTTAATTATAAAAATCCCCAAGAAAAAAGATATAGAAGAAAATGAAGCGAAATTAATTAGTATACCTGTTGGCTGTTAGCGTGGACATGGAGCTGAGCTTAGCAGATAACAGAAAGAAGCCAATGTTGCAGCCACATTGCAGATTCAAGATTTGAGTTTGGAGCAGTTTTGCTCTACTCGATCACTGATGTATTAACATTGAATTAAACAAATCGAAACCTTTGCCAGATCTCAACTCGTTCCAACCCTATGAATTCATAATCAATCATCATCATCAAACTTAATCCAAAAAAAAAAAAAAAAAGGAGCAAAAAGAAAGAAAAAAAAAAACTGATCATCATCACTACTGTCTTGATCCCTGCGAGTTTTCCTTGGCCTGATTCTGGTTGTTGCTGTTGCTGGAGCCATTGTGGCCCCCAATCTGGTGATAAAACTGAGTAAATGCTTGAAGATTAAGGCCTTCAATCTGGGCTTCTTGAGAGAGGCCGAGCTCCAACCCCGGCATATGCTGCTGCTCCGACCCCGCCGCCGGCAACTCAAACCCCTGAAACCCGAGCTTGGCGGCGCGGTTGTTCTGATTCGAGCTCAAAACACTCGGATTCTGGAAGATCCCGGATCCGAAACCATTAAAGGAAGGCCAGATTCCCACTGATCTGCCGAGAACATCTTCACCGATCATGGAAATGGCGCCGCCTCTGATTCCCATTCCACTTTCCGCCAATCTTGAATACAACCCAACTGAAACGGAGCTCTCCACCGATGGCCCTGCTCCCGCAGTTGCCAACGCTGACGCCGGGATTGTCCCGGTGCCCGTGGCGGCGATGATCGATGGCTCGGACTGCTGCAGCAGCCACTGAATCGTCTCGCCGTCGGTCTTGTGCCCCAACTCCCTCGTCAGCTGGAATATCCTGGCGGCGCAGAGCGCCGGAATCCTGATCCTGCGGCCGCGGCCCTCCACCTTTTTGTGGCGGTCCTTGTTTGAGCTTCTCTTGGGCCCTAATTGCTTCTTCTTGGCGTCTTCTTCCACCTTGCTCAGCGCCATGTTTGGCTGCGGGGAATTTGATGGAGCATCTTGGGATATCTGCTGCTGCTTTGAGTTTGAGGGCTTGTGTTCCATGAGAAGAAAGAAGATGAAGATGAAGATGCAGAAATGGGGCCTCTTGATTGATGAAGGGGACATGTAAAAAAAAAAAAAAAAAAAGGGTCCTAGATTTTCATCAACCCTTTTTTCTTCACTGTGCTTTTTTCCAATTTCCATGTCTGCTTTTATTTATCTTTGGAGTTTTTATTATCTTCTTCTTTTACTGCTGCAAGAAATATGGTTTGTATCTTTTATCATGCTTCACACCTTTTTTTTCCCTTCTCTCTCTGGTCGTTGTCGATGAATCCTTCCTGCTACAGTGTATGTAATAATGGAGATTTAATTAATTAACTCATCTTTTTTTAATGCTTATTTGGGGATTTCATGGGAGTAGTGATGTATTATAATTATAGTGTTTGAACTATGATGAGTTAGTTGCTTCACCCTAAGAATAATTACACAGTTTATTTATTTCATTACAACAATTTTAAGGCAATCTGCAATTATGAGTTTGTAATAAAATGGTGGGTTTTTATTGATTTAATATTTTAAAGAAGGTGGTTGATCAATGATCAAGTCATTCATGATCCCCTCAAATATGGGCGCAGCCAATTTTTTTAGGCTTAAAATAAAAGTGTGAAATGAATAATTAAATAGGAAAGAGTCTTGAAGTTGAAGAAAAGACCCTGAAATCATGATGAAGTAGTTTGATCAATTCTATTAATTTATTATTCAAAATTTTCATTTTCCGTCAATCACTCTATCTTCCTGAAAACCCTCCTCTACAAACCAAAAAATGAAAAAGTAAACATTTTCTTTCCTTTAAACCTTTTTTTTCAAAGAGGTAAAAATCCAGTTCTAACTTAAACTATGAAATATACTTCCTTCCTCCCAAGACATTAGTCTGATTTGCTTTTGGTACAATTACCAATATTAATTTGTGAGTGTAGTGGAATTAATATTTTATTGATGTGAGAAGATTTTTTTTCCATTTTTAAAAATAAGATTAATTCCACGGGATAGACGAAAATGGAAGATAAGACTAATAAGGCGGGACGGAGGGAGTATAAACTTTATCAAAATATTCATACAATGAAATTGTATGAATATTGTTGTTTTGTTGAAGAAAAAGAAATAAAGACATTGAGTTGATGAAGAACCAAAACTTGAAGCCAAGAATTGGAACACTCTTGCATACATTTTACTCATCGATGCATACACATATTTAAGGGAAAATTTGCAATTTTATTTCTTATTTTATGGACTTTTATCTCAAATACTTTTAGTTAAGAACTTTTATACCAAAGTTTATATTTTGTTGAGAATTTTATTCCAAGTATTTTTCATTAAGATTTCTTATCCTACATTTTTATTTCATCAGTGAATTTTATCACAAATTAAGTTGAAATAATTTTTTTTGACAATATACAAGTATGAGATAAAAACCCTATTGAAGATATTAGGAATAAAATTCCTAGACTAAATAAAAATATGAGATAAAAAACCCTAAAAAACTTAAAATAGAATTCATTGAAATGAAGATTTTGAAATAAAATTGCAATGTTCTTTTCCAAATATATAGCCCATCAAATAGTCTCTCTTTCAATATGGTGACACATAGGGATGTCAATTTAGCCCAAAACCTGCGGGTTGGCCCGATTAACCCGATCCAAAATATGGGTTAGGGTCAAGATATTTTGGCCCGAAAAAAATTTAGCCCGAATAGCCCGGGACCGAATAACTCGAGGCCCGATAGGGTTGAGCCCGAAATCCGACGGGTTGGCCCGATTAACCCGATTATTTTTTATTAATATATTTATTATAGTTATAGTACTAAAATCTACTTCTAATACTGAATATCATATTTATTAACTAAGTTTTAAGTTATATAATTATATTTTGTTCAAATTGTATTCAATACATAATTAAGTTTATAAATATTGCTAAAATAAAAAATAATGTGTTTTTAATAGTTTAATTTATCATTATCTAAAAATTTGTGATGTGTTATGCATTTTTTATACTAGAGAAATATTATTTTGTTTATTATTTAAAATATTAAAATGGTGAAAATATATTAAAAATAAAAAATAATTAATAAATTCATTGGCCCGGGGGCTAGCCCGAAAACCGTTCGATTAGGGTTAGGGTTAAGATTTCTTAGCCTGAAAAAATTCCAGCCCGATTAACCCGCAGCCCAATAAGACTGACCCGAAACCCGACGGGTTATCCCGATTGACATCCCTAGTGACACAATATACATATATTAATATAGAAGCAATCATAAGGTGTGCCCCAATTAACCATGTTTATTTGAGAGAGACTTAGGTCTAATTTATCACAGGTAAGACTTAACCTAATTTATTTGAGGCCATACTTGAATTTTTTTTATTAAAAAAAATATTTAATTAAATAATAATATATTATAAAAACTATCAATTATATTTTTTATTTAGAGTCAAGTTAAAAATATATATTGAATAAACTATTTATTATTAAACAATATTTTATATATTATTAAATATATTTGATATTTCAAAAGTAAATAATATATTAATAATTTGAATAAAAATATTTATTAAAATATTAAATAGTCTCGAATAAACTTTAAATAAGTTGAAAGCTTGGCCTAGTATACTAAAAGGACCCAAGCTCAATCTGTAAAAAACCAATTTTTGATAAAAAGACCATATTTAGACTACGAGCGGTCATGAGCTGAGTTGAGCCGAATATGATCAAAACTCAACCTCAAATTATCAAATACGAGCTTGACTCGTTATACTCCACTAGGCTCGATTTTTAATTTTAATTATTTATCATCAAAATAACAATTTAAAGATAAAAAGGTTAAATTATAAGCTTGATAAGGCTCGCGAGCTTAACCTAAACCCAAGCTTGACTCGGGACTCAATTAAGCTCGCGAGCTTAATGCATCGAAAATAATGGAGCTGCCTAATCGGTAACTACTTGAGTAGCTTGAACTCGATTAATATTAAAAAAAAATTATTTTTTAACCAAACCCAAATAATTTCTAAGTCGACTTTACTAGTATTCATCCCATATTTAGACCTATTAAATTATAGCAGTCTAAAGCTATCAAATAAGATTTTGGTACGACTTCACCTTCACCTGTTTCGACTCCCAACTCCAAGCCAAAAGGCAACTGATGTGGACATGAGCGCACCCACTCTCTCTACTTAATTTTCTTTAGCTTACATTATTATTTTATTATATCTAGCTTTTTAAATCTAAACTAGCTAGAGAAATAACATACTTTTCCAGAACTGACTGGTATGATCGCACAATATTAAGTACGATTTGTTTTTCAACTTAATTTCTTAGAATTCAATCGAGCATAGAAAGCTTCACCTTTTTATAAGGACAGATTGATAAACCTACCTTTTAACATATATATATATATATATATATATATCTAGCCAGGTTTATCTGTAAACTGGTCTAGATTGTTTCACTTATTCGAGATATATGTATAGCTACTAGATAGATATTTCCTTTGTTGAGATATTTGGGTATGTGTGTTTTAAATAGGGTTAATTGTAAATTTTAACAAAACTTTTCATTACTTTTGCAATTATAACATACTTCTCAAATTTTTGCAATTATAACATAAAACTTTTCATTGTTTGCAATTTTAACACAAAATTCAAAATCTTTGCAATTATAACAAAGATCTCGAAAAAATATCAATTATAAATTTTGTGATTGTTTTTTTATTATTAATATTAAATATGAATAATTTTGAAGTGATTTTTTTATATTATTTATTTTAATTATTATGTTTGGTATTTTAAAATATTAAAAATAATACTACAACATACATTAAATGATTATAAATTGTAAATATATTAAATAAACCTTTTAAAAATAGATTCTTTAAATGAGAATATTCTGAAAATTTTAACCATTTAACTAAATACACTTTATGGCATTAGTAAGGTATAAAACTTTGATAAATTAAATCACATATTGACATCCTAATTATATTTTCAATCAATTTAAATTATCCATAAAGTAATTCAAACCATTGTAGAAACGAGTTTCTTTGTAGTTACATATATATATTTTATTAAGCTTTAATTTTGCAATTTGGTGAACTAACATTGTAATGACAATTTAATTTATTGATTTCACTAATAAATATTCATAAAATCACATTTTTAAAATTAATCAACAGAGATATCCCACCCAAAAAAACAACGATTAACAAAATTTAAATTACTAACATTTGTTTGATTTTGTAAGAAATAATGTAGTGTTTATAAAATTATAATTTTAATTCTTGATGTGAGTCTATTCTTCAATTTAATTTTCAGTGTTTCTTTCGAACTTACAATTTAATTTTTAACAATAGTAAACTTTTGCAATTTAATTCTCAACTTTTATAAATTTATATTTTAATTTTTAATATTTGTATAATTTTACAATTTAATTTTCTAATATAGGTATATAATTCTTACCAAAATAATTTTGAAGTTTATAATCATTTAGTATTTACTGTTTTATTTTCAAAAATAAATTATTCCTAATATAACGAAAAAATCCCAAAAAGAAACATCAATAAAGAAAATTAGGGAATTTGCAAAATTTAACATAACTTTTTATTTAAGAATATTCAAGTTTAAAATAAATAACAAACAAAAAAATTATAATATTTTAATTTTTAATGCATAATCTTTGGGATAAAATATATATTTTATTATAAAGCAAATATTTTAAGTTTTGTGTTATAATTATATAGATTTTAAGTTTTGTGTTATAATTGCAAAATTGAAAAGTTTTATGTTATGATTGCAAAATTTTGAAAAGTATGTTATAATTGCAAAAGAATGAAAAGTTATGTTAATATTTGCAATTAACCCTTTTAAATATAGAGATTCACTGTTAAAAATATAAACGACGTGAAATACAGATATTAGCTTATTTAAATTTGATTGGTTTATCACCAAGTTGAACTTGGAATTTTTTGTACATATCTATATATATACTAAAGTATAATAGTCCTTCAATAATTGTTCCCACCAAAATATTTAGGGATTTTTATTCTCTCAATTTTTTAATAAAAATACATTTTTAATTATTCTATATATTTTATTCCCGTGAAAACTATATTATACTATTACTTGAATTATAATTTATATGATAGTCTATTTATTCAATATTCATATCTCTTTGTTTTTAATAAAGTGATATTTTATATGAATAATATCTTTTTCATAATATTATGTCACATTTTTTAGTAACTAATGATATTTTACGACAAAATATATATATTATTATAATAAAATTTTACTTAAAATCAATAGTTGAGTTATTTTATTATTGAATATTTAAAATTGAAAATTGTCCATTACTTCACAACTATATCCAATTTTTGTATAAAAATGAAACGTGAAGATTGATGCACACAAAAATCAACTGCTTTGCAATTATGTGCAATTTTTCAAGGTCATGAAATTAAATAAATTTATAACAGAAGTATTTCATTCTTGGATTTTTTTAAATTAAAATAGAAAGCTTATATATTGCATCCAATTAAAAAGATAGATCTTAAAATGTACATATATAACTTGCTCATATTTTCAATTTTTTTATATTTTAATATTTTCAATTAATTTAGCATAATTTCAATAGAGACAATTTTCACATGTAATTTCTTATGCCATGACCATTATAAAAATCAAGATCAATCATTGAAATAATTTTGTGCATTTTGAAAAGATTATTTTAGAAATAATTATCACTAAAACATTTCATTTTTCACCGAAATCTTACACGTTTATCTTCCACTATCAGTTCTTTTAGTTTCTAATATTTTACTTATATGCTTGTTATACTAAATAAAACAATGAAAATTGTTATGTTTAAAATGCTCTGTTTGCTAATTTATAATTTCATATCTGCTTCATGGATTTTCTTAGTTTGTATATTTATTTAGTACATGCAATTTTGAATTTTTTTTGATTCAATATCTTCATGATAATGTTTTTATATAATAAAATATAAATATTACTAAAATTTTAAATTAAAACTTAAATGAAAAAATATGAGTGCATGCTATGGCGCGCATTAATATTTTTGTGCAACACACGGATGAAATGCTAGTAACTAATAAAGGTAATCACTTTTTTTTTTATATTCATTACTAATTAAAATATAAAAAAATAAATAATTGGATATTTACTAGCTAACTTATATAACGCATTTATTCACGCATTCACAATTTAAATCTACTAATTTTAGTTTTAATATTTGAAGAAACAATATACATGTGTGTGTGTGTCAAGCCATTTTCTTTGGAGAAGGAAAGGTTGAAAATCCAAACATTACAATAACACAATTCCTTTGTGTTAGTCAAACTATATATATCACATAATATTAAAGAATATTATCAATTTAAGATATGAAAGATATTTTTATTATCGATTCAAGATTTAAAATACTCCCTCCGTCCCACCTCAATTGTCCCACTTTCCTTTTTCGTCCGTCCCACCTCAATTGTCCCATTACTTAAATAGGCAACTTTTTCACACTCAACAATAAAATATTAATTCCACTCAACTTACTTTACACTCACTCCTTGGTTATTGTGCCCAAAGTCACTGGGACAATTCAGCCGGGACGGAGGGAGTAAAAAATTTCAATTCGAAACATGGCCTAAAAAATCATAAAATTCTAAATTTAAGATCTCAATATCAAATTCTGAATTAAGAATTTCTCCATAATTAAATTACAATTCTTGTCCTTATTAATAAGTGGTTGAGTGTTGAAAATATTAAAACTATAATTTCACATTACAAAGTCTTGGTGAAGCTTCTGCAAAAGGACAATGAAGTTAGGTGGGCAAATTGGCAATGAATGAAGCCTACCCTAAAACCCAACTCTAGGGTAAAACTAATTACATTGATTTCCCACCAAATGCCGCCGCAATTCATATTCAAAACCATGGTTTACAATGCAAACTATAGATTATCAAATAATTTTGTCTGTTTTATAAAAAATCAATATATACATATATATATTATCATTTCTCATTCATCAACTAGACAAATATTATTGTCTCCTTGGACTTTAGTCGATACAAGCGCGTATAAAAACTTTAGAATGATTTCATAGGAATTTCCCTCTTTTCTTGATTTAGAGGGAAAAATCAATTATGAAATGAGAAAATGAGTCAATATTGGCATGTTTTTGCCTCTTGATGAAGTAAAGAATAGGAACAGAATGTAATGGTAAATGAAAATGAAGAAATGGATTGTGTCTTGTCAATCATTCAGCAGTATCACCCCATTTGACATTGTATCTGGCAGCCAGGTAATGCGCCCCGACCGGACCTCGGCTGCCATAGGGATAGTACTCCGGGATCATCTTCTTCTCCTCCAGCTCCTTCAGCACAGGCGTGAACAGAGCCCAGGCCGCATCCAGTTCATCGCTCCGGATGAATAGCCTCCTTTCGCCTTCTATGGCATCCAGAAGAAGCCTCTCGTATGCATCCGGTATCTCCTTCGCGTATCTATCCACCAAAAACATCACTCAAGAAACCATTTCCCATTCGATTCATGAATATGCAGGTCTTACCTTGCTTTGTACAGAAGATTGAGATTACTGTTGTCCAATCTCATTCCCAAGCCCGGTACTTTGTTATTGATGTTCAGATAGATAGCTTCATCAGGCTGGACACGGATCACGAGCTCGTTTGTTGCCCGATCAAGATCAGTGCCCAAGTTCTTATTGTATAGGTTGCCAGGAACGTGTCTGAACTGTACCCGAATCTCAGCCCTGCAAGGGAAGAAAAGAAGTTCAGCAGCTATAAATAAAACAAGAATGTGATGGTCGTCTGAATGCGAACCTCCTGTCATGTAATGCTTTCCCAGCCTTCATCAGAAAAGGCACACCATCCCATCTAGCATTGTCGATGAAAAGTGCTGCAGCTGCGAATGTCGGGGTTAAACTACCGTTGGGCACTGTTTTGTCATCAGTGTATCCGGGGTAAGACTGCCCTCCTCTACTGTGGCTCTTGTATTGTCCCACCACAACATCATCAAGGCACACAGGCCTCATGGAGCGCAAAACTTTAACCTGATTCATCGCGAAATTGATTATGAGGCTCGTATATTTTAAAATGCATACATACACATTCAAAGAAAGAGGCAACACCTTTTCGTTTCTGATATCTTCTGCGTCCAAGCTCACCGGCGTCTCCATGGCAAATATAGCCAGTATTTGGAGGAGATGGTTCTGCATTATATCTCTGATGATTCCATAGTGATCAAAGTAGCTGATATAACACCAGAAAACAATGCAAATGAGCACAAGTTGGTTTTTGAGAGCCAAAAACTTGACAATATATGTATTTACCCTCCTCTTCCTTCGGTGCCGAAGTCCTCTGAGAATATCAGCTGAACGTTCCTTATATACTTCCTAGACCACAAAGGTTCAAAAATAAGGTTGGAGAAGCGCAGGACGGAGAGGTTCTCCACTAGCTCCTTTCCAAGATAATGATCTATCCTGTAACGGTGTAACGAAAAATCATGAGTCCAATACTGGTAAATGCTAGTGTAATTACAATGCAACAAAGTAAATTACCTGAAGATTTGTTCCTCCTCTAAGTATTGTTTTAGAGAACTAGTCAAAGCAGCTGAGGATTCGGAGTCTCGGCCAAAAGGTTTCTCAACAATTACCCTGGTCCATCCATTAACTGAAGAAGCAGAGAGGCTGGCACATTTTACAGCATCTACGAATATGTTTGGTGGGATTGACAAGTAAAAAAGTCGATTTGAAACCCTTCCACCCTACAGAAACCAATCATAACAAGAAAATTAATAACACGCGCATATTCTCCAGCCCCAACCATGCTGTCCTTTCTCGAATGGAGTTACAATCCATCTTGGAATTCGACATTGTGATTTCAAAAGTCATCTGAGTTATAACAATAAAAGACCCAATAACCAACAATTTCCACAGTACTACACGCTTATGGAAAAGTTTGCAACGAAATCTGCCTTGATATCAAGGTGCAAGCATGAATCCTTTCATTTACTCTTTTCATCATTTCCAACTCAGATTGAGCATTATAAATAGAAAAGAAAACCAACTGTTCCACGACAAAAAAATTCCATAAAATAATACCTCATGCTCCTTGAGTTTCCCATTAAGCTCCATAAAGTTCTCCTGAGAGTCATATTGACCAGAGTGGTAGAAACATCTCTTCAAAAACTGTTCCATCTTTTCACCACAATTCTCCCTGAATAAAACACGAATCATAAGATCATTAGTCATGAGGTAATATGATAATATCCAACCAGAGCACTATTCTTTAAACAAAAATTCTACGAGATGAGCAGCATTTACCTCTTGTCAATCCTGCAAGTAAGTGTCTTGCTAACCATGTTTCGCAATTCTGCATCACTCATCTTACTACGGGCATAACCAAAAATGGTGAAGTGCTGAAAACAATAGAGAAAAAGCAACAAAACCATCAATATAGGCGGACAATCAAGCATCACAACCCTTTAAATTCTCCACTATGTAATGCATTCGCAACTTAGTTCGACAGACAAGCAATGTTATAGAAATGAGGCAAACCTCAGGAAGACAATCCTCATAGTAAAGTGCAAACAGAGCAGGAAATATCTTCTTCTTGGCGAGGTCTCCAGAGGCCCCTACAACAGTGATACTGACAGTCGAATTGTCATTCCTAGAATCCAAAATAATATGCTTTTCATCTTCTGCTGGAGGAGTAACTGTCAGCAACCCCTCTTTCAATTTCTCAGCAGGAGCTAATTTTGTTGCCAAACCACCTAAAAATTTTAAAAATTTAGATACGACTGTAAAAGTGTGAGTATTAAACATGCTATAAATTTCATTCACAATGCAAGAAACCAATTTCACTATAAAATGGATTAAAAACAGACGTCTTTGCAATTTACACAAGCAGCAGCAAGAGAGTCAATTGCTCAAATTTCAGATAGCTCGGTTCAGTAAAAACGAGTTCTTTTCCCTTTCCAGAGCTAATACTTAAATTCAATAAAGATGAAACTAACCTACCATAAATTACAGCTTGTGCAAACCAGCTATAGAAATAACGGAGTTAAGCTAAAATTCGATAAGCATCATACAAGAACGGAAAAAGATGATGATTTTTACAAAGAACCTATAATAATTAGGGGGAAAATGTAGATGGTGAAGAAACAGGTGAACAAATCAAATAAAAGAAAATTAAACTAACCATCTTGCATGAGAACGACATCGGGTAAAGGGCTGCATTTGGATCGGAAAGAAACATGTTTTGACCCGAATTTCTTCCCAGAAATCAATGAAAAATGGATATTTTTGTGAATCTGGTGGAACACAACGGAGGAGCGAGATGAATACGGCAAAGAAGAGGAAGAGCAGCATTGATTCGGTGAAGAAAGTGTAGACATCTTGTCAAAGCGGGCTTCGCAAAACAAAACAAAAACAAAAGCTCTAGTAATTATGTTGGTTGAATGGTTGAATAGCAACGAATCTTGGTGATAATAAAAGCGAATATATTTCGGAAGTTGGGGGCGAATTGGAGCAGAAACTTAGGAATTGTCGAAGGGGTTAGACTCTTGACAAGTCCGAAAGGCTGCTCTCCTATGTTGGTGTGGTATACCGTATACGATCTGGGTTATATATATAAATCACACACTAATTCAATTTCATTTTTGCAATCTATATTAAAATACGGCAAAAACTTGCGTTACGCAGGCCTAAACGATTTAGGCGAGTTTTATCTTACCCAAATAGATTGACCATCCCAAATAGGATTTATTAATCCCATTTAGGGTATATTATATGGGATTGGGCTTGAGTTAATGTATAAAACCCGCTTAAATCGTTTAGGTCTGCCTAACCCAAGACTTCCCTTAAAATAATAATAATAATAATAATTCTTTCTCATTATTTAATTTCTGTTTATAATATTTTTTATTTTCATTAAAATAACAGCAATTCATATATGAGGAGGATTAGAATTTAGGAGTTACGATTTTGGTGATACCATACCAAGAAATTGTTGAAGATAAGATAGAAACTTAGATTTATTTACATAAGATTTGATAGTTAGTATTTTTTGAATGCTAGATTTGATTTACTTTTATATTTTTAAATTAGATTTCTAGTTTAGACATTTAATTCCTCCCTATTAACGGGGGTTTGTTATTTTCAAAATTTATGAAGTTGAATAATAATAAATGGCAAAGTCTCAGATGAGACGGTCTCATCATTTTTATTGTGAGACGAATTTAATGAAATGATGTATTTCTTTATTGCAAATGATGTTTCACCATTTTTATTGTAATATGAGTTTAATGAAATGATGTATTTCTTTATTGCAAATGATGTATTTCTTTGTTGCAAATAATGTAATTCTTAAAAATGAAATGATGTATTTAACTTATTAAAATGATGTATTAAGGTCCGTCTCACAATAAAAAAATAGTGAGACCGTCTCTCAGGACACCAACTCATAATAAAAAGTTTTGTAAATTATTTTACACTTTTCAAGAATTTTCAAATTTCTTTAGATTTAGCCTATAAATTCTTTTCGAACAAATACTCATATTCTTTTGTTGGGTCTTTATCTATTCGGTGTTGCTAGTGAATTGTTCATGGCTGATTGGAGTAAATTATTCAAGTAATCTGATATTTTTTATTTTTTGAAATCATCTCTACATCGGAGTTAAAATGTGCTTTAACCTAAAATTCACATTTCAATTTAGGGTAAAACATATATTTTCAACATTTTACTGAGATGTCACAACATGTGCTCCTTTCCTGTTTTGATCTCTCCCAATAGATTTTCTTTCGGGAAAACAATGAAAAATATCCTAAATTATTGGTCAATTATAAAAAATACCATATTGTTCTTCCTTCCTTGAATTATACCCTAATGTTTCATTTTATCAATTAAAAATACTTTCAACTATAAAAAAATACCCCAATGTTTTCTTTATCATTGAATTATAACCTAATATTTAGGGATGTCCATCGGGCTAACCCGTCGGGTTTCGGGTCAGTCCTATCGGGCTGCAGGTTAATCGATCCGGGTCTAATCGGGCTGAAATTTTTTCGGGCTAAAAAATATTGACCCTAACCCTAACCCGTCGGTTTTCGGGCCAGCCCGCCGGGCCAATGAGTTTATTAATTATTTTTTATTTTTAATATCTTTTCACTCTTTTAATATTTTAAATAATAAAAAATAAACAAAATATTACTTTACTCTTATAAAAAATACAAAACACATCACAAACTCTTATATAATGATTAATTTAACTATTAAAATATACTATTTTTAATTTTAGCAATATTTAAATATATTTTAAATTCGTAAGTAAATAAAATTAACTATGTATTGAATACTATTTGAACTAAATACAATTATATAACTTAAAATTTAATTAATATGATCTTAAATATCAAAAGTAAATTTTAGTACTATAATTATGATAGATATATTAATAAAAAAGTAACCGGGTTAATCGGGTCAACCCATCCGGTTTCGGGTTATTCGGTCTCAGGCTATTCGGGCTAATTTTTTTTCGAGCTAAAATATTTTGACCCTAACCCGTATTTTAGCTCGGGTTAATCGGGTCAACCCGCGGGTTTCAGGCTAAATTGACATCCCTACTAATATTTGATTTGATGTTAAAATTTTTATGAATCATAAATTAAATAATATGTGACATTTCTATTTCTTTGGTATATATGTGGCATATATTGTATAAAAATTTTAACACCGTTAGCGACGTAGGGTATTTTTAATTGACAGAAGCAAACATTAGGGTATAATTCAATGATATGAGAAACTTTAGGATATATTTCATAGTAAATGGTATTTTTAGTGGGCAAAATGAAACTTTAGGGTATAATTCAAGGAAAAGCAAGCATTAAAATATTTTTCATAGTTGACCAATACTATAGAGTATTTTTCATAGTTTTCCCAAAATTAAAAAAATTCGTAAGCTACCGATCTATTTTAAAACATACAAAAAATTAAAATTTATATATTTAAAAAATAACAACTATTTAATTTGTTAATAGACTATCAGATTACATGGCTTAATCAAGGTTCAGTGGTTCATGGATCCAAACTCAATTCCAGAAATATCCCTTCCCATTACTTACTCCCTCTCTCAATCTCTAAAATAATTAAGAACTTTTTAGAGAGAGGCAAATTTTGTATTGATTGTGACCAGAAAAAGAAAAAAAAAGAAAGAAAAAAAAGACACATTTATTTTGGCTTGGCACAAGTTGAATTACTCCCTCCGTCCTATGCAAATTGTCATGTTTTTTTTCGGCACGAAAATTAAGAGTTGTGAGTATAGAATGAGTTAGTGAGATTAATATTTTATTGTTGAGTGAGAAAAATTTGCGATTTTTAGATATGTGACAATTTAATTGGGACGCCTAATTTAGTAAGTCTGACAATTGAAATGGTACGGAGGTAGTACTATTCTTGATCTTTTCATTGAAAGGTTGTATAGCATGTGTACAGAGATGGAGAAGATGGATGAAGATCCTGTGCAGTGGATCCAAGCACAACACCTGTGCTGTGCCCCTCCACCCAATAAAAAGATGTCATGTGGCAGATATGATTGTTTGCTTTTTCTTTCTTCTTGAATAACTCTAAATGCAACCACCAAATTTCTCAATGCAGCTCCTATTTTTAAAAATAATTAAATTATTATGCAATATTACTATTTCATTCTTGTAGCCCCTAAATTAGAACTTCAATTAAAAAAAAAGATGCATAACCATATACGTGAAGAATATTTCATCCATTACAAAATAATGAGAACCGAAATTAAGAACCATCGCCACTAATTAAAAGTGCATTCGCGTGGTGCTTGAACAGTTAAACCTGGCGTTTATTGTTGAGCTCACCTCAGCCGCCGACTCATGACTGTGAAATGTGGCTAAATTGGGGAGATGGTGCGATGCTGATTTATAATTCCTTTTCAAATTTTAGATCTATTCTAAACACAAAATTAAGAGAGGTGGAACATTGTGGTCGGCTTTGCTACGTTTAATAAGAGAGAAACGAGAAAAAGAAAGGGACACACCTCTACTAATCCTTATTTTTTTTTCTAATTAAAATTTAATTTAGGGGTGTATTAGCAATATTACATGATAATTAAATATATTTTAAAAATAGAGGTTATGTCGAGAAAAAAAGTAGCTGCATTTAGAATTACCCTTTCTTCTTTTATTTTCAAATAAAATATAAATTAATTTGTGGGATAAATTTATCTAAATATAACAATAATTAAATAATAATAATATTTAATTTATTTCTCAATTTAAATGATGAATTAAAAATAAATATTATAGTAAATTACTATCATAATATTATCTCTATAATAGTTTAAATTTTACTTTTGTTCTTTATTTTTTTCGTATAAAATTTAAACTATTATAGAGACAATATGGGATAAATATTATTAATTTTTAATGAATAAATAGTAATACCTAATTTACTTCTAGATTAAAATGATGATTTAAAAATAAATATCTATAAAATATAATTATAAAATTATTTTTATAGTTTGATAAAACAAACACTAATAAGTTATTATCATCTTTAAACTAAGATAAAATTATAAATAATATTATTTTAGAAGAAAAAATATATAAGTATTATTAACTAGTTATTACATAAATTATTCTTAGTTTAAATATGATAGTAGTTTACTAAGGACCGAACCCACGTATGTGGCAAAATATTGGGATGACTTATAAATTAAATATTATTATTATATTTAGAAAAATTTATCCCACAAATCAGTTTATATTTTATTTGAAAGTGAAAGAAAAAAAAGCAAATAATCAAAACTACCACATGGCATCTTTTTATTAGGTGGAGGGGCACAACACACGGTGCTGTGCTTGGATCCAATGCAAAGGATCTTCATCCGGAGAGGAGGAACCCGAGTTTGATAGGGACCAAATTAACCTATTTAATTAAGACAACCCTAAAATCTATTTATATGAAGTGAGTAATCTTATAATAACTCTTTTATCGATTATTAAATAATATCATATTTTTATCCTTGATATCAGAATTATTTAAAAGTTAGTTGCATTCTGTAATAATATGGGCACTCAAACTAAGTTGACTACTTAACAAATATTAGTAACAACTTATAATAAATAAATTGTGTTGAAATAAATGAAATAGTCACCAAACAATGTCAAGAATATTATCTACAAACCATTCCATTTAAATAATAACACATCACATATCATTATATCAGTATTTTTTTAGGTACGTTCAGATTATGCTTTGTCTATGGAATCTGAAAGAAAGACTAATCCCCAATTCGTGATCATAAAGATAAAATTATAAATATACAATTTGAAATGAAAGTAAAATATATCATAAATTATTATGTTTTCTCAAAAATAGCATAAATTATGTTGATAAATGGCTATAATTTGATCATGATGCATTAGTTAATACAGTAAACTAACAATAAAATATGAATGCACAATATTACCTTAATATAATTTTAACAATAAAAAAATTGTATAAAATTTTCAAAATGAGAGACCTTTCACTTCCTCACCATCAGTTTAATGAAAAAAAATGAAAAACTTATTTGATTAAATAATAAATCAATAGTTTATTTCAAAATAAATAAACAAGTAAATTGAGAGTTCACCACTAATGGTCAACATTAAACCAATCTTTAGATTATATATGTTGATCCCCAAATCAGAGTTGATATGCACAATAGGAATTTTAATGAGAAACTTACACTCACAAACTGATTGTTACTAATAACTTTGTGTTTCCAAAAACTGATTATTAGCAAGTATGATTATTAGTTAGGTTCGAGTTATACTTCAATTCTTAGACAGTGTTGAGTTTTAAATCCTTACGAGAATGTAAATAAAGCAATAAATGCAAAATGATTTATAGATGTTCGGACACAAAAGCCCAACGTCCTCTCTTCAGACCTTAAGTTTGGAACACTAAGCTTTAGAATACAAGGGTTCATACGATCTATCGCAAGTTGATGAATGTTCATGTCCACCAGTCCACTTGTTCAGTCGCCCATGCCATTGCCTCCTCCGCTTCGCAAATTTGGAGTGCGGGTACACCACACAACCTCCTCCTTTGGGACTTGAGAAATTTAGGGTTCTTCATGGAATCGTTGATCACATTGGCTAGACGCTTATAAGAATCACAACTTGGAGAAAGACCGTGACTGTTGTGTTCTTACTTGGAGAATAAAAACACCAATAAAATAACTTGAGCTAGAAGGCTACAAGTATCGTGTTCTAGACGGCACACGGTAAGCTTTTGAAAAGCCTCGAACAATAAAAATCTTTAAACTTGAAAGTTTATAGTACTTCAAAATGTTCATTGTTTCAATTTAGGTTTTAGTAAGTGAGTAACCTCTCTTATGTGGACACTTTGTCTATTTATAGACGAAGTGTGAGAGGTTTGAAATTATAATCGTTTAGAGACAATCTGGATGCTATCAAATTCAGAATCTCTCTCTTCTGCGAAGGACATGTTGCTTTCTAGAAAGTATGCACCAGCTACTGCTTTTCACACACAAAGTGTT
Organism: Plectranthus barbatus; assembly: GCA_026898455.1. Classification (NCBI taxonomy): domain Eukaryota; kingdom Viridiplantae; phylum Streptophyta; class Magnoliopsida; order Lamiales; family Lamiaceae; genus Plectranthus; species Plectranthus barbatus. The sequence continues at coordinate 254,652 of JAPKLW010000303.1, forward strand.
GATGTTGGTCCCGAAATCATAGAATGTAAATATGCAGCGGAAGTAAGTTTGTTATGCACTTGTTCTCCTAAACTGGTAGAAACTCAGTCTAGGGTTTCTGAAAGATAAAGTTTTAGCTCAAATAGTTGTTAAGTAAGCTTCGCAAATATACACTTCAATACTTAGACAAGTATTGAAGGTTTTAAGGTAAGTTTAGAAGAAACTAAGTATGCGGAAACTAAATGAAAGCAAGTGAAGACTCATGATATTATAGTGGTTCGGATATAAAGATCCTACGTCCACTCTTCCGAACTTAATCGGAAAATCCACTAAGTTTAGTACAAGCCTCCTTACGATCTATAGATAGCCCGCTGGCACTCCGTCCTTCGGTCTCCTATCGTCACTCGCCTAGGAACACCTTGTAAACTTAGTCTTCAGGTTAAAGTGAGGACGGACCTCGCAGCCTTCTTCCCGATGGTTGGATGTTTGTTGTAGACTTGATTTCCTTGCTCGAAACCTGGGGGTTGTTCGACGTAAACCTCTTCTTTTAATTCGCCATTGAGGAAGGCACTCTTCACATCCATCTGAAGAACTGTGAAGTTATGATAGGTTGCATACGCTAGGAATAGTCGAATTGCTTCCAGTCTGGCTACTGGGGTAAACGTCTCATCGAAGTCTATCCCTTCACATTGAGCGTAACCTTTTGCAACCAATCTTGCCTTATTTCGAACAATGGTACCGGTCTCATCTCTTTTATTTTTAAAGACCCACTTGGTACCAATCACAGACTGATGTGTAGGTCGATCCACAAGATACCACACATTGTTGTGAGCGAACTCATTTAGTTCCTCCTGCATCGCATTTATCCAGTCTGTAGATTGAAGAGCTTCTGTGATCTTCACTGGTTCGATCTGAGATAAGAAGCAAGACATAAATGTTGTCCCTTGTCTGGTTCGAACAGGATTTCCAACATCATCAAGGATGGCTTCCTTGGGATGATCTCTTAAACAACTAGGCTTCTTTACTGGTGCGGCTTCAGCATGGGCAGCTGGATCTTCAGAAACTGTAGGATATTCCTCTGGAGATGGTTCAACATCAGATTCTGGATCTGTTTCCTCCTTTTCTTCAGAGGCTCCTTCATCTCCTTGTTCTGGAACTGTGTCCTGGTCTGCTTCTGAATTCTGAACAGCAGTTGGCTCGTCGGCGGAGTTTGATTCCTTGGTGTCCTCAAGGTTGACTTCCTTGGGACCAGCTTGCTCTGCTTCCAGAACGGCATTCTGTGCTTCAGGAGGCTTCTTTTCACCTGAATCTTCTATGTATGTGTTCCTTAAGGCCTCAACGATGACATTTGCATCATCGACCCTCTCGACTGTTTGGAGTTCAGCCAAGGAAACCGGAGTCTTAGAGATATCACTCATAGATCTAGTCGGAGGAACTTTCTAATTATGATCAAGATCACTTTTAGGTTCCTCATTGACATCATCGATCTCATGATTTCCCAGACTCAGTTCTTGGAGTGTCCTGCGCACTAGAGTAGCTTCATAAAAAACAACATGACATGTTATCTCCACAAGCTGGGGTTGTCTTGTTGAATACCCTATATCCCTTATATGAAGGGTGTCCATATCCAAGGAACACACCTTCATCAGCCTTAGGGCTGAAGGTACTCAACTTAAACCTCCCATTATTGTGAATATAATATAGAGAACCGAAAGCACGAAGATGAGCTATAGAGGGCTTACTACCATTGTAGATCTCGTAGGGAGTCTTGTGAAGCCGCGTGTTGAATGCACTTCTGTTTTGTGTGTAGCAGGCTGTCATCAAGGCTTCTCCCCAGAATCCCTTTCCAATGTCAGTTTCAACCATCATGGTTCTCACTGCTTCTTTTAGAGTCTTGTTCCTTCGCTCGGCTAGACCATTCTGCTGTGGAGTTCTTGGCGCAGACTTCTCATGACCAATTCCTATCTCAGCGCAAAAGTCCATTAGAGGTACATTGCAGAATTCAGTTCCATTGTCCGATCTTATCCTCTTCACTTTTAATCATTTTTCATTCTGAAGACGGTTGATCAGTTCTGGTAGATGGATTTTGACATCATCCTTGGATTTGAGCAGCACCACCCATGTATATCTTGAGTAGTCATCAACAACTACTAATGTATATCTTTGTTTTCCGATTGTGGGTGGGGTGACTGGACCAAACAAATCCATGTGGAGCAGCTCCAAGATCCTCTCTGTGCTCGCTGTGACTGGTCTGATCTTGAAGGAGGCTTTTGTCTGTTTCCCAAACTGGCAGGCTTTACATACTCCTTTTTTCTGGAACTTCTTCTGTGGCAGTCCTTCTACTAGTTTATGCTTCGCCAAATGTCGGATCGAGTTGAAGTTCAGATGACTGAGTCTCTTGTGCCACAACCAATTTAAGGCTTCCGAGGAATTGATTGCTATGAGGCATGTCCCTCTTACTCCACTGGACCAATCTACATTATATAGACCTCCTCTTCTGATTCCTCTGATTATAATCTTGTGTGACTCTTTGTCTATTATTTGACATTCTAATTTTTCAAATATGACAATGTAGCCACTTTCACTTAGTTGACTTATACTGAGGAGATTGTGCTTCAGATTAGTGACCAAGGATACATTCTGAATTATTATTCCATTGTGCTCCACATATCCTTTTCCAATCACTTGACCCATGGCCTTGTTTCCGAAGCTGACTGTTACTCCTTCGTACCTTTCCAGGTCCTTGATCAATCCTTTTTCTCCTGTCATGTGAGCCGAGCAACCGCTGTCTAATATCCAGGTTTTGACTTTTTAACGGACTCGTACCCTGCAACACAGAAGAAACTATTTAGGTCCCCGTATCCTTTCGGGTCCTGCAAGGTTAGTTATGTGGATCCAACCTTTTGGTATCCACACTTGTTTCACTCTCAGAATGTGTGAAACTAAATCACCCTTCTGATTACGATTATCCTTTCTTCTAAATAGGTGTGTGATGTGTGAATGTATGCTATTTAGGGGTGTGATCTATGAACTCGTTCTAAAGTTACTATTTTGGAAAGAGTTTCGAGAAACTTTTCTCGGGTGTGTAGCCATCACAGTCTTTTGAGTATAAAACTGTCTAGAATCTGGCATGAAATAGATATTCCCCCTATTCGAATGGTAAGTATGATGAACAACAGTTCTATCGTAGCTTCTCGGATTAGTTTCTGATTGTTGAACCGACTTCCTTGCAACATTTGCATGTCGCTTAGTCGTTCTTGTTGGTAAAACTGGATTCCTTGCATAAGAAACATTTGGCTTATCCAATTTTGAGGGAAGGTCAGTTTTCCTCTCAATAGTTTGCTTATCCAGTTTTCTAACTGTGTTAGCACTCTGTTGAGATGCCAGTTCAGTTTTTGACCGGAATTTGGTCTTGACATTCTGATTAACTGGCTTCTTGGAAATTACCTTTCCCTTTTCCAACAAAGGACCTGAACTGAGTCTTGCTTTGACAAAGCCTAAATGAGTATCCTCAGTTCCTAAGGTGGGATTATGATTGTTCAAGGCTTCCTCTTTATTGTATTCCATAAATCCAAGTCCGAATTTATCGGATGGAGATCCCTGAACACTTAGAATCTCACTCAATGTTTTCGAGCATCTTTTAAAAGAACAATTACATTTAGCATGCTCAAGTTTCTTTAAGGAATCACGTTCTTTTGATACGTTTTCAAAATCTTTAAACAATTTATCGTGTTCTTCTCTTAAATAACTTAATTCTTCACTAAGTGACCTAGTTCTTTCTACTTCATTTGTCAAAACTGAAATTTCTGATTTCAGTAAGGCATTTTCATTAATTAGTGTGTCATTTATTTCATGAAAATTTTTAAATTCTTTAATAATTTTCTCAAGTGAGATATCCTCTGAGCTTGAGTGACATGTTTCAGAATTTGTATCAAAGCATAAAGAAACACTAGGTGAAGGCAGATTAGTTATTACCAGGATTTTGCGGTTTGAAGCGCTTTCTTCTTCATACTTCAAGTGGTCGGGAGAGTTGCACTCGTAGCATGTACGTGGTTCTCTCTCGATGAACCTTTGCTCATTGGACTGATCTTCCTTCTCTTTACCTTTTGCTTTCTCAAGGAGTGCGGTCAGGTTCCTCAACTGTTCCTCCAGTTTGGCAACTGACAGTTCAATTTCTGTCTTCTGAACTGCGTTGGAGGCGTCCTTCGCTGTGATTGATAGGCAGTTTTCTCGAAGTAAACTGGCCTTTTTGAGCGCCTTTGAAAATCTCTCTTTACAAAGAAGGCTATATCACCATCAGCTGTTGAATTTGGGGTTCGAGCAGCTTCATTCTTGTTTGCCATTGGGATGTCCCATTCATGGGCTTGAAGTTTGGCAAACAAATCTTTTGTGGTCATTTTGGAGAGATCCATGTTCTTCAAACTGGTGGTTTTGACAAACCAATCCTCCTTCGGCAGTCTTGATAGAATTTTGGCATTCATACTTTTCATCTCGCTGATGATGGTGTTGAACCTTGCTTCCATCGACTTTATTGTTTCACCGGGTAGCATCTAGAAAGATTCATATTTTTCCACAACAACCTGCTTCTTGTTGCGCTTCATCGCCTCTATTTATTTTGTGAGGTTGTTGATCCAGTCCCAGGGTACTTTGGCTGTGCTGTGCTCCACGGCTGCATCTACGAGAGAGTTTGTGAGGGATTGTATGATCATTTCCTGCGCAATGTGATCAATCTGGTGGCGTTTCCTGTCCTCATGTGTCCAGTCCTCCGTAGGTTTGACTACCATTTTGATACCACCTGGAGTATCCACTACGACGAGGGTGACCTTCGAGATCTGGATTTTTAGAGGTCCATTGTTTAGAACCTCATCCATACTTCAAACTTCTCTGGGTTGTATTTGGGAAGGCTTGGATAGCTCATCATTATCTGTAGATTATATGCTCGCTAACCACACTTCAACAAACAGTTAGAGTGTAAGGAAGTACGGATCCGGTCTTAAATGACTCAAAACAGGACAGTCTCGAAAGACCGACCTGCGCTGATACCACTTGTTAATTTGCACTCTAACTTAGACAGTTCAACTAACTATTGACACAGTTTTACTTAGCAGTTTTAGCAATACTATTCACGTTAGCCAATAGATTGTTTTAACAGTTTTGTAGTTGTAAGAAGTTAACAGTTTATGCACTTCAACACTTACGAGACAAGTGTTGAAGGTTTCAAGATATGCTAGAAAACTGTAAAGTGCGTAAGGAAATAAAACTGTAAATGACATAGGATATTTATAGTGGTTCGGAGCCTTAAGTCCTACGTCCACTCTTCGGATATCAGATCCAGTAATTTACTAAGTAATGAAAATACACTCATCATGATCTATAGCCAGTTGCTGTAGAGACCTCCGTCCACAGCACAAAGGATCACTCGCCCAGGTAGCTGTACTTCACTCCTTCTTCAGTCCCTCAAAGGCTCTGCATCTTCTTTGTGGACCGGCTCGAAGTTGGACTGAGAACAAACCTCCCTTTTCCTCCTTCGGTAGGTTGGATGGTTGAGTTCTTCCCAAAACTTTCACAGTTTGGCAGTTGCCCGTAATAACCTACTCTTCCTTTGCAATAGCAGGCTGCTATGTTCTTATTCGTAGAATAAGAACACCAAAGAGGTAGATTAAGTCGGCTGACTTAGTTCTCGTGTACATAGGGTAACTCGGTGAATCTCCAAAGTTTCTATAAGCAATGAATGCTTCGTGTTCAATAAATGAACCATAATATTAATGCCTTCTCTTTTAAAGGTGTTTAATTCCTTGAGCTTTAACTTCTGTGGAGAGGCTGGTGTGTCGGAGATTCAAATGTGTGAGATTGTTCAGAGGTTTGGCACAAGATGCAAAGGTTTTTATGTCTCTGTAGTTCCTGCTATTTATAGGTGGAGACCCAGAAAATAGCCGATAGAGACATAGAGAAGAATGTCCTATCATAGTCCATTCTTCTCTGTAAAAGGTTGATTTCTCCTCTGATATCTCTGCTGCATCGACCTACTTTTCAAATCAGCTTGTACTTGGTGTGTCAGACGTTCAAACAACGTTGTACACCAGTCGCAACTGAGTAGTGTCTGTCTTTTCTTATTGACTTCCTCAAGGATCTTCTGCGACTGCTCGACACTAACCTCATACGCATTCTTAGACGCAAACTGTCTTGACCTGAAACTGTGAGCGCCTCTCAACAATTTTCTTTGAGTATTCAAACTTTGGCAGGAAAAACTGTCTGCGCAGTTTTTGTGACTTTGATCTGCTCTGCTTGTCTTCGTCTTGTATGCTCGACAACTATCTCGTCAGAATGATGTCTTCTTCAAAACTGTTCCACAGTTTTGATGATATCCTTCTTCGTAGACTATTATAACTCGATTATCCTATACAGGGATTACACGAGGTAATACTCTAAAGCCTAAACTTTGGTATATAGTTTTGACACATCAAAACATCAAATTAAAGTGGGACTACTACAGTAATACCTAACAACAACTTATCATAAAGATCACTCCTATCAGTAGTATCATCTTCATGAGCACACTCCATTTGTACATTGTTTTTTCCGATGATCAAGCTATCATTCACTCCATTGTATTCCATCCACAAACTTATCAACTTTTTTTTTTTAACTTGATCAATCATTTCTTTGATCTCTTCAAAGTACCTCCAAACTTCTTCACACAAACTTGATCATTTGAAATTCATTTATCGGATCCAAGACATACCGATAAAAATCAATGGATTAATCTTTTCCAATTGCCTTAATATCATTCAATTTCTCTTTCATTGCATTTGCAACTTTTTGAAGTGTAGGGTCAGAATCAAACTTGCTCCGCTTCTCAATCTCAAATTGTAGAGCAATCATTGATTGATAAATCAATTGAGAGGTAGGAGATTTTGATGCACTTAATTCTAAAGTTGCATCATTGAACTTCTTCAATAAGTGTACAAATGTGTGTGTATTCTCTCAATCGTGTGCAGTTAGAGGTCCCACCTTTTTGGTGCATTTGATATCATATTTCTTATTAAAATGCCTTATAAAAGGTATCCATTCCTGAACCATCCTTTCAAACACTCTTCTTGTTGGTCCCGAAATCAGAGTGCAATTTTGTGCAGCGGAAAGTTTTGTATTAGCAGCAGAAGTAATTATAAGCACAAGCACTGGTTCGTTCGAACAAAGTAAAGTCAGTTTTATGTGTAGTTAGTTTAAGCTTAAGTCTCTATTTCGTCTTAAGTCAGTTTCACAGTTTATACTCTTCAATACTTGGACAAGTATTGAAGGTTTCAATAGTCAGTTTGTGAAACAGAAAAACAGATAAGAAGATATATTACCTATTTGCTGAAGATTATGTGGAAATTGAATCTCACGGTTTGAGCAGCTTCACAAATTTTTCCTTTGCGGTGTTTCTGAAAATCTTAAACGATGGTGGTGCAGCCTCGCAACTTTAGAATCTTTTTGATGGCCGACGTTGTTTCCGCAAATCCTCCTATACGATGGTGGCGCAACAGATGCTCAAACACTACAGAAGTTCTTACTCAAAGCTTTCTAAGTTCAAAGCTTTCTCTAAGCTTCCGTGTGCCATCTTTTGGACACGTGACTTGTTGTTTTCTAAGCACAAGATTACTGATGGGTTTTGTATACTGAAAGCATTTATTACAATGAGTATACAACGGTTTATTTCTCCTATCTTTTTACAATCTTACATGTATGAACAATGGTATCCTCTTGTCTCACCGATAGGGACGATCATACGGCGTGTTGTAGATCGCAGAAGACAGTATGATCACTTGACCTAGTGAGACATAAACCTGATCACAGCCAAGACAGCGTATGAGGATACGTCTGTCCGGATGGCTGCGGCATTGTCGGAATAAGTAGTCTGTCTTGGTTACTTGACATGCTGGTACGCAGAGGTGGCGTATTGATGGACCGCAGTGAGATATATTCGTATGTCTGACATCAGCGAATAAAAGATCTCGTTATATTGATTGAGTTCAAACCCTAACGAAGGTTCAGGGGTTTGCACGGGTTGACTGTTGCTTTGACTTGCCATGGTGGAGAGCCTAAGTAACGTGCTCGTATATCCGCATCTTGGGTAACAGCAGTTCATGTAGTACCGCCTGAGACTGGACTTAGGTAACCATATCCGAGTAATAGGATGGGGACATTCCCTGAGGAGCTCAATAACATTCATCGTGCCAAAGTCCTGCAGGCTGATTAAGTTCAGGCACGAGTGATAAGGTTTGAGTGGTACTACTCAGGAATTATAAGGTATTAATTAATTGTAGTTAGAGCTTGTCAGAGGCTCCGATTAATTAATGGATGTCCGGTAACCTTAAATATGGGGATTCTCAATTAATGCAACCCGTTCTCATAACGTGGTAATAAAGGGGTAGGTTAGTATTAATTCTGTGGTGAAAAAGAATTAATATTAATTAATTAATTTTGTCCTGGGTTGTGGACATGAGAATTAATTAATTTATAGGCCCACTTTATTATTTGCATTAGGTCCCAGGTCTGGCCCAATAAGTGTGCTGTATTGAGCCCAGGAGCCCACTAGGGTTTTATAACCCTAGGTCTATAAATAGACCTCTCACTCTCTGAAACCCTAGCCACTTTCATAAGATTCAAATCAGTTGAAACCCTGAGGAGAGAGAGAGAGAGGGGTGCCGATCCTATTGGAAGAAAGGAGGAGAATTTTCGAATTCTGGTCCTGCTCAAGCCACAGATCTACGGAGTCCTCACCAGTAGTAGATCTGATCAGCACCGGGACACAGATCTGAAGATCTAATCTGGAGAACAACAGATCTTTTCTTCCCTGTTCTTTATTTTCGTTTTTCTCTAGAAATTAGTATTCTAATTTCTGTTTCCGCAGAGAAATCGAATTGCGTGGTTGAATCGAAGTTTGGAATTCAAAAGCAAAAGATAGGTACAGAGACGACGGAATTACGGTAATTCTCTAATCCACAAATTTGTATTAAATTCATAGGAGCATGCTAGGGTTTTGAGAAATTTAATTATGAGCAATATCCATAGATCGATCCGGTTCAGTTTGGTTTTGGTGATTCGGTTCACGGTAAAACCCTACAATTACATCTTGGTGTTCTTACTTGGATGTTCTTATTTTCCAAGTAAGAAACAGTCTCTGTTTATCTCTAAGCAGTGATTCTCACGAGCTTTTAGCTGCAAGATTGACAATTTTGGAAAGAACCATAAAGTTCCCAAGTTCCATAGATGGAGGCTGCATGGTGTGCCCACACTCCAAATTTGCGAAGCCAAAGGAGACCAAAGGCCTGGACGGGTGAGCTAGTGGACTGGTAGAAATTGACATCTACCAGTTAGCGATAAATTACGAGTTCCTTTGTGAGCAGAAGCTTAGTGTAGGACTTTTGTATCCAAACCTCTATAAATTATTTTTGCACTTTGATTTAAAACTCAACACTCTCTAAATGTTGTAGTATACATCTAATCTCAAACTTACTAATAATAAATTTTCAGAAACACAAACTGGTGAGTAACAACCAGTTTGTGAGTGCAAGTTTACATTCAAAATTTTCGTTGTCCATCTCAATACTTGATCTCGGGACCAACAACACTCCTAGCGACAAATGCATGCATGTCCTAGAATGGAGTATAAGATAATTCATGTGCTCGGTAATCAACTATTTGTGTGGTATATATATATATATATATATATATATATATATATATATATATATATATATATATTCTCAAATCTGAATTTGGACGAGTGGGAAATTGAACCACAAATTGACATATTATGGAATATAAGATAATTGATGTGCTCGGTACTCAATTACCATTACATGAATCGTAATTATAGTAACAATGATATCAGTTTATAACCGACGTGATAATAATGTCGGACAATGATGATGTTTGTAAGTTGTAACGTCATATTATTAAGTGAAGCGTAACCATCTCGAGCACATGACTCGTTTGTAACGTCACAAAATTAGTGACGAGAGGCATATTTGTCGAAATCATAATATTCGGTTTGTAATCGTTGATCGTATTCAATTATCGATCATAACCCCCTGGTGGACTTGTCTATTTATAGGCATATGTAGGTGCATTTTCGAAGTTGACAAAAATATAAGATGTGACCGCATATACCAACCATACTGCAACTTTCTTCGAAAACTTGCATTATTCTTTAAAGTTTTTTGGCTTGCTCAGTTCCAACTCCATTTAATTTTGCAAAACTTCTACGATCGCGGTGCTACCTCGTAGAAGATGAAACCGTTTTAACTTTGGGAACGAGCGCTATCAAAATGAACACAACAATGGCGTTTTTGTCTTGCGGGAAGGGGACTCCTCGACTCGGCTTTATTTCATTTATTTTCTTCATTTTCAGTACTGCTTTTTTTTTTTTCCGCATTATTTATCATTTAAAGTTGCATCACTTGGTAGTATTTGTTATATTAATAGTTATCTCAGGCTGTAAGAATGAATCATAATCATTAGATCTAAATACATCAATGATTGATATACAATCTAAGCAACAACTAAAACACAATCAAGCAACAACTAAAACACAATCAAGCAAATTTAAGATTTTGCTTGATTTGTGTTTTATTTGTTACTTGATTGTATATAAACCATTGATTTATTTAGATGTAATGGATATGATTCATTTTTTTTTTCTCAGAGGCGGATTTTTTCTCACATGATCTCTCTCTCTCTCTCTTTATATATATATATATATATATATAAATAAACTAGGAACTAATTACAACCTTTCATTTTTTAAAGATCTATGATTATGATTGAAATTAGATTTTTTTTTATTTTTCTTATTGTTTTACAATTAATATGGGTGGGAAAGTAATTTTAAATCATTTATTTTTATCAATAACTACTTACAATTGGACGATTTCTTCTATTTGTCAACTGTCAATTTTATTTTCTCCGAGAGGCTTTTTGAATAGTGTGTGATATGGGAGAGTATGAAACCAAAAAAATTGAAAATCGAACAAAGCTAAAAAAAATCGATTATTTTAGTTTGGTTATTTCGATTATTCAATTAAGTTCGGTTGTTTTTTGATAGAATTTTGGTGTTTGGTTTTTAATTTGGTTATTTTTCTCTAAACTATAATAATCGAATTATATATATATATATATATATATAATCTAAAAAATTAACTAACCCTAAATCAGAATTCATTTTTGCCTCTACCCTCCCGCAGACCTTAAACGGCTCCCTCCCCCACAGTCCCGACACCTCCAAGCCGCCACACTCCCTCTCTCCTTCATCCGCCTCGCTGGATGCTGACCTCTTGCCAATCATCGCCATCCCCAATTCTCGCTCTGCTGTTTGCTCTTGTGCTCTCTCTCGCGCAGCCGCCTCGCCGGACGCTGGCCTCTCACCAATCGTCACCTTCCGTAGTTGTCTCTCCCACTGTTTGTTCTCACGCTCTCTCTCCCAATGTCTCGCTCTCGCTGTCTCACTCTCTGTTGTCTTCTCTCACCTTCTCACTCTCTTGCTCTCTACTTTCGTATGATCTCCACTCTAGGTCTGTCATTTCTTGCATTGTTTCTCTCGCTCGATGATGTTTGCTTGCCAATGATTTTCCCTCCCCTGCTCTTGTATTTTTGTTTTATAAACATTCCGATTTTGAAAGATTTATGAGTTTTCTAAAATTATTTTATCATATATGAGAATTTGTCTGAGAACAGATAGTTTACATTTTAGTTTGTGCATGAGTCACTGTGATTATTAGTAGTACGCATCATTTTGAGTAATCTGTGCATGCTAACTTTGTATTCATATCAAAATGTCTCAACTTTTGGAATCATGGAATGCCTATTATTTGCTTTGCATGAGATAAGCATAATTAATCAGATTTTGTATTAAGTATTGCAGAACATGAATATTTCATACTTTTCTAATTGCAATTTTTAAATTATTGTCAGATGTTTTATTCTAATCAAGAGGAGTGCATATAAGCAATGACAGATGGTGGTCAAGTTGTTGATTCTAAAAATTCATTACCTCAATCTCAAAGTGATGTTCCAGAAAATGAAAAACGGAAAGAGACGAGTAAAAGATTAGAGGTATGAGATCATTTTGAGCTTTTTACAACTGAAGATGATAGTAAGAGAGCTAAATGCATACATTGTAATAACTTATTTTCTAGTGATCCAAAAGTAAATGGTACCCGTTCACTACATAATCACATGATTCGCAAGAAAATTCCTGCGAGTGGATATCTTAAGCAAACATTACTCTATTGGGTTTGGATTTAGTTCGATTATTATGCCTTATGATATGGATGCCAAGGATCATACATTTGAGGTAATGATGAGGATGGACTCTGAGTATGAACAATTCCAAAATTGAAAGAAGAGTGTTCTAAATGAGGTGGATAAATTTCTTAATGAAAAAATTGAGGCAAATGATCCAAAGTTTGGCATCTTAGTATGGTGGAAAGTAAATTAGTCTAGATTTTCAATTGTTTCCAAAATAGCTCGTGATGTCTTATCGGTCTCCATTTCCACTGTGGCATCAGAATCATCATTTAGCATTGGAGGACAAGTACTTGATGCATTTAGGAGTTCTTTAACTCCTAAAGTGGTTCAAATTTTGCTATGTGGTCATGATTGACTTCGTGAATCACCAACTCCAATTAATGTTGAAGAGACTCTTGAGGATATAGAGAAACTTGAAGAATGTGGTACATGAAAACAAACTTTTTTTTTATTGAATATAAGTTTATATTCTAAGTTAATTTTTATTTTGTAGGTCTACGAGGCATAGCTGTTGAAGCCTCCACAGACTAAGCTCCTTGTAATTTTAATGGTTTATCGATAGTTTACTAGTTTATGTTGCAATGATGGGTGTAAAACTTATGTTTGACATCGTATGTTTGCCAAATTCTCATATGATGGATGTTAAGCTCCTTGTTTCTTGCAGTGCAATTGTTGACGTGCTCACATAATTTCTTTTGAATTTGTGTTGTTCATGCTCTAAGAATACTTATTTAGTGTTGAACATTTGTGAAGTTTGTTTTGTGGATGAATGCTTTAGTTGTGAACAATGAATATGCTACTTTAAGTTCTATTTTTACTCTTAATATGCTGTCAGGACCTTATTTTATTCAGGAAGTTTGTATTCAATTATGTGTTGTATGTTGCCAGGATTTTTTGAACCTTTATTTCATGTTTATGCATTTTTGTTACGAATTTCGGTTATAGCCAAATAACCGAAAAAGGCCAAAAATTAAATTATGATTTGTTTATTTCGGTAATTCGGTTTGGTTTGATTATCTTCAATACATATTTAATTATTTTGGTTCAATTATTTTTCAAGCTAAAATCGAACCGAATAACCAAATACTCACCCCCAGTGCATGATATACTCAAAGCTATTACTAATCTTTTTCATATTGTCTTGATATTGTCGTGGATACTTTTAAATATAGAAGATAATGGATTTTGTAATTATTTTGCAAGTTTTTTTAGTTTCATTATATTAGTGTGGATAATTTTTTTATCCGCTTTATCAGTTAAATTTGTATAAAATTAGCATGTGTTATTTTTCATTCAAATATGTCATTTTATATGTTATTGTTGTATCTTATTTAGCAAATTTTATTTTTTTATTTTTAAATTAGCATAGTTATATTTTTGTTGTATATTGATTAGCATATTTCTGGTGTAGTTTTGAATATATGTAATGGTTGAGTATAACTAAAAACAATATGTGTTAGTAAGTAACAAATTTAGGTCTGTAATTAATATTTGTTCTAAGATATTGCAATTTCATAATTATATTCTCGTGTTTCTAAAAATTTTAATTACATTAGTGTTGGTCCCGGTTTTTCAGAGTATAAAACGTTACGCAGCGGAAATAATGTTAAGTGTTTTCTTGCACGCTACTTACACACAATTGACAACTGGCAACTGGTCAGCTGGTGCTGGTTATATATCAGCTGGTGATTCAAAACTTAGAATATTTAGCCTTGTTTGCACAGTTATCTATCAGTTTCAGAATATACTCCAACACTTGAGTGCTGGGTTTAAAATATGACTGAAGAGCAGAAAGCTGATAAATAACAAAAGGATTTTATAGTGGTTCGATCAATCGATCTACGTCCACTCTCCAGTCGAAGCACTGGAAATTCCACTAAGAGTAATCAGGTACAGGTCTCCTACGATCTATCTCTAGCTGGTGAATGCCTCGTCCACCAGTTCACTAGATCAACCGCTCCCGGTCCTGGATCCTTCTTCAACTCTCCTCAGCTAATGGAGTGCGAGCACGTCACTTCAACCTCCACAGCTAGCTAGGTGTTTTAGTTCTCCCAAGAACGTAACAGTCTCTACGGCAGAATGCCCGTAATAACTCAAGTGCTGGTAAGCACAGGAGCTGCTGTGAACTCTCTCGAAGGAGAAAGAACACCAAGTGAAATCTTTAACTTACAAGCTTAAAGCTTGAAGTCTCGTGTTTGATAAATCAACACACAGAAAGCTTTATGAAAAGCCTCGAAAGTACTTTATGCAATTTTGCAATAATTTCAGTTCTTTCGGTGGTTGAGCAGATAAGTGGAATGTTTGAATGTTGGTGGTTGCGACGTATTGATAGCCGCAGGAACCGATTCAAACTTTCTAGCCGTTTGGACGCATCCGGAAAGGTGTCAGACCTCGGATGTCCTTCTGACGGCGGCAGGTATGCTTTTCCGGAAAAGATCCATACCTAAGACCGCTTTATCTGACACAGATCTCTTTGTGTCAGAACGGCTCTCTCTGTCAGTCCGAGGAATAAGACTGGCGTCTTGTGACTGATAGACTTTAAGTTATCCTTCCTTAAAGTCATACTTTGTCAGTCGATTCCTCAGAGAATCTTCTTTTTGTCTCTACTACGCGGGGAGAGAGAATCTGGAATTCTGCTGGTAACATCTGACTGGTAGATCATACTGGTGATCTTGTGCTGGCAGTCTCTGCTGGTGACTTGCCCTGGCATCATCTAAGTCTACCAAATCTCTGGATGTTAACTCTTTTCGGAATCTCCCATGACTGGTGAAATCACCGCTGGTGAATAGTGTAAGTAGGAACACGCATTCTCCTGGTAAGGTTTGTCAGCCGCCTGCTGATGAAACCCTTCCCAACTGGTGAACAGTACCCAGTCATAAGCGCTTCTCATGCTGGTGAACAGTGTCAGCACGAGTCTTTGTCAGCCGCCTGCTGATGAAACTTTTCCCAACTGGTGAACAGTAGCCAGTGGTAAGCGTTTCTCATGCTGGGGAACAGTGTGAGCATGAGTCTTGATCAGCTGCGACTTACAACACAAAGACCTAAACAGGACTTTACATATAAGACTAGAGCTATGTAGAGACAACTGACGCTGGTAGGACTTAGGATTTAATCCACCAAAACTATAATCTAAACAAGTAAGCTACTGGGGGAGGAAACCTTGGACAGATTTCCCAACAATTTCCCCCTTTTTGGTGCGATCAAAGCCTAACCAGCGAGCACTCAGCTGATGAGGAAAGTTACAAAGGATTTCAGGGTTTTACAAGTGAAACCTATCAGATCTAAACCCATGAAATTACTTCCTCAACATCAGCTCTAACTAAAAGAAATCTTCCCCCTCAACTAAGGAAAGATATTGCTCGTTTAAAAATATGGAAATTAAGATCAGAGCAAATAAGCATGTAAATAAATTTAACATGCAAGATGAGTGCTGGTGCTGATTACACTGGATGTGTAAATTCAGCTGGTAAGTAAAAACTTAGACAATTGTTGGACAATTAGAGATTGTCATCAACTTGTCAGTTAACATTCCATTAAAGATTTAGCAATTACATGTACAGTGAATGATAACTGACTAGTCTATGGCATGGAAGATGATCCTGGTGACTGAGTCCGAGCACTGGTGATAGACCTCAGGATCTCAGTAAGTGCGGCCATGTCTTGCTCTCTCTTCAGCCTCCATTCAACAGCAATTCTCCTCTCTTCAGCTGCAAGGCGTCTCTCCTCCTCAGCAATTCTGGCTCTCTCCTCTTCAGCCAGTGCTCGCGCCCTTTCCCCCTCTTGGATCCGCGCCAAAAAGGTGGTAACACCGGCGGTGACGGACTCAAGTCGTTGCTCTACATGGTCTTGGAAAGAGGCGAAACGTTGATCCATCCTGGCGTCGATGTAAGCAAGAAGTTGCGCAGGAGGATGAATTTCAGAGATTGGCTCCGCAGAAACTTCCATGGATGTGGAAGGCGCATCAGGTGCGGTAGTAGCCATTGCTGGTGCAGAATCAGCTGGTTCCTCCACTGGGGTGGGCTCTTCCGCGGGCGCCTCGGCTGATGTTGGCTCCTCCGCGAGCACCTCAGCTGGTACTGGCGGGCCTTGTGCAAAAGCAGGTGGGGCAGTGAAAACAGCCAGCTGCCAGTCCATATGAGGTAGGGCAAGATCGCCCATGATCATTGGAACAGTGGGGACGGCAGTGGTCAGCCACCTATCTCTGGAGGGATCCTCCTCCACAATGTGGTCTACCAGCAGAGCGCTGGCAGCCATATCAAAGAAGATAGCAAAGTATGGAGGGATCCTGGGGAGAGTGACAAGTACCCTGATGCGGCGGAGAGCGTATATCAGCTGATACCCTCGGCTGGTGCTCTGGAACTGGAGAAATGGTAACTTGACCATTTTGGACCGAGGAAGGCCTGAAGTCCCAGTCAGTTGTCGGTAAAGAGCAATCTTCCTCAGTCGGCGCTTGATTCGCCTAATCGACAACTGATGGTGAACAGTGTCAGCATGAGTCTTGATCAGCTGCGACTTACAACACAAAGACCTAAACAGGACTTTACATATAAGACTAGAGCTATGTAGAGACAACTGACGCTGGTAGGACTTAGGATTTGATCCACCAAAACTATAATCTAAACAAGTAAGCTACTGGGGGAGGAAACCTTGGACAGATTTCCCAACAATTAGTCATTTTTAGTTGTACGTAAATGTTTGTTTATCATTTTTAGGGAGTAACGTAATATATATAGATTTTTTTTGAAACTAATAGTGTAAATTTCAATATGTGATTAATTAACAATCTTTTGTTTGTGTTTAACTGACAATAACGGAGTTGTTGAATTCGACCTTTTGTGAAACAAAGTGTGTTGTGTCAATATGCGATGATAATTTGAAGCCATTCGTCGGAAAAGTATTTCAAACCGTGGAGGATGGCATTTCATTTTACAAGAAATATGGAGAAGCAAGTGGATTTGATATACGTCTAGGAACAGTTAAAAAATAATCCGACAACAAATGTGTATTGTGGAGATATGTTTATAGTAACAAAAATGGTGATAAGCACTCTGCTCGCGCTGGCGTGGACGAGAAGAAGATAAAAGGCAGGGTGTCCCAGAGGTTCAGATGTATGACTTATATGGTAATGAGATTTAGCGCATGACGTGGATATGAAGTGATTTTATTGAGAATCATAATCACTCACTTATTTCCGAGCAATTTAAGCCATTTATGAAAATGAATAGGGGTATAGATTATGTCCGTAAGAATTTTATAATGGATTGTGTTAGAGCAACTATTAGGCCATTGAAGTCTTATAGACTATTTAAGGAATTTGTCGGTACAAATGAAGATGTTAGATGTACTAGGAATGATTTTAAAACAGTATCACGTGATATGAAGGCATTTGTTGATCGTGTTGATGCACAAATGGTTTTGAACAAACTTAGGAAAAAGAAGGAGTTGTGTTCTATATATACTTTTGAGTTTTGATTGTGAAGTTGATGGTGATGATAAGTTGATTTAGTTGTTTTGGTGTGATCTAGTTTCTCGAAAAAATTACAATTTCTTTGGCGATATTATCTCATTTGATGCAACATATTTAACTAATAGGTGTGTATTATTTATGCCGCACCCCCAAACCGGGCCTATGCGACAGTCCCACGTGCGACACAATGTTCGCTAAGGGAAGTTGTGGTTTTAAGAAGAAATATTTATTCAAGCGGAAGCAAGTAAGAAATAAATCGAAAATGAAACAAGATCATGAGGTTCAAATAAATAGTTCGCAATGGAGATTAGAATCAATTAAATGGTTACAAGCATGATGAGACAATAATATAACATATGCTTGAAATGAAAATCAATAAATAGTTCGCAACGAAAAATAGAATCAAATAAATGATACAAGCATGATGGAACAATATTTTAAGTCATGCTTGAGAGAATGCACAAAAGGCATATTTCAATTTAGAATGCATGTACAAGTGAGACTATGTGTGAAGACATAGCTCGCTTCGATACCATAACCAAAAAAATTAAATCATGCTAGGAAAAACAAGAATAACTTAGCATGTATATACAAGATTAAATCGTAGGATGAACAAGCATAAGCAAGAATGATTCATAAACCAACAAAAGGGTTACACGAACTAGCGTTTGATCAATCATACATTCAAAGTTCGTGTTATGTCGAGGTTGGGAAGAAATCAAGTTCAATCATCCAAGCATTTGAAAGGTTGATAAAAAAAAGGAGGTTTAAGAAGTTTAGATCAATATTTCAAGTAACATAGTAGAACAAGTACATGCCATTCAAAAGATATAATCAAAAGCAACATGGATTCGAATGTAGTACAAACCGAACAAATAATACAAAATATGAATCCATCTCGGTTTCCTCCTTCGATCCCCTCCTCATAACACCACCTTCACCTTCATCAATAAGTACCTACACGCAGGGAAAACACGCATAGGGACTAAGTACACGAATGTACCCAGTGGTCATGGTGTCCCGAAAACAAATACATACATATATCATGAAAACACCGCACACTCATGCATAATACAAGTTTTGATTGAAAGCCTCATATATATGCACAAAACATTTTCCTCACTTGGGAGCTCCCACTCAAATTAGGCACCACATAATCGTTTTTCCAACATATCAACATTTCATATTCAACATGATCCACATAATCACAAGGGGTAAGATAGGAGTGGCCACTCGCTATCTACCCGGTAAGGTTTAATTAGCCTTACCCAACTGGTAGTCTTATTACTATCCGGGCTAATGCATTAGGCTAACAATACCACGGGGGTAGCCACTTCCCCGATCCAGCACACCTCCAAATAATATCATCATTCATCATCCACCAATTCACATCATCACAACAATCATACGGTGCCAAAAACAATTTGCGGTATATCATGCTTTCTTTTGAAAACAAAATCATTTACTTTCAATTTGGAAATCATTTTGAAAAGAAACCCAAAAAGGAAATAGGATAAAGTAGTGCCCACCTCAAATTATTCGATGGATCCAATTATTTAGTTCCGCTAGTCGACGCTTCCTTCTTGGCGATTAAAGTACCTGATTAAAGTTTGAATGTATTACTACCTGTCTTTGACTCAAATAATTATCTAAGTTCTTAAATTGACTTAATTCAACTAATTACTCAATTACCAATTATGCAATTCGAAATTATTAAAGAACAAGATTCAAGGAATTCTAAGTTTTATTTTATTAAACAAGATTTAACAACTTAGTCAAATTATTAAGCTAGTTAACAAGTTCAAACCAAATTGCTATATTAGTTATTAATTAAGGAAAATGGAATTAGTGATCTAGTTAACAACTTATTATTAACCAAAAATAATTATTTTTAATTAACTAAGCGAACCAATTAAGCATCCAGGCCTTAGAGTATTTTAGCAAAATCTGAAAATTAACCAAATTATCCTAAGTCCAAAAAAATGTGAGTTATTACCTAGTTAACTAGTCCATTTCAAAATAACAACAAAAATGATCTAGACATCTAATAAGGCTGATTTTAATTTTATAAAAACAAGATTTTAATGTGCACGTGCTCGAAGTGACGGTTCATTAAAACAAATTTTCATTTAAAAACGGTGAAGCCTAACATAAGCAATTTCCTAATTAACTTTCAGCATTTTCAGATTTCAACAACCAACTTCACGAATTTTTAATAATTAATATACTAAGTGAAATGACACAATCTTTATACAGATTACTTATTAACATGTCTAGAATTCATATTATAAAAATCAGATTTTTCCAAGGTCCAAAAATATGTATTTAAGGTCGTGCAATTTAAGCTGTCAGAAAATGCTATACAATATTCTAATGCTTCAAACTCGAGTTTCACAACTCCGATTCATGCGATTTTAAATTCCACAGATTCCTAAGTCATTCTAGTTTATACAGTTCGAAAATCAACCCAATCCAACCATCACACAAATATCTGCACTCATTTTAATCTCTGTCCAAAACAGGGCATACTCCCAAATTTCATCAACACATGATTTCTCAACATACATGCCATTATCTCATCCCCAAGCTTCATATATATCATTTTCAGCTCCATCTAAGTTCGAATATTAATTCTAAACATGAAAGGTCATGATTCTTAAGCTTGATCAAACATGCAATCACATATATATACTCTATGCTCATCAATATGCAACATACATCAAGCGTAGACCTAGTTATGCATTATTTCAACCATTTCCTTTAAAATTTAATATGTGACTTCTTGATCCTACATGCAATCACATATTCATAACAAGGAAGTCATAGGGAGTGTAGAAATTGTCTACTTGAAGGGAGAAATTTGCAGCAAAAGTTCTTTCACGTTTTCGAGTTGTTCTTGGCGTTCACAAGCTTCAATCTTTACATAATCGTGCTCCTCTCTTCAGGGTGATCACGTTTCTTCAACTTGGAACTTGATTTCTCTTCGTGCTTGAGATCAATGTTCTCCTATCGAAATGTTCTTTACGTCATTGCGTAGAGGAGGTTGAGGAGGTAAGCTTTTTGTAAAAATGGTGGTTCATTGAGTTGAATGGAGGTGAGTTATTGAAGGTGGAATGGGCTGTTTTAATGGAGGTTTTGAGGGAGTAGAGAGAGAGAGAAAAATGTAGGGTTTATTTAGAGAAGATGAATTGGAGGTGGTGAAATGAATTTTAGAAGAATAAAATAAAACAATTTTGTTGTAAAAAAAAGGGGAGGGGGTCGATTTTGTGGGGAGATACAAGGAGGTGGAGTGTAAAAATTATATTGCATGGATTGATGGGATTTAGTAATGATCACATGTCTTCTTTCCATGTTTGCCCTCCAATGATTCAAATTCTCTTTTATGACCAATTGCTGTAGGTAAATAAGCATAATAGAGGCTAGAGTAATCATTCCTCTACATACATGCTTGAAATAAATATACCCCATGATTTCTAATTAAATTATTTCCCTATGATCTTGCATTCCGATAATTAAATAAATAATACGATGATTTTTCATTCTTCGAACTCTTGCTTTAGAATTTTGAATCGGCTCAATCGGACGTCGTATGAATATTTGGGCATAAAATAATAATATGGGCCTTCCCATATTTAATTAAATTCTTCTTCATAAAATAGAAGTAATGTGGCTAATAAAATTAGTAAGTTGGAAATTAATTATTCCAACAACTCGATCATATGTCCATCGGCTCGCGATTAAAATCGATCATTATATCGTGTATATATATATATATGTCGAAAATTCTTGGCTTCCATTCAATGGAATTCGATTCCGGAATTCGCCTCGGAGGTAATATCGATATAATATAACTCGCCGGTAATAATATAAATATTTTCTGAACTATAATCCTCATCTCGATAATTATTTTGACAATTATGAATTAAACAAGGAATTACTACATGGGCTTGTTAAATTATTTAGTTGGGCTATTTTATTTATTCTCATGTGGGCTCTTATTTAATTTGGCCCAACACATTAAAAATAAATAGGGTTCTCTTAGCCCAATTCTCCAATTAAATAAAAGTTGGGCTTAAATAATAAATTCGGCCCAATCGCGTCGCTACGACGATAATAAATATTACCGAGTCAAATAAATTATTCCGATCGTCATCCGTGATTTATTTATCAAATTTCACTATTCGTCCTCGCGGCTATAATTCGGATGTCGTGGTGATGTTGCAAGATAATATTAGTAATAACAATTGTAGCGACACTTGCTTCGAATTTATTTAATAGAGAGCTCGGAAAATACGGAGCGTTACAATTTATTAATTTTGATGATTGAATTATTAGTTAATAATTATTTGATTTTAAATTTTTTAAGTATTAGCTTTTTTTGCTTATACTTTTCATCGATTTAATTCTTTTAATTGTCGTGCAGTAATTATACTCTTTAAGAATTTTTTACTAGTATATACTATTTGTTATCTTAACATTATATTCATTTGTAGGACTGATATAGTTTTTCAATATTTTTTATTTTTATACACAATATAAGAATATCTTTGAAATGGTTTATATTAGTCTAATAATCGTAAACTTTCCTTGTTATGAACATGTTCTTTTATTTTTATGTTTATTTCAAATATTGCATGATTTTTGCACCATTTACTGGTATAGATAATCACAACAAATTTGTTACATTCGCGGCTGGATTGTTATCGAAAGAGGATGCGGACTCATATAGTTGGCCCTTAGAAAAATTTCTTAATTTCATGGGTAAAGATCCTTCTATGATTGTGACTGATCAAAATTTAGGGATTAAAGTTGGTGTTGAGCGAGTTCTAAAAGGTACACGACATAGGTTTTGTATGTGGTATATTATGGTTAAGGTTGCTGATACAGTTCCATATCATTTGAAAAAGGATGAGAATTTTAAGAAGAACATTTGTGTTGTTGTTTGGTTTGAAACCATTGAACCTGAAGATTTTGAGGTTGGTAGGGAAGAAATTATGCGTGAATTTAGTTTGAATAGTGAGAAGGGATTTGAGGAAATGTATTAATTTTAAATTTTTAAATATTTGATTATTTTTTTCAAATTTTAATGTAATTTATTTTTATATTCTTGCCTATTATTATCTAAATTATTATTATGTATAAATAAAAAAATTTTCTTCATTAAAATATTATTAAAAAAGTTAAAGCATTAGTTGAAAAATAAGAAACATTAATAATAATACTTTATTTTTAACAATATTTTTAATAACAAAAATATTGTTAAAAATAATATTCCCTCCGTCCCACTCTATTAATCCAATTTGTCTTTTTGGTCTGTCCCACTCTATTAGTCTCATTTCCTAAAATGACAAACTTTTTCACACTCATTGATAAAATATTAATTCCACTACACTCACAAACATTGGTTCCTGTGCCGAAACCATATGGGACTAATAGCGCGGGACGGAGGTAGTAGTATTTTTTTAAAGTAAAAATATTATTAAAATTGATATTATTATTCTTTGATAATATTTTTATTTTATTAACTAATATTTGTTACTCTCTTAATGATATTTTAGTGAAGGAAATAATTTTACACATATATATATATATATATATATATATATATATATATATATATAGTTTAGATAATAATATTTTATTTAAAAACTATTGAAAAACAAAATAAAAAAATAAATTAAATAAAAATATATTAAAAATATGAAAAAAGTAAAAATAACATGTTAATTAATGTCACAAGTCACTGATGTACCGTCATGTGGCAATAAGTAAGTGTCGCATTAATGCTATGTGACATTTAACTACTGAGTTAGCGGTAAAGAATAAAATTCCCTTACAAAACTAGATTGGGGATATTATTCCCTCACAGAAAATTTGGGATATATTTCTCTAATTGTGAAAGATGCAAATATAATTTCTCTATTTTCCCTATTTTAATAATATATAATATATTTGAGAAAATGTTAATAATTAGTAATATATTTGGACATTTATTCTTTATTATATATATTTACTAGATTTGCACCCGTGCGATGCACGAATCAAATATATAATTTTTTATTTTATAATATTAAAATTTAATAACAAAGTTATATATTTTAACATTTGTTAGCTTTTTTTACATATATTTAATATATTATAGTAATAAAAACTAATTTTCATATTATACGTCAATTATATACATAAATTTAATAAAAATAAAAGACGTATATCAAACACAAAGTCTATGTGATTAAATCCGAATATTATCCCATAAATGATCGTATTATATTAATATTAATTTAACAATAATAAATATAATAAATTAGTGAGATCAAGAATTTTAAAGAAAAACAACAAATATAGTTTTTTTATTATTTATTGTTAGATTTATACAAGTGTGTTGCAAGAATTAATATGTAATTATATTAAAATATAAGTATAAGGTTATAGAGATGAGATCAGGTTAGAGAAAAAATTCCCCTGTGAGAAAAAAGAATGAATCTTATCCGTTAGATCTTAAAAAAATTAATAGTTGATATACAATCAAACAACAATTAAAACACAATCAAACAACATATTAATGTTGCTTGATTACTTTTTAGTTGTTGCTTTATTATTTTGTTGCTTGATAGCATACCAACCATTATTTTTTTCAGATCTAATAAATATAATTCATTATTTTTTCTCACATGGAGAATTTTTCTCACCTGATCCGCTCCTTAAGGTTATAAACATATATATTAGTATAGTTATAATATAAATTTTTATATTATACATCCAACTATATATATAAATTTGATAAAAATCAAAGCAAGTATATAAAATACAAAGCTTATAAAAATAAGAGTTTTTTTTACAAATAATTAAACTTGATATCATATGTTAAGTTATTTTCATATATAAAAATAAATCTTGGAAATTGATTCACGCTTTTAAAATCTTCTATTTAAAAATTATTTATCTTGAATTATTTTATTTTGAAATAAAGAATTGAATAATTTGTCTTAATATGGGATTGTATAGGAAATATTTGATTTATTATTAAATGATTTACTTGTAATTTCCTTATAATTAAATAAGTGCTGAAAATACTAATTTTTAATAACTACTTTGCTGAAGTGGACAATTCTTAATAACTGTTCCCGCCAGAAAATGACTGTTTTGCTTTAATATATACTAGATTTGCACCCGCGCGATGCGCGAATCAAATTTTTAATATTTAGTTTTATAATATTAAAATGTAATTTAAAAGTTACATATTTATCATTTTTAGCAATTATTTTTAAATACATTTAATTTATATTCATAAACATGGTTGTAAATATCACTAGACGCTAATCGGACGCTCAAGTGGTGCCTACTACCTTGCACCTAGGCGATTTAGGCGGACTATGCATTTTCTAGGCGGTAGTTAATCAGTAAGCTAATGTTTTATATCTGAAATTTATCATATATATTTTTCAATAAATAAAAATTAAGATTATTCAAATTTTAATTATTTTTAAAAATATAAAAAATCGGTCGTCTGAACCAATTAGGTGGCACATAGCCCGCTTAGTCGGCCACCTAAGTTGGCGCGTAGAAAGCTTAGTCGGCCACCAATATCGGCGTCTAGGCATATTAGCGGCCTAGTTAGTGCCCTTGATGGCGATTACTCGCCAAACCGATTAGACACGAAGATTTGAGGGTAATCAGTTCGGTTAGGGACAACCTAGCGCCTAAACAGGGTCTAGGTGGTCCGGAAATTTTTGCAACAATGTTTATAAATATTATATTTAATATATTATCATAAAATTATTTTCAATATTATTTGTCAAATAAAATTAAAATAAGTAAAAAAATACAAACATATGATGTTTCATTTAAAAATGATTACATAAAAGATATTATTCATGTAAATTTAAAAAAATATTAAATATAAAATTGGAGAGATGTAACATTTTAAAGAAGAAAATTATAAATATAATTTTGTTATATTTTTATTAGTATTATTGTATATCTATGTTATAATAGAAAACAATAAATTAAATTAAATTAAAAAGAAGTATATTAAATACAAAGTCAATAAATTTAATTTAAAATTATTCTTTAAAGATATTATACATGCATTAGTTATAAAATAATAATATAATAAATTGGTGAGATGATATTTTTTTAAAAAAATGAAAAATAAAATTTTGTTATATTTTATTGATATTTAGTTTATATATATATATATATGTGATATAATAAAAAGTAATTATTAAAATAATATAGAATAAGGGGTAGTTATTTTAGACTACTCTCTTTTAATATATATATATAGATTTATATGATTCGTGGATATTCTTTCTTATTCCTTCAATAATATTCAATTAAAATTCAATCCATATGAAAATAGCTTTCTAAAACATTCGACTCAATCAAATCGAATATTGTATTTGAAACTCAAGTTTTGTTTTTCATCTACTCCTTTCTCACTCTATATATAAATTAAAACCAATCATTTAGAATCCAAATTTCAGGAGATTATACCTATTAAACTCTTTTTACCCGTTTTTGCTTTATTCTATTTGTATTTTCTGCGTTCTATTTTATAAAATTTGTGAGCATAACTTTCAAAGCCAAGTGTAAATTATTTTACCTGCGCCCACCATTTGCGACAACCCTCTTGACCATTTCAAGTGTACAATATTAGCCTAAACCTTATTTATGATTCATTTAAACCACTTTAAATGCTCACTATAAATACGAATGAATTTAATTTCCATCATTAATATGATAATATATTATTAATGATGGAATTAATTTTAATTTTTATCTATTTTTATTATCACATTAATAGGTAAGCACGTTAAAACATTATTTTGTTAGGGCAGGTTACCCTATATATACAACTAGGGGTGAGCAACGGTCGGTTCGGTCTGAAAACCGAACCGAACCGCCAAACCGCCAAACCGCAAATCCTAAAAAATAAAACCGAACCGCACCGCTAGGAGTATGTAAACCGCACCGAAACGAATGGGCGGTTTCGGTTTGGTTTGACGGTTTGCACCGAACCGAACCAAACCGCACGGTTTTGGTTTAAACCGAACTTTTTCCACCTATTTTTCAAAATGCTTGAATTTAAATATATATTTTCATGTTCCAACATTCATTAAAAGTCCAAATACACCAAATATAATCCCACAAGTTCAACAAACAAGTCTAACTCATAAATCCAAATACACAAGTTCATAAATAATAATTCAAATCTAAGTTCAAATCTATAAATTCATATCCAAACCGCCCGAACCGAACCGAAACCGAACCGAACCGCCCAAACCGAACCGCACCGCCATATTTCGGTTAAAACCGAACCGAACCGAATTTTGGCGGTTTCAAAAAATTCAGACCGAACCGAACCGAAATTAATATATAAACCGAACCGAACCGAACCGAAACCGCCGGTTTACGGTTTGGTTCGGTTTTGCTCACCCCTATATACAACACAATCTATAATATTTACGATCTCACATATTTTATGTCAAACACTTCATTTATTTTTATATCGAATTAATTATGAATTCAAAGTAGCATTCTATAGATTAACTATGAGTCAAGTAAATTTACTTGTCTATACTCTTTTCCAAGATTAAATATTGCAGCTCTACATAATTTCATATTGTTTTTTCTTATTCTGTTAAAAAAACTCGATCATTTATCGAAATGTGCATGAAACCTATAATTTATTTAAACTATTACGATGTGATCTATATATATAGATTAAATTTTAAAGATATTAGTGATATAATTATATGAGGTAGCATTGTCATATTTATTTTGCCACTATTTTACAATATGGTTTGATCTTTCTTTAATTTTTTTTAGAATCAATGTCATTGTATGGTTAGGTCTTGGAATATGATATATGTGCCTAAAATATAAATTCAAACTATCTTCCTCGTTAAGCAAAGACCACAAAACATTATTTTATTTGAATGTATCTTTCACGTGCATGAATAGTCCACTTCAAATATTCAACACTCTTCTAACCCTAATGTGAAACACCAAAAAGCTAAGCCCCACTATCCCACAAATTTGTGTCTTTAAAAAAGGACCAATTCTATTTATTTTGCTAGCTAGCATTTTCATAAAAAAAAAATGGAAATCGATCCATTTACTCATTACTTTAAGAAACTTATTTAATTATTATATTACATTTTAAGTATATGGCTAAATACATCTTTCAGGCGAATTATACAAAATCTTGTAATAAAATTCACGAATATTGATTATTACATGAAAACTCGGTCGAAAAAAATAACAAAATTGATCAAATTTGTTAAAAATCATTTAACAATCTAAGGAACCTAACATGATAAATAAGGTTTAGTATGAAACCCCGAAAAAAATCATTAATTTATCAAAGTATTGTCATGAATGAGACATTAATTTATGATTCACAACTGATTTAAGCATCCTATATCTGTACGTATCTTTAAAGAGAAATTCACGATTGGTGTGGTTTCTTCGTCATGTAAATAAGTGTAACCCAAATCAGATACGCAATATACATGGAAAATGGCTTTTAACAGAGGCCACATCATTCATACATTCGCATGTCTCTTTTCATGCATTTCTCTTTCCACTGTCCTTTTATACTCGAAAAAAACATCAAATAAATAAGGCAAAAACTTGCGTTTGGCAGGCCTAAACGGTTTAGGCGGGTTTTATCCTACTCATATGGGTTCACCCATCCCAATTAGGGTATATTATATGGATTTGGGTTTGGGTTAATGGATAAAACCCGCCTAAAGCATGGGTTAATGGATAAAACCCGCCTAAATCGTTTAGGCCTGCCTAACCCAAGACCTTCCCATTAAATAAAGGAAAAGAAGAGTAATGCATGGTGGGTATTTTCGAAATTGGAAACCATAAACTTTCCTTTTCTTCTTCTTTTAAAATGATTGGTGACTGCACACCAGCTACTCATAAATATATTCTAGATAGTTCGATTCAAAACATTAGTTGATTTGAACTCATGCTGCAGTAAGTAGTACTCCATCCGTCCCAGCAGAATAGACCCTCTTACTAAATTGAGCGTCCCAACTAAATTGGCCCCTTTAAAAAAATGGCAACCTTTTCACATTCAACAATAAAATATTCATTCCACTATCTCATTCTACACTCACAACTTTTAATTTTCGTGCCGAAAAGAAAAAAGGCCTAATAAACCGGTACAGAGGGAGTACAATTTTAGACCAATCCTATGGGAGGGACTTAGTTAAATATTAGTTCACAGAACTGAGGTAATTATCCCTTGCTCGAGGTATAGTGGTGAAAATACTTTGTCTAGACCAAAAGGTCATAGTTTTGAGCTTCTAGAGAACATCTGGGTGTGAGTTCAAAAAAAATTATTTCTATTAAAAAGAAGAAAGAAAGAAAGAACTGAGGTAATTGAGATCTGCAGGGTGAATAACAAGTGTAGATATGATCTTGAAGTATCTTTTAAGAGATCAAATCTATACACACATAACTAATATATATATCTAGGTTGTGCTATCTAGTTGCATTTGGGAATGTATAGATAGGGAGCAGGATATTGTGAATGGATATTAGAGGAATATGAAGGTTGGCTAGGTTAAATAATTGGTGCACAAAAATATGCTTATTATTCTTATAATTGGATCTCAAAAGGTATAGGCTTTTCTAAACAAAACTAGGAAGTAGTACTTTAGGTACGTAATTGTACACAAGAATCATCATCATCATCATCAACCTCAACTATGAATATGATCAACACTTCTTGCTTCAAGCAATCTTTGCTTGTTAATTCTTGCAATGAAGTCTTCGGCCCTTTTGTTCAAGACATTAAGTTGCTGCTCCTCCTCTTCATGTGCTTTCCCCAATCTCACAATCTCACTCTCACTCCATATTTCACTTCTGCAACTCCTCATTCCCATTTTCATCTTCTCTTCATGCAGCTCCTCTCTTTTTATGCCTTTTCCTTTTTCCCTCTCATGATCTGCGATCTCAGTTTCACCCCAAACTGCACTTTTGCTACTCCTCATTCCCATTTTCTTCTCTTCTTCATGAACAACATTCTTGCTCCATTCCTCCTCTTTCTTGCCCTTCCCTCTTTCCATTTTCACCCTCTCGCTCTCACTCCAAACTGCACTTTTGCTACTCCTCATTCCCATTTTCTTTCCTTCATCGCTCTTGCTTGTCTTGCTAGATTGATCCTCTTTCTTAACCTTAGCTTTTTCCATTTTTGCTGTCTCGCTTTCACTCCAAACAGCACTCTTGCTACTCCTCATTCCCAGTTTGATCTTTTCTCCCTCGACTAGTTTTTCCTCTCTTTTACCCTTGGCTCTCTCCATCTTCACCATCCCACCTTCACCCCAAACTTCACTCTTGCAACTCCTCATCCCCTTTCTCTTCTCTTCGCCACCACGAGGCATGCTAGTTATCTTGATCTCCAGATTCTTCTTCTTCTTCTTCTCCTCCTCCTCGCGGTGATGGTTCTTTTCTTCAACACATAGGGTTTTCACGGATCCATTGATCACGTCGTCCTTAGGGTGGATGCTTCGACTTCTTGCAACGTATTCATCATAGATATCGGTGGTGGTTGATGATGAAGATTGCTTAAGTTTGGACTCTCCAACAAGAATGATGACGATGAGATTTCCCAGAATGAAAAAGCATTTGGCGTTGAAACAAAAGGAAATTAGGTTAGAGAATGAGGAAAGGATTAAATGATTGGTGATGGAAGGGAACCAGAAGGGGGAGGAAAAGAAGAAGCAAGTGATGATAGATGTGAGTGAGTAGAGAGCAAGGTTGTAAGCAAGCGAAGCCCTCTTGTGTTTTTTCATGGCTTGGATCTTTTGTGTGTTGATTGAAGGCTCCATTGATGGATTTATGAAGCTGTGTGGGTTGTGTTTGGGGAGATTTGCAGCTATCTTAGCTTGGAGATATTCCCACATCTTTAAGGATGGGGAGAAGAAGGGGCCGGCCGGGGGGGGTATTTATATTGTCAGAGAGAGAGAGAGAGAGAGAGAGAGAGAGAGAGAGGATATCTTGGTGTGAATGAGATTCAAGGCACATGCTTTTTTGCATGAATTGTTTTTAGAAAGATGGTGCCTAAAAAGACTGCTTTTTGAAAAGCAAAGCAGAGTGTAACAAATTAATTTAGGGTGTTTGATTTGTTGAGGGTTAATATATGGGTGCTTTGGTTTTGAACTTCCCCAACATCTTTCCGCGTATGGTTTTGCAATCCCCTCATTTTTATTCCCACTCTATATTTATTATGCACACTAACAATATAAATATAATTTATTGTATATTCTAAGTTATACGTGCCCATTTGCCAAATTAATTAATTTTACTGAAATGAAAAATGATAGACACAATAGGATTAAAAGAATAGGAAAAAATGTAGTAATAATTTATGATGGACACTTGACCGCTACACTAATATTAAATTTAAGTAATATTATTTTTACATAATGCCGATCTAAATTCATATAGTCATTTATATCGAAACTGTAGGTTAAACTAATATCATATAACTTTTAAGTTTTCAAATCGATATGTTCTTCCTCCGGTCAAATTAATAATTTGATTTTATTGATATGGGCAATTACGGCTAAAATTTGCACATTCCTAGTGGTTAAGGTGCATGGTTAGTGCTTTGTTACTTTATTTTAATATCCTTATAAAATATATAGTTTATTGCAAAAATAATAATAAAAAAAAATCATAATATGTTGGTAAACTATGAAAAATACCATAATATTTTTCTATACTGAATTATACTATAATGTTTCATTTTGTCAACTAAAAAATACTCCATTACGAAAAATATCCTAAAATCTCTCATATCACTGAATTATACCATAATATTTAATTATATCAATTAAAAATAACATACAGTGTTAATGGTGTTTGTTGGGGTTGAGATCTAAGAGCCCAGGCCAAACAAGAGTAGAAGGATCGAATCAAATTTTAGGTCGAGGACCAGGTCAAGGCACAACTTAAAGATGACCGGGATCAAAATTTTAGGTCGAGGACCAGGTCGAAGCACAACTTGAAGAAGCTGGTGAACAGCCAAGAGGGGTCCATCCGAGCTGCTACTTGAAGGAGGTCTCTAAACAAGGTCAACTCTAATTGTTCTCAAAAGAAGAACAACTCTAGTTGGTCATCTCAAAGAGGTTTCCCAAGCTGGTTGTTAAAGGAGATCCCCTCAAGATGGTCTTCCAAATGTGATAACCAAATGAGGTCATTCCCAGCAAGTCGCAAGAGCAGGTCATGAAGAGCAGGTGCGCAGATGCAGCACCTCAGGTCGACCTCAAGCAAGTGCAATACGCAGCATCAAGAAAGCACGTGAGAAGGGAATCTCACCTCAGGAGACCTTCTCGAGGAGGTCGTCTGAAGGAGATCTCTGGATAAGCTCGTCAAGGTTGCATCCTGCAGATAAGGTTTGACAGTAGTGAGAAAGACGCCAGCAGTTGCAGCAACTCCTATCTTCACAGAATCAGCTTCAACCACCCGTAAAATAGTTGGGAACGTGGCTGTTAGGACTTAGAATGTTTGGGGACTTGTATTTGACCCCCCCTATGATCTATAAATAGGGGAATGAGCATCATTTTACGATCTAATCACTTTTTGCACACATAAACGCTTATTTGCTTAGTTGAAACTTTGCTGTGGCAGTTGCATGACCTGCTCCAGCTCCTGCTCGACATGCTACAGTTCATTGTGCACCTACTTTTCTTGTCTAATAAACGGTCATTTACCTACTTTTTGCTTTCAACAATTTATTTATATTTTTATACTTGGTTATTCTCGTATTGTTTCATGTTAATTCTCCTTAGTTCCTTGGGCCCCGCAAACGTACGAAATCGAACCTCAACATTAAAATTTTAATATATCATGCGTTAATTTTAATTCAATATATGCCACATACATATCAAAAAAAAAAATGTCATGCATGATTTGATGTATGATTCATCAAAGTTTTAAAATCATATTAATAATGGAGGGTATTTTTAATTTATAAAATCAAATATTAAGGTATAATTTAGTGATAAGAGAAATCAATATTAAGTATTTTTTATAAAAAATAATATTTTTAATTAACAAAATAAAATATTTGAATATGATTCACTGACGATAAATATTAGGGTATTCTTCACAATGTTCCTATTTACTTATATTAGCCTTTTTTCAAGACCTATCCGACCCACATCCAGGTTCGGCACATTCCCGGCCTGTCTCATGTGTATCTCAATTTTTAATTTATTTTTTGTATTGACGCATGAAAAAGGGACTATTCGAAATTATTTGATACACAAAATTGAAAATAAAAACATAGATAAAATAAAAGCAATTTTGGTGCATGAGTCCAATTTGTATTCACCATTTTTTTTTCATCGTGGCTCATAATTCATACATCAAATTCGAATATATATGGTAATGCATTATATCCTATTCATTATACATATAGAAAGAGAAATTAGATCCTATATTAAAAAAGGTTGGGCTAAATTAATGAATCTTAATTTTTAGATTGATCACATAAATGGTTGGAGTAAAAAAAAACAGGAGTTATTAAAAGTAGAGCATATGTTGCTTAAACATTATATGTATGATAAAAAAAGCAAATTGTATTTTAAACCTAACATAAATAGCAAAAAAAAATCTGCTAAAATTCAAATTAAGAATGAATTTATACCCTTTATTTACATTCAGATAATGATTGAGATTAAAACATGTTTATAATATTATTACTTTTTATAAATGTTATATAGTCTTTTTATAATATTTTTTGAGTCGATAACAAATTACAATTGCATTGTCCTTTGAGAATCGATGACAATAATCAGGAACGAAGTGTTTACTTTTTATTGTTTAATGGAAATCTAATAATGAAGTTATTACTTATTATATTTTTATTGAATGGCAAAGTTAGAAAGTGAAAACGCATTTTCCTCGTGGTATCGTCTTGGCTTTTCCCAAATAATTGAACTAAGGCGGCACGTGGTTTGAATTTCAGATGGTTGTAAACTTTTTTACTAAAGTTTAATCACTTATGAACATCATTTGGGATTAGAATTCCATTTATTCTTCCACATAAATCAATTTGCTAACGAAATCACCATTTCCTCTGTCTCATCAACTATACACACTATGAGCTTTTTGCATTGCAAAGCAATTATAAATTATAATTTAAAGTTTTTAGTTATATTATGATATAGTTAAGTAAAAATTGTTGTGTATGATTTTGTATGGAACAAATATCTAAAGAAATTTAAGAACGAAATAGAGTAAGTATATGATGAAATTCTCGAATTCTTAGTAAATTTCTTGATACAAATGTATTTTGCATGATAGTGAAACAAATAAATTAAAGACATGGTGTTGGTCCCGGATATCAGGGTATACTTTGGCAGCGGAAAATACGTA
>JAPKLW010000303.1:288805-315157 GCA_026898455.1 Plectranthus barbatus
GTAGCTACTGGGGAAGGGAAACTTAGCCAGATTTCCCAACACATGGAAAACTAGGTATTTTATCCTTATTTCAAAAAATTTCTATCAGGTAATTATATCCTATATTTTTGATTATTTTCCCGAATTCTATCCCAAAAAATTTTCATCAGGTGATATCATATATTTTAATTATTTTCCTGAACTCTATTCCAATAAAATTTATCCGTTAATTCTATATTTGTAATACCCCGTGTATAATGTGACTTTGTATTATTTATTCGAAATCAATAAAGAAGATTTCATTAATTTGAGAGCACCGATATTATTTAATATCGATGGGGAAAGTTAATTAATTAGCTTGGAATTATGTATGAAATTGGAAGAATTATTAAGGTTTGTTGGGTGGAATTAATTGAGAAGGGTAATCATGAATTATATAGATTTTGAAGGAATGAGGTGGAATAATTCTTGAGATGAATATACTAATTGGAATGAATTATTGTGTTGAAATGGGAGTTTAATTCATTACATGGATTGAGGTATATATTATTAAGAAGGGGATATTATTATATATACATATCTATATGTATATTGAGATGGGAACCTTATTACAACAAATATATATGAATTTTGCACTTCATTTGCACCCTACCATATGTTGAACTAGAGAGAGAAAGAGTGAGAGAGCAAGAGAAACCCATCCCAACCTTCATAAACCCGTCGACTTTTCGGCCAGATTCCGGCCGCCTTCGACCACCACCGAGCCAGCCGCCACCACCACCGTCTAGTACTCCATTCAAGCTTCAATTTGAGCACAAGTGGGTTCCGAGGGGACGAGTATTGACGGAGTTATCGAGGTGAGAAGTTTGGGTGTTCACCCCTCTAAGATTTTCGAGTTTTAATTTTGTAACTCGTTTAATCGGACATTTATGCGAATTTGGATGATTTAGTTGTATTCCTGATGTTGTAGGAAACATTCGGGTAGCAAGGAACGCAGGTTTAGTCGTCGAAATTCGACCGCCGCCGCCGGAGAGAGAGATTTCCGATGAGCTTCGTTCATTTCACCATTTTTGCGTATTAATCGAGTTTCAGGGTGATAATCGAGTTCTAGGATGTTCTAGGACCTCAATTATGTGTTTGCATGTTAGATCGGAGGTGTGGAGATGTGTTTTTAGCGGAGTTGCAGGTTCAGCCGCGAGAGAGTCGGAGAAGACGGCTCCTGTCGGTCGACAGGAATGTTGTCGATCGACAGGGAGGCCTTCTGTCAAAATAGGTCGATCGAGCACCCCTGTCGGTCGACAGGAAGTGTTTCGATCGACACAGAAGTATTGTCAAAAGATTAGTCGAGCACTCCTGTCGGTCGACAGGAAGTGTATCGATCGACTCGAGGTTTGACGGAGGAGGAGTTCGACACACTCTTGTCGATCGACAAAGGATGTGTCGATCAACAGAAGTGGCCGACAAAGTGATAGGTTGACAGGGAAGGCGTCGACTCGAAGTGCTGTGTCGACATGATTGTGTCGATCTACACAATCCCTGTCGGTCGACACAGAGCTCATACTTAGGAAGATTTGATCTTATCCAATCTTATTCCTTTCGAACCTCAATTGTTTATGGTTATTATATAATTAGAAGTATGATTGTATCATGATAGTTATTGTCCTAGGTCGTCTGTACTGACTTGGATACCCCTAATATTGTAGGAGATTAAAAGCGAGGATCAGTCGAGCTCACACTAGCGGAAAAACATCTATACTTTAAGCCAAACACGAGGTGGGAAACTATTTCAGTATAAAATCAAATGCGTGTTTTTCCTTTTAAAAATGTGTTAAACTACTTTGTTTGAAATTGAGATTGCTATGCATGTTTTTGTGCTATTGTATCTGTCCTCTGTCGATTCCCATCGGCAGCGAGTATAACTAATGAGTTTAGAACCAGGTTTCCATAACTGCGCTAGAACTCATTTAGTGAACAGGGTTGGAAGCCCCTTTGATATTGATTTGGGTGATTTGTCCCCATGTGTTTGTTGGAATGAGGCAGAGTGTCCTCTGGTGTTTGGATCCGGAGATTTATATTAAAACGATCGGGTCTCAAAATAGATTTCTGAGACTAGTGCACTTTGATGACAGTTAGTTGAGTGTGAATGCATTCAGCATTCCTAACTGATCATCGTAACTTGGAAGTCGGCCAACTTCCAGTTACAACACTGAAACAAATATAATAACATGTAAATAGCACGCGTGCCAAAATAAAATGTTTTAGATAGCACGGTTCATTTCAACAAAACCCCGTGTTTATCTGTGTGAGTTGCATAACATATCTCCTATATAATGTATGTTTTCGGGCATGTTTCTCATTGGGTACATTAGTACTCAGCCCCTCGTATTATTTCTAAAATACGCAGGTTGAGCAGCAAGGATGAGCGAGCAGGGGTGTAAACAGAACAGCTGAATTTTGTAAACGCATAGATCCTAAGATATGCATCTTCATATGCATATCTCCGCCACGTTACACACACGCTGCTACACTCTCTGATTATTCCTTCCCATCTTTTGACATGTTGAATGTGCGAATCTCTGTATTATTTAAACCTATGACTCGAAGTACAATTACTTTGTTTCTGAATCTCTTTTATATTATTTAAATCTTCCGCTTATTTATTTATTCGATTAAAGAAATGTTTGACAAAACCTGAAACATCAATGTGACACGACCGCAAATTGGGAAGGTCAGTTGGGGGTGTTACAGAGGTGGTATCAGAGCGAGAGTTTTTGAATTTTAAATGATTTTAAAGTATTTTGAAAACTTCGAGTCTTAGAAGTATTTAAAATTTTGAAAGTTGTGTGAAGTACTCGTTCGTGTTTACACCCTACTCCATCCTGTGCCACCTGAGGTACGTTTTAAAAGCTTTAAAGTTAAAGATTTAAAAGTTTCCCCTGCTTGCAATTTAAGTACGATTTGAATGTTTTGAAAATATTGTGAACGTTTTGAAAAGTAATTTGAGGAATGAAAGAATTGGTGTTATGTGGGATATGGAAAGAGTTATTTTAAGTTGAATTGATTTCGTGTTAAGCCAGAGTGCTAACACTAATTGTGATGAAGTGGTTTTGAGGTGTTGAGTTTGAGAATGAAGTGGTTTGGAGGTGTTGAGTTTGAGAAAGCGTTTGATTTATTAAAGTTGTGAACTTTCATGAGTTGACAAAGTTTTGCTATTTCCAAAAAGTTGAAAGTGATTTCTATTCGGCACCAATGAGGTGATTTTTTTTCTAGAAAGTGTGAGTTGAAATTGAATTGATTGAGAATCTAAAATATTTGCAAACAATTGAACTTGGTGTTATGGCTATAGATGTGCTAGTTGAATTGAGCTGTAGTATAATATTGTAGGGATGAAGTGAACTGATTATTGAACTTAGAACTTTGACCTGCATTGTGAAATTGAAAATCTCTGTAAACTGGAAAATCCAGTAATTGGGTGAGTGTGCAAAATGCACAAGGTTAGTTGGTGTTAAGTGTGTAGAATGCACAAGGAGCCTGACAAGTTAGTCGAAACTCGAGTGAGTGTGTCTTTTAGCACGAGGATCCGTTAGACCCTCGGCATAGTGTATCGGAGACCAGTAGTTGTCCCGAGACACAGAGTTGCGTATGTTGACGTTATTTATGACCTTGGACTGATCGTTTAATGTTGTTGTTGTGGCAGATGGACACTAGGAGCGCGACATTTCATTTTAGGAGCTACCCACCATTCGAGGAAGACAATTTGCCTAACACATTGATGGAGTACTAGAATTTTTGGAGACAGGCGAGAGGACAGGGCATCACAGATGCAGAGGCTATGGAGAGGACTACAGAGTTGATGCCATCGAGGTGGACTAGTCGGACACTGGAGATAGCCAGAGTTCATTGTAATCAGCGGACGAGTACTCAAGGGAGTTTCCAGACATTTATGGCTGCACTCATTCAGGAGGCAGTTTTAGCTGAGGGTGTGTCACCAGCATCCTCGAGGAGTACACAAGCGTCGGCGACAGGTGAGGCACCACAGTCGAGGCCTAGACCTGCCTCATCTTCTATGACACAGATTGTAGTACCATCCGAGCACCGGTCTGGTGGATCAGTCGACCCTTACTTCGACCCCGTAGGATCCTCAGGGTATGTGAACTATCAGGCGGCAATGCATCAGTCTTCACCGCAGTGGACTCCAGCTTTACCACCGGCACCATCTATGGCACCGGATGCACCGGTACCTGCACCCACGTCGCATCCGAGAGTTCGACCTACGCCGAGTACACCTGCAGCAGCTTATGCGTCACTCCAGCCCGGGTTACAGCAAAGAGGAGCATATGATCCTTATGCGTGGTGTGATTTTTCCACAACTTTAGTCCAGTATCCACCGCCACAGCAGGATCTGACCTTGCCTTATGGATATCAGGATCCACCTACACCAGCAGTTCAGCAGCCGCAGCAGGACTTGGGAGGGCCCAACGGGGCCAAGCCGGTATATGACTATGGTTGGGATAGTGCTGAGATGTGGCCGAGGCCCACAGCGAGCGGGTATGAGGATATGTTTGGAGGCTATGGGACTGCTTATGGCTATGGGACAAGACAGACGCCGATCTATCTATCCAGCAACATCGAGAGCAGCCGAGGCAGGAGGGTGGCAGCTTAGGATAGGGGTAAGATGCCGATGAAGATGGAGGATGATGATGATGAGGAGGATGATCCATCTGAGGGATCCGAGTGAGAGCTATTACGGATTTGATATTTAGATGCTTGTATTTGGATTTGGACATCTTATCGATGCCTTTATTGTACTCTATTTATGATTATGTTCCAGAAAGAGACTGAGATTTAGTTGTTGTTGAACCTTGTTATTCTTGGTATTTGTATTTCGTGTTGTATCGGATTTGTAGCATGTGAGACTGGCTTGGGTATTTAACGATTATTGTTGGAACTTCTTGGATTTTGAATGTTGGTGTTGGTTGTTTAAAAGTTTTGAGTGAGTATTAAACGAGTGATATGGTTCCAGGATATTATGGAATTGCTAATGAGTGTTGTTTTGCAGTGAAAAGTAATGGAATTTATTGACCAAGGAAGGGGAAGAGGCCGTGGCCCAGGCAGATGAAAATTAGCTGATGAAAATTTCTTGGATAGAAATCCAGAAAGTGAAAACTTTGGGATAGAATACCTAATTCTCCCTTAAAGACATGAGGGGTCTATTTATATGATATATCTTACTTCTAGTAGTTATAGAAAATATCTCTTAAAATAAAGAAAATTAGGCAAACATACAAGATTTAGGCATATCATTTCATATTCTTCTCTTGATGGATCAAAAGCTATCACTAGTAGGGTTGTAAATGAACTAAACTGAGTTTGAGTTACTCGGGTCTCGACTCGATTAACACTCATTTATGCTCGTTTAGTGAAGCTAGTTTATTAAACGAACAAAATTTAAGTATCATAGTATTCGACTCGTGCACTAAAATTAGTAAGAAAAATAAAAGAATTTATTTTATAGAAGAAATGTTTTTATGATGAGTAACAATAATGATAAATCCTTCTAGTATTGAGAAGATTTTGAATTAATCATGAAAATGATATTAATTTTTGAATAGTAACTTTTTCTTTGGAAGATATTCTAGACTAAGGCTCAATAAAATGAATATTTTAAAGATATTTTAATTAGATCGTTTAGTCTAGACTAAGGCTCAATAAAGTTATTTTTTGAAAATGAATATTTTAAAGATATTCTAAATTTAATTAGATCGTTTAGTTTAGACTACAGCTCAATAAAGTTGGTCAATGGCGGATCTAGAAATTTGAAATTAGGGGTACAATAAATAAATAAAATAAATTGAGGGTACATTATGTAAAGATACATAAAAATAATAAGTAAAAAAAAATATATAATTAATAGAAAAAACTACATATCTAATGAAAAAAAAAAAAAATTGGGGGTACAAATGTACCCCAAAGTTGAACATGCATCCGCCTTTGAAGTTGGTGAACTTCAAAGTAATTGAAAAAAAAAAAATTTAAGCTTGACTAGATATTAAAAAAATGAAACTTAAGCACGCAACTACTCGAATCGACTTAGTTCGATTAATGGATAGTAAATTATTAAAATTATATATAAAATTAAATCGTGGTTAAAAGATGATAATCAATTCCAACTAATTTAGACAACATCAACAACTCAATTTGAATGACCCATGGCCATGAAGAAGGCGTGTAAAGTAAAAGAAAGTATATTCTTTTGGGCGATTGACAAGTAGAAAGTTGGAGGGTTTTAGAAGGTAGAATAGAAGAATCACAAAACCTGTTTTTCCCCCATACAATAAAAAAAGAAGAATGCTTTTAAATTGGCGGTGAAGAGAAAAGTAGAGCATAAAATAACTAAAAGAATTCACCTTAATGGAAATAGATGAATAATCTCCATGAAGTTTCATGGAAAGAACTCAACTAGGAGACTAACATAAATATTGAGGATAGTGAGAGTTTCGATCGTTTCGAAAAATCCTGCATAAATCTTTCAATTGAATTTTTTTTTTTTTTTTTTATATACAATTTCTACATAAAAGTTTCCAATCTTATAATAAAATCTTCAATCAATTGCGAACTTTGCCCTCGACTCAAAGAGGTTGTTTTAGGCGTTGGACCAAAAAAAAAAACATGATTTATCAATAATCAGAAAATCCAATTTAGATATTTTGAAAGGAATTGTGCAATTTTATTACAAAAGAAAGTCACTTTAAAGAAGGAAGGAAAAGTTATAAACATACTACAATCATATACTTTTGAGAAATAAATGAGAAATTTAGGACAAAGGCACATGTATGAAATTTCGTGCAAATATAACCGTATCATTTGTAGGTCAAACGTTTGTGGACGTTTTTTTTTTCATAGACGTAATGTTCGTACCCAAGTGTAGATAAAGCCCTTTTAAAATTTTATTTGTGCAAATCACTCTTTTAGTTTCATTTGTGATGAATGAAATAGAAATGAATTTTGTTGATTCCCTATCAATCTTTTATGAGAAAGTGCAATCAAGTAAAATCAAGAGTCTAGCATGGTTAAATTAAAATTTTAAGTAATCAGATCCTCACGCCGTAGAAATAGAGGGGACTCAGTATGATTGGAAGAGAAAGTGAGCCAAATTACATATCCGTAATTTAGATCTTGCTTGATAAAAGTTCGTTGGTAAAGTTCATTTGTTAAAAATAATACATTGTATCATGACTAGTAAGTATAAAAAATACATATAATTATTATATAAGTTGATCCTATATTACTTGTTTGATTAATTTTTTTTGTTATATTATATAAATGTATATTATTATGTTATAAAATGCATATTTCTTAGGTATATAATACATATCAGTGCACATAACTATTATGAAGTATTCCTACCTATTGTTGTGCTTTGATGTGTCAAACAATGTATATAAACCACCAGTTTAGTATGTCTCTAGATTAGCTCTAGTTTATGCAAAACATGTAATGTCCTTTATAGGATGTCAATTGAGTTGTAATAGAAGCCGATCAGGACAAACTGGAAGTCCTCTAGTTTGGTTTTGCAAGGTGAGAGAAGAAACTGACTACAACCCTTGGTACCAGTTTCAAGATCTCACATGATGAAAACTGGCTGACGTCATCTACATGAAACTGGCCAGTTTCATTGAAGTCTATCACCAACGCGCACAGAGACAGGAGGAAAAGTCAGGAGGAATTCTATTATAGGCCAGACTTTAATAATGTAGATTTACTTAAAGTCTAAAGATCCTGGTATTGGACCAGTTTTGATTACTCGGACTGACTAGGATGAGCCGTTCTCACACAATGTACCAAGTCAACACTATGCGTTAGAAAAGTAGGACCAGGTGCAGACTTTCTGCAAAAGCAACCTGTCCTTCGTAGAAGAGAGGCACCGATTGGACATCTTCCAAAATATCGCTCAACAGCAACAATTTCAAACATCGATCTACACTTCATTTATGAATAGACGAAGTGTCCCAGAAGAGAGGTTACTGATTCTAATAATCTTACACATCTACTAGGACTTCAATCGATCAGTGAACATTCAATTGCAAAATCTTGCAAGTTCAAAGCTTTTCATAAGTCAATCGTGTGCCGTCTTGGACACGAGACTTGTTGCATCTAAGCACAAGTTATTTCTTTGGTGTTCTTACTCTCCAAGTAATAACACAACAGTCAAAGCTTTTCTCCAAGTAGTGATTCTTACGGGTGTTTACCCAAAAGGATCAACGGTTCCAGGAAGAACCTTAAAGCTCCCAAGTTCCAGAGACGGAGGTTGTGTGGTGTGCCCACACTTCGAATCTGCGAGACGGAGGAAGCAACGACCTGAGTGAGCAAGTGGAATGGTGACTGCTAGCATTCATCATCTTGCGATAGATCGTGAAAACCTTTGTATTCCAAAACCTACTTTTTTCCAGACTTAAGGTCTGAATTTTGCTTTTACTTGAATCGCGAGTTTTGTTCTGTGTTGTGGCTGATTTTCTTTTCTATTGTCATTGCTTTTTGACCTTCTAGCAGGACATGGTTAGGACTTCAGGATCGAAGAATCTTACCCAACTAATGTAGAGCAACTTCTAGATGAGCTTGATGGGCAAGAAGTCATAATTCTTAGGACTTCAATTTCAACAAACCCCAAAGGGTATCTTTATCAGCAAGAAGAAGTATACAAAAGATCTTATCAGAGAATTATGTCCAAAGAAGACAAAGTCACTAAGAATTCCAATAGCCCCACAACTCAGCTAACGCAAGACGAAGAGGGGGAACCAGTGATTCCAACCAGCTACAAAGGCATCATAGGATCCTTGCTCTACTAAATAGCCAGTAGGCTGATATCTCATATGCCATCGGAGTGTGCACCAAATTTCAAGTCAATCTGAAGAAATTGTACATG
This sequence comes from Plectranthus barbatus, assembly GCA_026898455.1. Taxonomy (NCBI): domain Eukaryota; kingdom Viridiplantae; phylum Streptophyta; class Magnoliopsida; order Lamiales; family Lamiaceae; genus Plectranthus; species Plectranthus barbatus. The sequence continues at coordinate 297,708 of JAPKLW010000303.1, forward strand.
GAGACCGCTAAAATGATCGTCAGATACCTCAAGTGTATACAGTCCTTAGAAATTTGGTATCCCAAGTATGATGAGATCAATCTCATTGGATATTCATATTCAGACTTCAGAGGATGCATAGAATCGACTGGAAGAGCATGTGTGACACCTATCAGTTCTTGGGCCACAAACTAATCTGTTAGTTCAGCAAGAAGCAACACTCCGTTGCTACCTCCACCAAAGAGGCTGAATTTGTGGTTGCCGCCAGTTGTTGTGTTCAAATCTTCTTGATCAAGCTGCAATTGATGGACTATGATGTCAGCACCAAATGTGTCCCCATATATTGTGACAATAATAGTGCGATATGTGATGAGTTCATATTTTCACTCATATTTGGTTTGATTAATTAGTATTTTTCATTATTTTTAGGTTAATTTACTTTTTTTGTATCATGGGACACTCTAGGAGGGTATTGTGCTTTTGGTGGTGTATTTATGCAGGTTTGAGGTAAAATTCACTGGAAACCCGTACCGAAAGTAGTAGATGTTCAAAGAAATAGTCACGACTTCTTCCAAACATGGAATTTGAGCTAATGGATCATGGTAATAGAAAGATATTTGAATTGGCTTTCCAATGCAACTAGAATCAGGTCAATCGGGGTTCGTGAGTAGAAGTTATGGCCAAAACCGTGAGACTGCGCAGAAGTGGTCGACATACGAATGAGTAATGACATACGGAGCAGTTTTGGAAGGAAAGTGCAATTTTGCAAGTTTTTGGGCGAAATTTGGTTGAAATAAAAGATATACTTGGAAGCCTTGAAGGCCCAAAAAGAAGATATATGTAAAAATAGGATATTAAGATTAAGATTTACATCAAATCGAATCTTATTCCTTGTATAATTCTGTCATGTATAAATATCTTTCTAGATTAGATTATTTAATGGACCTTAGTTCCTATATTTTTCTTCTCCTTAATTTATGTAGTGTTTTTAGTCTTTAGTTTTTTTTTTTTACTAATGTAGTTTAGAATTCTTGTTCCTATTTTATTTATGCAATTTGCTTTCCATTTAATTGTGTTCTTTTATTTTATTATATCTAGTTAATTTTTCTAGCAGATTCTAGGGTTTGTATAATTGTTTTGGATGCATGCTTAGGGTTGATTGTTTAATTTAATTGTTGATAGTTTGTGATTCCTGTTTTCTTTTATAATTCTAAATTAATTGAAGGACCGAGAGGTGAAGATTGATTTAGATGTCTAGCTATTAATAGAATGTTGGTCCCGGTTTATCAGGGTATATCTTGGCAGCGGAAAATGTGTTAGTTCGTTTCTTGCACTCTGCTGGTTACTCAGCTGACTGGGACCTTGTCAGCTGGTAAGTCAACTGGCAGTGAGTACTCAGCTGACTGGCAACTGGCTGGTCAGCTGGTAGCTCAACACTTAGAATATTTTAAGTCTGAGTTTGCACAAGTTATAGACCAGTTTCAGTTATACTCCAGTAATCAGTTACTGGGTTTTAAACAAGTGAGTAAATGCTGAAAGCAGTAAATAACAAGGATATTTTATAGTGGTTCGACCAACTGGTCTACGTCCACTCTCCAGTCGACTCACTGGAAATTCACTATAAGAGCAATCAGGTACAAAGTTCCTACGATCTATCTCCAGCTGGTAGATGCCCCGTCTACCAGTCCACTGGATCAACCGCTCCCGGTCCTTGTCCTTCTTCAGCTCTCGTCAGATGGATGGAGTGCGAGCACGTCACTTCAACCTCCTCCTCTGACTAGTTGGGTGTTGAGTTCTCCCAAGAACGTGACTCTTTTGCGGCAAACTGCCCGTAATAGCTCAAGAGCTGGCTGGCTCTAGAACTGCTGTGAACTTCCTCAGAGAGAGAAAGAACACCAAAGAGATCTGTAACTTACAAGCTGGAAGCTTGAAGTCTCGTGTTTGAATAAATCAACACACGGATAGCCTTTAGAGAGGCCTCGAAAGTTGTATGCTTTTACTTGCTTGAGCGTAATAAATTTCAGTCTTTCGGTAGGTGAAGAGTTGGACAAGAACATTGAATGTTGATGGATCCCAGGTATTTATAGCCGAGGGATCCCATTCAAATATTCTAGCCGTTTGGACACATCCGGAAAAGTCTCTGTCCTCGCATGTCCTTCTGACAGCGGCAGGTAGGAATTTCCGGAAAGCGCCATGCTTTTGTCCACTTTATCTGACACAGATCTCTTTGTGTCAGAACGACTCTATTCATCAGTACGAGGAATCGGAACTGGTGTTTTGAACTGATAGACTTTAAGGTATCCTCCCTTAAAGTCATACTTTGTCAGTTTATTCCTCAGACGAATCTTCTTTTTGTCTCTAAGATACTGGGAGAGTGAATCTTGAATTCTGCTGGTAACATCCGACTGGTAGATCATTCTGGTGATCTTGTGCTGGCAGTCTCTGCTGGTGACTTTCCTTAGCACAAATAAGGTCTACCAATTCGTCTGATGTTATCTCTTGAAATCTCCCGTGACTGGTGGCTTCACCGCTGGTGAATAGTGTCAGCCAGAACACATATTCTGCTGGTGAACAGTAACCAGTCAATAGCTCTACTCCATGCTGATGAACAGTGTCAGCATGAGTCTTTGTCAGTCGCTTTTGCTGGTGAGACTTCTCTCAACTGGTAAGCACATCTCATACTGGTGAACAGTAGCCAGCATGAGTCTTGATCAGCTACGACTTACAACTCAAAAGACCTAAACAGGACTTTACATTTGAGACTAGAGCTATTCTAGAGACAAACTGACGCTGGTTGGACTTAGGATTTGATCCACCAAAACACTTAAACACCAAATCAAAGATCTAAGCTATCAACTGGGGAAGGGAAACTTAGATAATTTTCCCAATATAGAAGGACCGAGAAGTGAATATTGATAGTGGGATTAGGGATGGAATGATGCGATATGTACTGTCGGACCAAGAAGTATTAGATTGTAGAGATTTAAATCTGTTGATCTTATGAGATTTATTAATAGGTGTTCTTGAGACCGAGAGAAGATAGTCACTTATTAGTAATCAAGTTATTATTTGTGGGACCAAGGAAATTTTAACAATTATTTGATATCTCACATGTTGCATGAATATGATTGATTATTTATTTGCATGTTATCTAGAATAGAAGTTCAACCCTAGGATCTGTGTTATCCTTTATTTGCTTAAACATTATTTTTATTTTCAAGAATAAAAAAATCTATTTTCAATTGCTCAAACAATTTATCCAAAACTAAGTTTTAGTACACGAGTTTATTTCCTACATCATTCTCTATGGGTTCGATATTCGAGTTATAAATTTATTTTGCCACTGTTATTACAATTAATATGGTTAAAATATCGGTGATGAATATGCATCACGGAAAATCTCATTCATTGTTCTAGAACGAAGCACATCGACGTCCGACATCACTTCATTCGAGACCATGTGGAGAAGGATGATCTCTTGGTCGAGTATATTCAAATAGACAACCAGATAGAAGATATCTTCACCAAGCCTCTACGAGAAGCACAATTCAAGAATTTGTGCATCAAACTTGGAATGCTAGAGTATGATGAAATCCAGCAATAAGAAGATTGAATCAAAATGCTCTATATCATGAGTAACCTTGAATGGTAGTGGAATACATTTGATTCCAGGCTCTCAAATGTGGTTTTGGTTTTCTGGAGACAGCGCTGGGTCTCAGACCCTGTGTGTTTTGCTGGTGTTTCCGAGCTGATGAACTTTGAAGTAATCAGCTGGCAGAATTACTTCCCATATTCAATTAGCAAAGTTTCCCAGAGTTGGTAATTTATCAGGGACCAGACTGGTAAATTCTTCAACCAGCATTGCTGACAGAGATGAATTTATGTTTTGGGGTAGATCATTCTAAATGGGATGCCCTAAATCTTACCAGTAGTCAGCAGGCGCAGATGTCAGAAGGCGGGAATTACAAAAAATCTCATTCAAACGCCACATTTATTGTGATGTAGCCAAAGGAGGAATAAGAATGTGCCACAACATCGCACCCTTCAAAAAATCAGAAGTGTAAAAAACACCAAAGATAAAATCTTTCGTTACAAAACTCCAAGAGATCCGGACCGTTCATTGCTGCACCAGAGTTTTCCATATACGGTGCTCTTTCTTTTCTCAAGACTCACTTAGCATTTGAAAATCTTTTAAGACATTCATCCTTCGAATGTCAGCATTCTTTCTACTATGATTCAATCCTTGTCAACCATGGTGAATACCTGCCTTGAGCATGAGGACAAGTGTCCGGAAGAGATCAAAGATCCATCCACCACCAGCACACCAAAGATCATTGAAAGCAACATGTACGGTGAGGCACCAGTCATCTTCAAAGATGGAGAGAACTAGAAATTGTTCTTCATTACTTGACATGGACGTAGGGAAGTCCAGAATCAGCTCAACAAGTCTCCTGACTTGTGTGGGCTGGGGAAGTGGTACAGGACACAAAGAACACAACACAGAAAATAAACAAGGTATATTCAGCTCTCAGCATACAAACTCAGCATTCAATATCAAAGATGAAATAGGTGTGTGTGTGTGTGTGTGTCCCTATTGCGCAAGTGCACGCACAAAGTATTATAGATTGATGTACTCTAGAGTTATCGTCTCCATAGGGAGTTGGTATTGAGAATAAGTTGGTCTTTCAAATCAGCAAAGGTTTATATTCTCACGCGACACATAAAAACACTAAACATCATAAAATAAATGATAACAGACAGAAATAACTCAAATGCTAACACATGAGCAAGGAAAATGGTGACTCAAAACAAGGGTTAAAATGCAATGATATAAAGATGCTTAGGTTGTCTATCCTCTTATGTTGAAGAAAATAATACTATCGCATGAATGCAAGGTCCGTTTAGCACTTTCGATCCCAGTTGTTCTTATGAAATTTCATCAATCCACTTAAAACGACAGGATGAATAACCATTTACATATGTCCATGCTAAATAACCAAGTATCAAATCCTGTACCAACATGGATCGCTAGACAAACACTCACTTTAGCATATGACTAGGTTGTTGCCCATGCTCTGGACCGAGTCTATCACCAAATGGACTCTCTCCACACCTATTAAGAACTCACCCACACCATATTTCTCAACACAACACATATACATCAAATCCACTCAACCAAATACCAAAACAAACCAACATTCATTAAATAGTTAAGGAGCAGTACAACATAAGGTTTAAGAACAACCTAAGCTAAAGTGTTTAGCTCTTAATAAAAGCATGAAAACATATATAGACTCAGCATAAATGATAACAGACTAAAATAACTAATAAACGATGCGGAATAAACATGATAAACAACAACTCAATAATAAGGTTCAATACAATTAATAAAAGAAAGCTTACGTCTTCAATCCTCTTATGTTGAGGTTAAAGATACTATCGCACGGTTTCATGGAGGAGTTAGCACAGTTTCAACCTTGCTTTTGGTCCATGTCATGTACTTCTGAGTTGACCCATGAGACTTATCAGCACCATTTTTGCACAGCATGGCTCTCAACACGGAAATGATATACATACAACAGACTTTACACACAAGATATGGAACTAGCACGCACATGGCTACTCTTGTTAAAATTATTGAGAAGCACAAAAAAAGACCCTAAAATGACACAATACAAACACTAAAGCAAGCATTAACCTCTCAAAGCATAATTTTTTATAGGAATATAACATTTTTTCACGAGTTATTAACCCCCCCCCCCCCAAAAAAAAACTTAGCTCATTGCTCGTCCTCGAGTAATTCAAAGAAAAGTAAACAAAAATAAAGAAAGACATGACCTATCAAATCCCTGGCCACAAATCTCCTATTAGTTCAGCATTTAAAAGAAAAAAAATACCCACAACAATACTTAAGAATCCTCAGAACACCTTGGTAAAGTTTTTCCAACAAGTGTAACAACTCAATTTTGTCATGCTTGACTGATCATAAACTTAAAACAACGGAACAACATCAACATACCAGCAACACGACTAATTACTTTCAACTAATAAATTCAAGCATGCAATTTGATCATCATGCTCACTACTTTTTTCTCATAGAAAACTCCTACCAAATCTCCACTACTGACAATATTCCGCACAAAAACCATAAGGATTTATTTAGCTTGTAATGTTAGGATAGGGTTTAGGTTAGGAAAATCTTGGATATAAGTGACTAACATCAAGAGCACCTAAGACGATCCCAAAGACAACAACATTGAATATAAAAAATAAAGGCCAAGAAATAGTTTAAACCTTTTATTCACCATGCTGAACCACTCTACATGCCATCCTTAGGCATCGTGTTCTATCAACATTCTTTCAGCATTGAATAGCACCACATCACATATTACTGTTGGGCACATATACCCTTATTAGCATGTTTCATTTTCTCATTTATAAATGTCTTTTGTTGCCCATGTTGAGCACAATTGGCTCGCTTTTTTTGATATAATAACACTAATAAAGGAGAAAAAGCGAAGCAAAAGTAAAAGAAAAAATAGCACCAAAATGATGCACCCCCAAACTTAAAATCGAACATTGTCCTCAATGTACACAAAGAAGAAAAAAATTGCTTAAGGAGAAAATTATCGGTGCTCAAGATGAGGTAGCAAAAAACGGTGTGGTAAGAACTACAAGGATAAGATAGATTAAAATATGTGGCAGCATGGAAAAAATAGGCATAAGACTCAAAGTACGGTTCAAAGGTTATAATATTTTGAGAAATAAAACTTACAAAGCTAAAAGTGAATGTGATGGCCTAAATCATGTCTTCATGCATTCAAATTTTGCCTCATGTAAAACAGTATCATGCTAAGGGTGAGTACTCAGTAGCATAACTCAAACAACAAGAAGTCAGCAACAAGCATGATGAAGTTTTTCAAAACATCTTCCACAAGTTAAAAATCAAACTAGTCAAGAATTAAAAAGTTAAACCTTAAGGAAAAAAAAAAAACATGCCACAAACTCCTCAGCATTCTTAGGGGCAGTAGCACATCTAAATTCTAGAAAAAATCGTCATCACACACGGAGATTCAAACCTAAAATAAGAACAAGTAAAAAACGACACACATGAAATAAATAAAAATGCAACCAAAAAAAAATACACACCAAAATACAAAGACACGACAATTTTATTAAGTAGGAATATCATCAAACACACAAATACTACAAATAATGCATCAAGCACATACAAAACATACTAATACTATACTATTATACCACAATAATAATATAATAGAACGGAAATAAAGTAGCCACCAGACTCTAATTGTTCATGGCCAAATACTAATTAAAAGTGTTTTAAGGAGGAACGAGTAAAAGGTTAAACCAGCATTCATATGGTGGGACTCCAACATTAAGACCATTGTCTACCAGTTCTTAACATCTCGGTGCATCTTGTTGCACTCTTACACCAAAGCTTACTGTGTTCTCCCAATATTTCACAAAACTACTTTAGTTGTGGTCTTCATTCTATTCCTTGTAACTCATAGTTCTCGGCAATCTCTGAAACAACTTCCAGGAGGTCAACATTTTTCTTCTTCAGATCTTTAACTTCTTTTATCAAAGCTTGTAGCACGACACCGGTCTCAACAAAAGCAAAACTACATTAGCATGCAAAAATTAAAAGGAAACATATTTAAACTACTATGTGAAAATAAAAATCTAACTAGGCAAAATTAAATGCAGAATCAAAATATATACAAAAGCATTGAAAGTCTTGAGTTACCCAACAGACTTAGGTAACCCGAGGTACCTCAACAACATCTTTTATCTCTCAGCATGGTAGTTGTTGTTTCTCGCTCGAAAGCTCCACCAATATAATGTCTGATTCATTGCATGTTCACCTTGAAAATCTCTCCAGATTTTTCTTGCAAAAGGTCCACAACGCCACAAGGGTAAAATTTAGCAATTTTAAAAGGACCCGACCACCTGGACTTAACCTTTCTAGGGAACAACTTAAGTCTAGAATTGAAAAGTAGCACATGCAAACCTTCTTCAAACTTTCTCACAACGATGTGCTTGTTGTGCCATGCCTTGGTTTTCTCCTTATAAAGCTAAGCATTCTCATAGGCAAAGAGTCTGAGCTTATCCAGTTCATTCAACTACAGCATCCTTACTTCTGGCCTCGGCACGCTAGGATTCATCTAATTGAACGGATAGGTAGCAAAGTCTCAGATCCCACTAGTCTTATCATTAGCCAGAACTTCCACATCTTGAACATCCCTAGGATTCGCCATGTGTCTTCCCTGTCATTGTCATTGTCTCCTTCTACTAAGTCAGAAAATCCTATCAATCTTTGGATCAAAGAGTAATACTTCAGTACCTGATAACGAGCTCATACAGAGCACCACAAAATACAGTAGCAACTATGGAACCTGATCAACACACAAAGTCAAAATAGAGAAATAGCAAATAAGAGTAAACTCACAAGCAATCCAATACTGAAAATAACAACTGAATTCAAACTCTCAATTCTCCGACAACGGTGCCAAAAACTCGGTATATGACACAAAGCACACCACACAGTAGAAGAAATAAATAGGGTATATTCAGCTCTCAGAATTCAAGTTCAGCATTCAATATCAAAAATGAAATAGGTGTGTGTATCCCTATTGTGCAAGTGCATGCACCAAGTAATATAGAGTGAAGTAATCAAGAGTTATTGTCCCTTCAGGGAGTTGGTATTCAGCATAAGTTGATATTTCAAATCTAAAAAGTTGTTTATGCTCATGCAACACATAAAAACACTAAACAACATAAGATAAACTCAGAGCCAACATAAACAAAAACAAATAGAAATAACTCAATTGCTAACACATGAAACAGGGAAATTAATTAAGGCTGGAAATTCTTTACACGACACGATAACACAACACGAATACACACGATAATAATGAGCACGAAAATGATAACATCAAACATGATAATTATCCGCATCATAACAATCCGACGCTACAATGATCTGACATAATAAAATTACGCACGATAATGATCCGAGTCATTTGACAAGATAACAATCACATACGATAATGATCTAACACACAAAAATAATTAGTTCTGCCCTTAGGATTTAAATTTCTTGCAACATCACAATAACACAACGTGAATCTGCATGATAATAATGAGCACAAACACAATAACACCCGACACGACAATGATTCGACACGATAATGATCTGATACAATAGCATCCGATATGATAATGATCCAACATGCACGGATTGTCAGCCCTAAAATTAATAACTCAAGACAAGGGTTAAAATGCAATGATATGAAGATTCATAGATTGTCTATCCTCTTTTGTTGAAGAAATAATACTATCGCATGAATGCAATGTCGGTTTAGCATTGTCGGTCCCAGTTGTTCTTAAGCAAATTCGTCAATCCACTTAAAATGATAAGATAAATAATCATTTGCATATGTCTGCCAAATAGCCAAGCATTGAGTCCTACGCCAGCATGGATCGCTAGACAGACACTCGCTTCAGCATCAACATATGTCTATGTTGTTGCCTGTGTTGTGGACCGAGCCTATCACCAAGTCGACTCTCTCAACACTGATTCAGAACTCACCCACAACATATTTCTCAAAATAGCAAAGATACATCAAATCTACTCAGCCAAATACCAAAACAAACCAACATTCATTAAATAGTTAAGGCGCAACACAACATAAGGTTCAAGAACAACTTAAGCTAAAGTGTTTAGCTCATAATAAAAGCATGAAACAAATATAGACTCGTATGTTGGGGTTAAAGATACTATCGCATGGAAGTCATTTTAGTTCCGCACTGTCAATCCTAAAATTATTAAGAAAATCTCTTAACCCATTTAAAACAATACAGTACTCAACCATTTTCATATGTCTATGCCAAACAGCCAAGCATCGAGTTATAGAATAACATGAATCACTAGACAGGCCTTCACTTCATTATTTGTTTATGTTGTCGCTCGTGCTTTGGACCGACTATCACCAAATTGACTCTCTCCAGTGCAATCTAGACAAACTCACACTAAATCGGTTAAAAACAGCACGAGTGCAAATAAAATACCCAGCCAAACATTAAACCAACAAACATTCCATAAAATAGATAAAGCAAAGCACAACATAGTATTCAAGAACAACCTAAGATAAAAAGTTTACTTCATAGTAAAGATAAGATGAATATAAATAAATAAAATATTAAATCAAACAACCATTTTCTCAAAATCCTAAAAGGATAAATTGATGCTCGATCCTTAGTAAAATCGAACTGTCGATGCTGAAAACAGTCTATTGTATAACATCTGCCCATGTTTGAACTTCGGCAGGCTGCTTTTCTCTCCTCCAAGGTAGCTTCTCTCTCTCTTTAAACTAGGGTTGCGATTGTGATTAATGACACTTAATGATTAAATTTTTTCTCTCCACACCTTTTCATACTTTGGGTCATCTCAGGCACTGGGCGTGCTTCTGAGACATTCCAGCTCATTTTCGTGGCATGATGACTCCTCTGCATACATGTTGCTTCGTCATCCTTTCTTAGCGGCTCTGCTTCAACATATTTAACTAGTCTGCTATAGCATCAGCATACGGTCCCCCTTCGTCAGGTGTTGAAACAATGCAATTCTCTTTTCCAGCTGATTATTTATTGACTTTTCAACAACTGACTCATATGATGGTCCCCTCAACGTGTTGTCGCTCACTCATCAGGATGGGATCTATGCCATCTCAACAACTTTAACTTTCAACGGTGGAGTCAGCAAGATTTCAACCTTGCTTTTGATCCACTCAACTCCTTCTGAGTTGATCTACCAAATTTATCAGCTCCATCTTTGCACAGCATGGCCCTCAACATGGAATTTCTATACCTATAGCAGACTTTACAATAGCATGCGTACCGGCTGAAGTTTAGTTTTAAACTACCTTCTTTCTCATTTCTTTTTGTCAAATGTTACATTCCATTGTATTTTTATTTTATTCAATATAAATGAAAACTAACTTAAAGTTTGAAGATGGTTGCTCTTTGTCTCGTTCTTTGTTCTTGCCTTGCTGATATTACACACTTCGTGTAAATAGCAACACCTCTCACCTTCTGATTAATCGAGTAATATCTCTTCTATTCAAGGGGAAGATGAGCTATAGAAGGCTTACGACCAAAATAAACTTCGTAGGGAGTTTTCTGGAGTCTATCGTTGATCCCGCTTCTATTCTGAGTATAGCAAGCTGTCACCAACGCTTCTCCCCAAAAACTCTGTCCTAAGCTGGATTCTGCCAGCATGGACCGAACCGCTTCTTTCAGCATCCTGTTCCTACGTTCTGCCAGTCCATTCTGCCGCGGTTGCCTTGGTGCAGATCTTTGATGCTTAATGCCGGCTTCCGCGCAAAAATCCATCAGCAGACTGTTGCAGAATTCCGTCCCATTGTCTGACCGTATCCGCTTTACCGTAGCTTCTCTCTGTTTCTGAGCTTTGACAATCAAATCTGGAAGAATGACTTTCACTTCATCCTTGGATCTGAGAAGCTTTACCCATGTATAGCGCGAGTAGTCATCGACTACCACCAGCGAATAACGTCTTCCTCCAATGGTTTGAGGTGCTACTGGTCCAAAGAGGTCCATATGTAGCAACTCGAGTACCCGACTGGTACTGGGGCAGACTGGCGACTGGTTCTTGAAGGACTTCTTAGTTTGCTTGCCCTGCTGGCATGCTTTGCAAATCCCTTCCTTCTTGAATCCTCCCTTGGGAAGTCCTTCCACAAGATCATGCTTGGCTAGGTAGTTGATAGTTCTGAAATTCAGATGACTCAACCTTTTGTGCCACAGCCAGTTAGTTTCCATAGTACTGGTGGCCACGAAGCATGAATTTGGCTTCCCACTCTGCCAGTCAACGGTATAAAGTCCTCCTTTCCGAATACCTCTCAGCTTGGTCTCGCTAGTCATCTCGTCCTTGATCTGGCATTCTGATTTATCAAAGGTAATTGTATATCCATTGTCGCACAGCTGACTGATACTCAGGAGGTTGTGCTTGAGGTTGGTAACAAGGGATACATTTCTGATTCTGACATCGTCCTTCTCGATGCAGCCCTTGCTGATAACTCTGCCCTTGGAGTTATCACCAAAAATGACTGGAGGTCCCTTGACCTTGGTGAGTTCTGAGAACAAGAATTCTTCACCAGTCATATGAGCCGAGCAACCACTATCAATGATCCACTCGCTCGACCTCTGAAGCTGTGTTGCATGACCTAGTTCATGCAAGAAAGAAATGGAATTCATTTAGGTCCCCGATCATCTGCGGGTCCTGCAGGGTTAGATCGCTGGATAATTCCTTTTGGAATCCAGACTTGAGTGATTTTCAGCTCGGTTTTACCCTTGCTGACATCATTAATAACCTTTCCCTTCCTTCTGAAGTAATGAGTGCATTTGGTTTGGGAAGGTGTGGTTGTGTGTGTATCTCCTTTGGAAGTACGCTTCAACTGAGAGCTTCGGAAATGTTTTTCCGGTACATTGTGTTGCCTTGGTGGTCTCTGAGAGCGTGGACCACCATGGTTAGCCTTCACTGCCCTTTTAGAAAACTTGTGATTGGGCTCAGACCTCTGGTAGGTATTCCTCCTATCAGGTATTATCCTTCTCTCAGAGTTACTCTGAGATTTGGATCCCTTGTAAATATGCTGGTGACTGGCATACTTACGAGGTTGTGCGTGGATTCTCTTGACAGCTGGTGCTGGCTGTCGGATTCCACTGGTAGCTGACGCTGACTTCATTGCCTTAGAATTATTCGGCTTAGTCTGCGTCTTAGGGTGTGCTGGCGTCCTGTCAGCAGAGGATTTTCCCAGTTGAGGATTTTGTCGTGATGACTCACCTATGTATCTGGTCTTATTATTCCTGTGCTGATCAGCCATACGGGACTGACTGGTTTTACCAGCTGGTGCTGATGCATTTACCAGTTTGCCCTTACCCTTATGAGCTGAGAGTTCGGGTTGGTTTATGCTCAAATCCTTTATAAATCCCAACCCGGACTTATCAGTCGGCTTTCTCCAATGACTTAGAGCCTTTTCCAAATCCTTGGAGCCTTTATTCAAAAAATTTATTTTATTTTCTTGCTCCAGAACGATGTTGTGAAAATTATCTCGCTCAGTTTTTGCAATTTGAAATTTTTGAAGCAATTCAAAGTGAGTCTTTTTCAGAGTGGCTAGCTCTTCACCGATTGACCTAGATTTTTCAATCTCATTGGTCAAAATAGAAATCTGATTTTTCAGCGAGGTGTTTTCGCCAGCCAAGACATTCTTTATTTCATAAAATTTCAAAAATTCTTGTTGGAGAATGTCTATAGTGACAGCTTCTGAGTCGGAGCAATGCGACTCAGAATCGTCTAGAGTGTGTGCTGACATGATATGCAATGAGGGAACAGATTGTACCTCATGATCAGCGGCAAGTGCTCGTTCTGCCTCACTGTCAGCACATTCTTCATTTTCTTCCTCTTCGAAGGCTACCATCAGCGCCAGTAGCGCTTCCTCTTCTGACTCTTCATCTGACTCATACTCTCCATCGTCGTGGTCAGGAATATCAGGAACCTCTGTCCTGGTCAGCATGGCTTTAGCAACGGCCTTGGATGCACGCTCTTCAAAGAGCTTCTTCAGCCTTTCCCGCTCATCTCTATCCACCTGTGGACATTCAAATTTAAGATGGTCAGGGGATTGGCACTGATAACACGCGCGGGGAGCTCTCTTGACGAATTTTCCATCAGTTGAGCTAAGAGATACTCCCTGTTTCGACTTGGCTTTCTCCAGAAGAACAGCCAGTCTCTTCATTTGTTGCTCAAGATCTGCGATAGAGCTCTCGCTGCCTTTTGAGTTAGATCCCGACGGGGATGGGATCTCTTTCTGCTGGTTGTGCGACCCAGCAGGTCTGTCAGTGTGGAAAGGCTTCTTGTGCTTCCATTTGAAATCCCTCTTGACGAAGTAGGCTTCGTCTTGAGTTTTGATGCTGGGAGATCCAACGGTCCGAATGGCTTCATTTTTGTTCACCATTTGGATATCCCACTCATGTGCTTGGAGCTGAGCAAATAGCTCCTTGGGAGTCATCTTGGATAGATCCTTCTCCTTAAGAGATGTGGTCTTCACAAACCAGTCCTCCTTGGGCATCTTTGACAGGATCTTTGCATTTAGCTCTGCATTCGAGTACTCCTTGTCCAAGGACTTCAGCTCGCTGACTATGGCATAGAATCTAGCCTCCATCTCCTTGATGGTTTCACCAGTCAGCATCTGGAATGACTCGTATTTGTCCACCGCAACTTGCAACTTGTTGCGCTTCATCTGATCTGTCTCCTTACAGAGACTATCAAGGTAGTCCCAGACTGCCTTGGCGCTGTCGAACTGGAGGGCTTCCTCCATCAGCGGTTCTGGGAGAGATGATAGGATCATATCGAGAGCAACGGAGTCCAGCTGATTCCACCTCCTGTCTTCAGCGTTCCATTCTTCTGGGGGCTTTGGGATCTCAGCAGCTGGTTGATCTCCTAGCTGGTGCCTTCTCTTGGTGATCTCGATCGGCCCTTTCTCCAGCACGTCTTTCATCTCCGGATGGACGCTTTTCAGTTGAATGAGTGACCTCTTTCGCCATATATCGGGCTTGTCAGGATTGTAGTTGAGCAGCTTTGGGATATTCATCTTGTGTACCTGAGCTAATCAACAGACAGAAAGAGTAGAGTGCAAGGAAACTTGGATCTCGGTCCTAAGCGACTCAGTGTACGACCAGTCTAGAAAGACCGACCGCGCCTGATACCACTTGTTGGTCCCGGTTTTTCAGAGTATAATACGTTTCGATACGATACGCAGCGGAAATAAAGTTAATTGTTTTCTTGCACGCTACTTACTCACAGCTGACGGAGTGCGAGCACGTCACTTCAACCTCCACAGCTAGCTGGGTGTTTTAGTTCTCCCAAGAACGTAACACTTTCTACGGCAGAATGCCCGTAATAACTCGAGTGCTGGTGAGCACAGGAGCTGCTGTGAACTCTCTCGAAAGAGAAAGAACACCAAGTGAGATCTTTAACTTACAAGCTTAGAGCTTGAAGTCTCGTGTTTGATAAATCAACACACGGAAAGCTTTATGAAAAGCCTCGAAAGTACTTTATGCGTTCTTGCAATGACTTCAGTTCTTTCGGTGGTTGAGCAGAGATATCTAATTCAATGTAACAACCGAGTCATTAGTTCTGAATGTTGGTGGTTGCGACGTATTTATAGCCGCAGGAACCGATTCAAAACTTTCTAGCCGTTTGGATGCATCCGGAAAGGTGTCAGACCTCGGATGTCCTTCTGACGGCGGCAGGTATGCTTTTCGGAAAAGAGCCATACCTTTGACCGCTTTATCTGACACAGATCTCTTTGTGTCAGAACGGCTCTCTCTGTCAGTCCGAGGAATAAGACTGGCGTCTTGTGACTGATAGACTTTAAGTTATCCTTCCTTAAAGTCATACTCTGTCAGTCGATTCCTCAGAGAATCTTCTTCTTGTCTCTACGGCGCTGGGAGAGAGAATCCGGAATTCTGCTGGTAACATCTGACTGGTAGATCATACTGGTGATCTTGTGCTGGCAGTCTCTGCTGGTGACTTGCCCTGGCATCATCAAAGTCTACCAAATCTCTAGATGTTAACTCTTCTCGGAATCTCCCATGACTGGTGAAATCACCGCTGGTGAATAGTGTAAGCATGTATTCTCCTGGTAAGGTTTGTCAGCCGCCTGCTGATGAACCCCTTCCCAACTGGTGAACAGTAGCCAGTCATATGCACTTCTCACCGCTGGTGAACAGTGTCAGCGCGAGTCTTTGTCAGCCGCCTGCTGATGAGACTTTTCCCAACTGGTGAACAGTAGCCAGTGGTAAGCTCTTCTCATGCTGGTGATCAGTGTCAGCATGAGTCTTGATCGACTGCGACTTACAACTCAAAAGACCTAAACAGGACTTTACATTTGAGACTAGAGCTATGTAGAGACAACTGACGCTGGTAGGACTTAGGATTTGATCCACCAAAACTATAATCTAAACAAGTAGGCTATTGGGAAAGGAAACCTTGGACAAATTTCCCAACAAGTGGTTTATCTCATGCCTTATCCAAATCACAATGGATATTTGACTGTGGGGCGACTGATACCATGACGTATGATCGCTCAGATTTTGAGAATTTCACCAGAGCTCCCAAAGATGGGATCCTAAATGCAAGTGGGGGTGTGTTTAAAGTCCAAGGCGCAGGGACTGTGATAGTAACCCCGAATATGAAGTTGCAAAATTGTCTTTACATTCCGAGCCTGTCTTGCAAATTGTTATCTATTAGCCAAGTTATGAAATAGTTAAACTGTATGCTGCTAATGTTTCCAAATTTTTGCTTATTGCAGGATATTCATTCGGGGAAGGTGATTGGGCATGGTACTGAGGAACGTGGCTTGTACTATGTCGACGAGGTGGCTCAACAAGGAACTGCAGCGCTTGCTCACGGGACTGTGAACCGCCAACAGTGGTTGTGGCACCGTCGTCTAGGTCATGCTTCTATAGGGTACCTTCGGATGTTATTTCCCCAGTTTTTTCCTTAAAATTGACAGTTTACTTGCTATACTTGTTCATTAGCTAAGAGTCACATACAATCTTATCATGTCTCAAGTTCTAGGTCTAAGAAAGTTTTTTCCTTGGTTCATTCCGATGTTCGGGGACCTGCCCCAAACACTAATCATGGTTTTAAGTATTTTGTCTTGTTTATTGATAATTGCTCGCGAATGACATGGGTATTTTTCTTGGAAAATAAATCAGATGTTGCTTCGAAGTTTGTTGATTTTTATAACATGGTTTCCACACAGTTTCAAGCCCAAATTCAAATCCTAAGATCCGATAATGGGGGGGAATACATTAACTCTGTTCTCAAACAATTCTTTAGAAAAAACGGGATGATCCATCAAACTTCTTGCCCCCAAACCCCCGAACAGAATGGGATAGCTGAACGTAAAAACAGACAACCATTAGAAATGTCTAGATCTCTTTTGATTGAGCCTCATTGTCCTCAATTCATGTGGCCCGAGGTTGTTGCCTCATCGGTGTATCTTGCTAATTGAATACCATCTAAACCACTTAATTTTGAGACACCGTTACAACACCTTTCTAGTCAGGTTCACATCCCTTCTACTCTATCCTTACCACCCCGTGTCTTTGGGTGCTCAGTATTTGTTCACCTCCCCAGAACCTCTCGCACAAAACTTGATCCTTGCTCTATTAAGTGTGTTTTCATAGGATATGGTGTTCATCAGAAGGGTTACAGATGTTTTGACCCAGTTTCTAACCGACTTTACACCACTATGGACTGCAATTTTGTTGAGACTGAGTACTTTTATGCAGCCCCACTTAGTGGCCAGGGGGAGGGTAGTTATCAAAAAGATCCCCTAAGTGGGGTGCCACCATTTCCTTGGCCAGACGTG